>CM076608.1:85076709-85541505 GCA_038502775.1 Hippodamia convergens
CTCGAGAAAAATAATTAGCAAGTTTAATGAGAAGTGCATGATTGAGAAATGAGATGACTACACTGAGATAATGAGGTGCACATAAGAATATAATGAATCAAAACTCATTATCACAAATAATGTTCATTTTTGGAGCAATCAACTATTATTTCCACTGTGAAAAGTCAAGAGAAATCTGAAAAATCATGAGAACAGCAAAATATATCAAAATATGTATCTTAGAGGAGTCAATTCCATTAGTTAAATGCAATAGAGATTTTCTGAGAGTAAAATGAGAAAGGATTACCAGTATTTTTATAGATTTTATGATCTAAAACGTGGACACATTTTCAAACTTTATAAAAAGCAGGAAAATAACATTAAATATGCATTAATGAGAGATGACTTTGAGAAAATGCCCACTTACCTAATTGATTGCTTCCAAAAATGAACGAGATGTACAATTGATTTGCGAGGTGACTTTTTGAGAATTCTAATTTCACAAGAGAGGTCTGATCTTCAGAGAATGTCGATACAGAAAGGGATTGATTGATTGTTACAATTAATAACGAGCATGAGTTGATCTGTCACTAGGTTAGTCCATAGAGGTAGGTCAGTTCTGATATCAATCAGCTGTTCATAGAGTTGCAGATCGAGTTGACGTTTCGGTGCGTTCGGACCATAGGCGTAGTTGAGGATGACGTCTGAAGGGCTCAATTTTGAACAGACTGTAATTTTAATTTTTATTCTTTTGGCATATATGATAATTTCTACGGATGTTTTTACAAATACTTATATCATTTTTTGCAATATGATTTTTTCTGAATATCAACCAAATTTTTCGACTTCCTGCATGTCCATATTTATTATGTAATTCAATTATAATTTCTTTTGCTAACCTTTCACAATTCTTTTTCTCCTGTTTTTTTTTATCATAATTCCATCAATATTGATGCACTATTCTCTATCTTTTCTTGTCAAATTTATTTGATCTTCTAATAAGTTTTTCTTAGAAAAAATTCTATCCTTTTCTTTCAAAACATTCATTCCTATTTGGAATTGCCTCTTCATCTCCTCTCCTTTTTTTCATCTCTTGTCAGTGTATCAGCTACTATGTTATCTTTTTCTTTAATATATTCAATGTCAAAATGGTATTCTTGTAGTAATAAAGTTCCTCTATGTTTTCTATTATTCATTATGCTCAGTAAAGATGAATGATCAGTTTCTATCGACAATTTGGCTCCTAATACATGAAATCAAAATTTTTTAACACAGAATATTATGCTGGCGAATTATAATTCAGTCACACTATATTTTTTCTCATAATCCTTAGTTTTCCTCGAAGCAAATCATATAGGTACTTCTATATTATTTTGTTTTTGTAACAATACTCCTGCTAATTTCGATATTGATTGATGCATCTGTTCTTAGAATAAATGGCTGATCATATTTTGGATGATAAACTTTTAAATTTTTTTGAAAACTCTTCCTTGACCGTTATAAATGCTTTTTTTGTGGTTCTCACCATTCCCATCTATTTCCTTTCTTCAATAATTTGATTAATAATACTTCTTTCTCACTCAAATCAGGTATCAGTTTTTTTAAATAATTTATCAGCCCCAAAAATCCTCTCAATGTTTTCAAATTTGTTGGTCTTTTGTATTCCTCTATAATCCTTATCCTATCCTCATCCATCATTATTCCATCTTTATCAATCTTGTATCCCAAAAATTTTATTAGTTTTTGAAAAAATTCACATTTTTCCTCATTAATCTTCAAACCTGCTTTTTCCAATTCCTCCAATAAAATTTCCAAATGTTTCATGTGACTTTCTTCATCTTTCGAAAATATCAGGATGGCATCAATACAATGTAGGATATAATCCTCATGTTTATTCACTATTGAATGAAGTGCTCTCACTAGTGCTGAACAAGAACTTTGTAGTCCGAATGGTAAAACTTTAAACCGATAAACTACTCCATCTATCGTGAAAGCTGTGTAGTCTCGACTCTTTCTTTCTTGGTCTCGGCCATAAACTATGTTTCAAATCTACTTTTGAAAAAATATTTGAATTTGTGATTCTACCAAATATTGCCTCTGTAATCATTGGAGCTTCGTACTGAGGAACAGTATATTTATTAATATTTCGAGCATCTAAACACATTCTGACATCCCCATTTTTCGTTTCAACAACCACTATGGGATTGATGAATCTTGAATTGCATTTTTCAATAATTCCATTTTCTAACATTTTATCAATTTCTGCAGCTACTTCTTTTCGATAGTTATATGGTATGGGATATGTTTTGGACCTAAAATTATCTATATCTTTAACTTATATATGGTGAATGTAATCATTTGCTACTCTATTCTTTTTTGTTGTTATTCCTTTATATTTTTGTGATAATTCTTCAATATACTTCCTCCATTTTTCATCACATTTTATTGAATTTTTCTTTGACATTTCCATTATATGGTTATATTTCACTTCATTATATTCTGTTGTATATCTTTTTCAAATTTTATTATTTCATTATCTATTTGTATTTGTCCATTCAACTAATCGATTATTATCTTATTCGTCAGTACCAATAACTGCATCATATTCCATATTTTCTATTATTATAAAAGCCGTTACATATTCTTTATTTTTTATTTCCAGTGATCCTATAAATACTTATGAGACTTCCCCTAATTTCTTTTTATCTTCACCTATCAGATTAGTTTCCGGTATATTGAAACAAAGTAACACAAAATTTTTATTTATTAAAGAAATTTCAGACCCAGTATCTACTCAAATTTTGATAAACTTGGAATAAAATTTTGTGTAAATTAAACCTTCAAATTCATTATGTTCAATATTTTTCCCTGAATAAATAAATTTCCTTGGATGCTGATAAATGTTATATACTTTGATAGGTGCCTTGTCTAAAAATTTTCATTCCTTTGTTCTACCGTTACCCTTAATTCTTCCTGTGAATTATTTCGTTGACATATTTGATTAACTCTTCTATTTTCCTCTGTCCAATTTTTGTTTCTTCACTTGTGCTTCTATTTTGGCTTTCATTTCTATAATCTCTTCCTGTTCTATTTTGACTTTCATTTCTAAAATCTCTTTCTTGTCTATTTTGATTTTCATAATTGTTATTATTTCTCAATCCATTGTTCGACCTCTAAAAAAATTATTCTTTCAATTGTATTTATTTTCTATTCTATTTCTATTTATTTTTCTATTACTATTTGCATAATTTCCATGTTCAAATCTGTTATTGTTATTTAAATGATTTTGAGTATTTCTATTTTGATTTCTACTGAACCTATATTCTTGACATAATTTATTCATTTCTTTGAAATCATAATATAATAACAATACATCCTCTAAATATATTTCAAAATGTTGTACTATCATACTTACAATGTATTATTCTGTAAATTCTTCATTTAAATACTGTGCTGTATTATATATTTGCATTGCATATTTATGATAGGATGTTCCTTTGTTTGGATTGAATTTGCCATTTGAATAATTCTGTTTTGATAGCTTTCTGTTTTGCAGGTCCCCAAAAATATTCTAAAAATTTCATTTTAAATTCGTTAAAATCATTCAGATCTAATTCTTCATTGTTGAACCATAGTAAAGCTTCATCAGTTAGTAAACTTCTTATAAATTATTTGAATGTTTCAAATGATGCAAATGACATTTTCTTATTTTCCAAATATCTAATGAACGGTACTGGATGCTGTTTTTTCATTCTGCTATCAAAATTCCATTTATAATCTCCTATATTAATAACTTCAGATGGTACAAAGTTCCCTCTGTTCATCACTTCCTCAATTTTTTTTTCTTGTACATTTATTTTCTCTTCTTTTTCATTTTGTCTTACTCAACCATTTTTGAATTATATTAACACTCATTTCTAATTTTCTTTCATGTTCATTAGATTTTTCTTCTAATTTTTCATCAAGTTATCCTTCTATATAATTTATTTTTGTATCTAATAATTGATATAGTTTTATTAATTTTTCATCAAATCTTTTGTCCATTTTTTCATAATTTTCTTTCATCTGCTTTTTCATTTCTGTTGTATTATCTTCAATTAGTTTTTTCATCTCTTCCATTTGTTTTTCTGTTTTATCTACTCCCTGTTTCATTTCCAAAACAATATCTAATTTCCTTGAGTGATCTCCAATTGCCTGTGCATTTTCTCTTTCATTTTCTTCTTGAATTTCTCTAACTTCTAATATGGTCCCACTTCTAGTTTGCATTTGCCATTAAATCTGAACAGTTATAGATTGAAATATAAATTGAAATATAGATTGAAATTGATGATAAAAAATAATTAATTCAAATTATTCAAGCTCCACGTTGGGCGCCATTTTTGTTATGGTATCTTGATGAACCTTTCTATTCAAATTGAATTTTGTTGAAATTTGTTTTAAACTACAAATTTTGATAAATCTAAATTCCGAAATTTGCCAGGCTTCTCCTATCTCAATTAAGAGTTCCTAATAAATTTTACTGAAATTGAAAAGTTTTTAATCTACAATTTAAAGGAAAATATAATTAATTGAAAATTTCTTTTACAGAAAATAAATAGTGATTATTAAAACTTGATTTCAAAATACAACTATGTCTATAAACTATAATAAGAAAAACTATCCTATTACTGTGGTTTGTCTATGACTTCAAATTAAGTTCAATTTTGAGGTTATGTCAGTTATGTCTTTCGTTATTTACACTTGTTACTCACTGTTACTTCACCCTGTTCAAAAAATACACCACTCCTGCCAAATACTTGACACCAGCTCTGATTCTGCCAAGCACTCTCGAATTGATATTCCTTTCTTGTTTGGTAATAAACCTTCTGAATTCTAACTTCTTCCTTCTTGAATAATACTATTGATAATACTTGATATACTGGATCATACTGCTACAATATTTCACAAATTCTCCTACAATTCTTATATGTTAGTTTTTTATTCCTCTCAAGCAATTTTTCAACTCTCACTAATCAAAAATCTTTCTTTTTTTGTCTCTCTGGTTTTTTTCCTCAGAAAATCTATACAATCTTGATTTCCAATACTACATGCCTGAAACTATTTCATAGAATCTATCTAAATTTTTCTTATCTAGAATCAATTTCAAGCGAATAACCAGTAATGACCGCGGTCCTGCCCTGCGGTTATCTACGGTTATAGCCTTCAGGGATAACCGCGAATAACCAAATTACGCTTGAATACGGTTCAGGTCCAAAGTTGACGTTAGCGTTGTAATCAAAACAAATACATAACCAAATTTTATCGTCTTTCGATTTTTAATAGTCTTTCGCAATGTGATTCCAAGTGCTCTAAACGGAACAAAGAATTATGTATAATATTGTAATATGTACAGGGTGGGCAAAATTGGTGATACATGAACTACAACTTTTCAACCCGACGAGCTAGAGGAAAATGAATGGTACATTACGGTCGTCTTTTTCAGAGAAACTAATAATGCCATCAAATGAATTCCTCTATCTTCTTTTGTTTTCGAGTTATAGGCGAAAATTGAAATTTGGGCGATTTCAACTTTGGTCATTATCTCCGTTTCTGTTTGTGCTAGGATGTATGTTGAAATTAAAACATTATACAGACACTTTTTTAATAGCAATCCAGAGGCGTACTACGTTTTTTTCCAACAGGGTTTCTTGCTGAGTTATAACAAAAAGTTGTGTTTTTTCTTATGGAAACAATAGTTTATTATGACCCAGAAAGAATCATCACTTTTTACTGTTTCAAAAATATATCATTATACAGGCTGACCCACGTAAAAAAATACCTACTGACCTATATTTCCTTGCGTAAGTTATAGAAAATGGTTAGAACGCTTTTTGACTTCGAGGTCAGTGGTCTATGATAATACCCCTAATCGGGGTGGCAGCGCCTTCAAGATCCAAAACTTTATTGGGTTCGAGTGACACATCATTGCAAAGGTTTTGCAATTCTATTCATGAATATACTTAACAATTCCTATTTGGTATCAAAAGATTAACCTGTCGAAGCATTTTCTGGAGCATACTCAGAAACATGGGGGTTGAACTGTTTTACGTGGCCCACCCTGTATAATACGTTATATATTATTGAAACGGAAAAAAGTGATGATTCTTTCTGAATCATAATAAACTATTGTTTCTATAAGAAAAAACACAACTTTATGTTATAGCTCAGCAAGGAAACCTGTTGTCAAAAAACATGGTACGCCACTGGATTGTTATGAAAAAAGTGCCTGTATAAGGTTTTAATTTCAACATTCTAGCACAAACAGAAACGGAGATAATGACCAAAGTTGAAATCGCCCAAATTTCAATTTTGGCCTATAACCCGAAAACAAAAGAAGATAGAAGAATGCAGTTGATGGCATTATTAGTTTCTCTGAAAAAGACGACCGTAATGTGCCATTCATTTTCCTCTATCTCGTCGGGTTAAAAAGTTGTAGTTCATGTATCACCAATTTTGCCCACCCTGTACATATTCCATATTTGTTTCAGATTTTGCTTCAACAAAGAAATTTTAGAGAACCATGTCAGGTGTTAAAGGTTTAATTGCATATCTAATCAAGGCTAATGAAATTTTATTTGACTATTGCTTGATTGACAATGACCATAACTTAACACATACGTAAAAATCAAAGTCAAAACTACCAAAATTCATACGAAAATATTCGCGATAGGTTCAATTTTGCGTTTGGATTCCATAATTCGAATGTAAATGTAGAAATTAAGCAACATGATCGTGAACTCTTTTATTCTCATGGGGTTTGATTTCTATTGTTTAAATTTTCGCTTTTTACATATGTGTTAAGTTACGTCCATTGTGAATCAAGCATTAGATGTTCATTGAAACATATTGTATTATTCGCATATGCATTTCGAAGCACTATTCAGTTCGATTTAACCTCACTTCTTCATTTTCATGACAGTCCGGCTCCAAACTGAAGTTACGTACGGTTATCTGCGGTCCAAAACAATGACGTTACATGATTATAACCTACAATGACCGAAGTCGCTTGAATGCAGTTGGTCCTAGTTGGTCCTGGTCGGTAATTACCAATGAGGACCAGGTTATTCGCTGGGTTTATATCTTTCAATTTCAGCATATTCAACAAACCAACGATAAATGGAAATGAACTGAGAATTTAGAAAATACCTACTACTGATACATGTCATGTTAACAATGAGAATTTTTAATTGAATTTTTATGAAATGAATAAATAAATTGAAATTTTGAATTTAGTTATATGTACGAACAACTATATGATGAAAATATAATATATCAGGTAATGTATCCTGTATCCTTTCAATTGAATTTTAAAATATATATGAATTCTGAATTGTATAATTAATTTCATAACATTACATTTATATTTCTCTTCGAAAGAATTCATGCTAACAAAGAATTCATCCATAGTGTATGGACAGAACTTCAAAATCAACTCCTTTGTTTCATTCTAAAATTTAACCACAGGCAGTTCTTGAGTGTTATCTGGTAGTGAATTAAATAACTTGATGGCCATATTTATGTACCCCTTATGAGTTAGTGTCAACCTATGCTGGAAGAAATTAATTCATAATACAAATGAATGTCGAACGTAATTCTACACGTCGTTACCATAAGTACTCTCATCATTGACCTTCGGTGCATAGAGACATATCCCACTGAAAAGGTTGCGGGAATGTTTTGTGTTCGATAGCTCAAGTTTGGTTTGAAAGTGATGTAAATCGTCTTTAGTTTTCAAAGGGAAGTGCGTAGTTGATGAACGGATTTTGCAAACTGAAAAACTCGCGAAATTGCATCAACTACTAACTATGATTCCTTCCGCTGTTGGTTGTGTCGTCGATGATTGACAAAGGGCCCTTTGCTGTTGTCCAGCTCGGGAAAATTCTTCTGCTGCCTATTTTGTTCACAAGAACGCGATCGACTTCCCCTAGGAGCACGGGCTTGTTTTAACAATCTTTAACATTGAAAATTTTATATCTCAGAAACTATTCTTCGGAACAAATATAGATTTTGCATGTGGGTTGATCATATCGTCACCAATCATCGACTTCCCATGGGACGAAGGGGTTGTTTTTTCAACCCTTAACATTAAAAAAATTCATATTTCGGAAACTATTCTCCGGAACACATACAGATTTTGCGTGTGGGTTAATCATATCGATACTAATCACCACTGAAAAAATGGCCGATTTCCCGTGGGACGGAGGGGTTGTTTTTTCAACCCTTAACTTTGAAAAGTTCATATTCCGGAATACACATACAGATTTTGCATGTGGGTTAATCATATCGATACTGATAACCACTGAAAAAATGATCGACCTAATGTGGGACGGAGGGGTTGTTTTTTCAACCCCTAATATTGAAAAATTCATATCTCGGAAACTATTTTTCGGAACACATACAGATTTTGCATGTGGGTTAATCATATCGATATAAATCACCACTGAAAAAATGATCGACTTCCCGTGGGACGGAGGGGTTGTTTTTCCAACCCTTAACTCTGAGAATTTTATATCTCGGAAACTATCCTTCGGAACACATATAGATTTTGCATGTGGGTTAATCATATCGACACCAATTACCACTGAAAAAATGATTGACTTCCCGTGGGACGAAGGGGTTGTTTTTTCAACCCTCAACATGAAAATTTTATATCTCGGAAACAACCCCTCCGTCCCACGGAAAGTCGATTATTTTCTCAGTGGTTATCAGTATCGATATAATTAACCCACATGCAAAATCTGTATGTGTCTCGAAAAATAGTTTCCGAGATATGAGTTTTTCAAAGTTAAGGGTTGAAAAAACAACCCCTCCGTCCCACGGGAAGTCAATCATTTTTTCAGTGGTGATAAGTATCGATATGATTAACCCACATGCAGAATCTGTATGTGTTCCGAAGAATAGTTTCCGAGATATGAGTTTTTCAAAGTTAAGGGTTGAAAAAACAACCCTTCCGTCCCACGGGAAGTCGATCATTTTTTCAGTGGTGATCAGTATCGGTATGATCAACCCACATGCAAGATCTGTATGTGTTCCGAAGAATAGTTTCCGAGATATAAATTTTTCAATGTTAAGGGTTGAAAAGATAACCCCTCCATCCCACGGGAAGTCGATCACTTTTTCAGTGGTGATTAACATCGTTATGATTAACCCACATGCAAAATATGTATGTGTTCCGAAGAATAGTTTCCGAGATATAAATTTTTTAATGTTGAGGGTTGAAAAAACAACCCCTCCGTCCCACGGGAAGTCCATCATTTTTTCAGTGGTGATTAGTATCTGTATGATTAACCCACATGCAAAATCTGTATGTGTTCTGAAGAATAGTTTCTAAGATATAAATTTTTTAATGTTAAGGGTTGAAGAAAACAACCCCTTCGTCCCACGGCAAGTCGATCATTTTTTCAGTGGTGATTAGTATCGATATGATTAACCCACATGCAAAATCTGCATGTGTTCCGAAGAATAGTTTCCGAGATATGAATTTTTCAAAGTTAAGGGTTGAAAAAACAACCCCTCCGTCCCACAAAAAGTCGACCATTTTTTCAGTGGTGATTAGTTTTGATATGATTAACCCACATGAAAAATCTGTATGTGTTCCGAAGAATAGTTTCCGAGATATAAATTTTTTAATGTTAAGGGTTGAATAAACAACCCCTCCGTCCAACGGGAAGTCGATCATTTTTTCAGTGGTGATTAGTATCGATATGATTAAAACACATGCAAAATCTGTATGTGTTCCGAAGAATAGTTTCCGAGATATGAATTTTTCAAAGTTAAGGGTTGAAAAAGCAACCCCTCCGTCCCACGGGAAGTCGATCATTTTTTCAGTGGTAATTGGTGACGATATGATCAACCCACATGCAAAATCTGTATGTGTTCCGAAGAATAGTTTCTGAGATATAAAATTTTCAATGTTAGAGATTGTAAAAACAAGCCCGTGCTCCTACGGGAAGTCGATCGCCTTCTTGTAATATCGATATTGGAAATATAATCTAGCATAAGAAATACCAATATGCTCCAACATATATTCTCCGAGATATAGAATTTTAACAGATTTCAGTTAATAATTTTCGATCGACCTGCACGCCACTGATCCCGCCGTTCGGGTGCTTTCGCCAAACTGGCCGCTGGAAACAGTCTGCCAAGTTCACACCGCTCTTATCAACAAGGTCTAAAATTTGAAATTTATGTCGGCTGAACTCTCGAATTTTGGAATTATCGTCGGTTATATGTGAACAATATTTATAGCTTGTGGGAACCATAGTTATGGCTTTATTAGGTTTCTTTGTGATGTATTGCGTATTTCAGAAGATTTCACTGCACCATCACTTATTTATTATAGGTAATTAAATACTAAATAATGGTCACATTTTAGAAACAAATAGAGGTACCCTCAAAAAATGTCGAAAGTTAAATTAGATTCAATATAACAAAATTACTGTCATCATTACTACATTACTATACCTTATGAATTCAGCGTGTGGCCGAAAGTCAGAAATACTGTAATCAATGGGAAGATTTGATGAAATAATTTTTCATTATTGACTTGATAGAATTTGTGCTAAGAAAAAATGGGTCAATTACTTTTTTAAAACGGTCACATTGACCAAGCATTCTGTTAACAGGAAAGTTCATAGCGCCATTAGTATATCTTATCGGTAAGTAAAATATGTCCAGGTGCCTAAGCCTCCTTATTGAAGCATAAATGTCTAGTCTGGTGGTTATAAAAATTATCATAAGCAAGTAAAATAATAGTAAATACTTAATGATAATTACCCGAAAAAAGAAATAGATTATTGAGAGAAACTGTTAATTGAATAAATTTTTTTTCTTAATCCCGTGTTGTGACCATGATATTTTTGTGAAGTTTATTTTCCGATTTGTTTCTGTACCTAATGTAGATTTTTCAATGATTTTTCATTAACTATGGTTTGTTTATCTATACCACTGAATTCCTAGTTCCTGTTATCCAACATGAATACTTTATAATCTTTGAGAAAGCAAACTCACTTTGATCAAGTTCCTGCTCGATGCTCCATTCTGTAATGGGGCTTCACCTCCATTTCGCACTGGGGGTTTCCTCAGTAAAACTGCCTTCGAGATCCAGCAACTATTTCCTGATAAGTGCGAAACAGCAAGCCAGCCAGAGCAACTGCCAGCCGGAGACAGAGTCGACTATTTTTCAGGGTGGTAGTGACCATCAGGAAATTTAAGGGGGTGTTTTACAGTTTTTTCATTTACAATAAAAATATATACATACCAAAGTACTAACTATGCCTAAGATGAAATTGAAGAAGATCAGCTTACTTGACCTATTGCTGTTCCCACACCTGGTGGTTTACTAATTGCGCAATTCATTTCGGTGTTGAGCGATGCACGTCTTTCTCAGCTTGTTAAGAGCTCCACCAGGACAGACTCTGTCCACACTCGATCTTTCGCTGACAAATGATGATGCATGGGGTCAACCTTCATGATCCTATCGGCAAATCGCACCACACAGTTATAACGGCTTACATTCAGTTCACATGCTATGCTCTGGCATCGATATTGCCTCGGCATGGAATTCCTTTGTGTCCATTCTCAACCAGAATATAGATAACAACACCACGTTCTGCAATATTTGCAGTATACCTACCAAGCCATGGCTTAATGGTGATTTGATTGACCGAATCCGCCGAATGGAGAGTCTCTGACAGATGTCCTACCACGTAATAGATCACAGTCCAACTATAACGCCCATAGAAGTTATTCGAATCAATTGTCAGCAACCATCAAGGCGGCTAATGTCAGGATTGATACCAAATTGGCCAGCTTGAGAAATCGGAAGCCTTTCTACAATTTTGTCAGATCGAATCTCAATTCAAATATTGCAACCCACTTATATCCGAAGTCATGACGATAAATTTTGCTTTGATTCTTTGGAATGCGCCAACTCCTTCTTCAGATATTTTGTTTCGTCATTCACATCGGAACCGGATAACTCAATTCCAGAGGTTGTAATACCAAGATGCAACCAAACTTTTGATCGTATCAACTTTGGGCCTACTGCGATCACTCAAGACCACTGCTGCTCTAGGTCCTGACAACATTCCTGGTAGCAACCTAAAAAACTGTTTTGGAGTTGGCATTGGCGTGGCTTAGGGATCAGTTCTTGGTCGAGTCCTATTCCTAACCTACGTGGCTGATTTGCTGTTGCATGTTTTTATTGCATTGATATTTCAGAAAATGAAGGAATTAACCAAGCATTTTCCGTACATCCATCTTATTTGAGATTGAAGCATTCTCTACTTACTCATAGCATATTGTTCTTATATCAATTATAGATATGTTTATTTCAGATCACGGTCGGATCGACAATATCCAGGCTGTTGATAATTTGTCGATACATGTTCTTGAAAACATGAAATATTCAATTTTTTTGTGAATGTGAGTATTATTTTTCGTGTATTCTGCTCGGATTTAGGAATTTTATATTCTATCATGCATTCCTGGTATTTAACTGGGTGTTCTACAAAAAACACTGTGCTCGAAGTCGAACAGAAGTTCGAAAGACAAATTTTTTAGTTGTCCGGTTCTGTTTCAGAAAGGATATTATATTATTATTGTCCATACTAGTTTCTGAGATACATCTTATGTATTTTACATTCTGTTAACCCCTATGGTTTGTTCCAAATCTGAGCTCATAGATTATTCATGTGTGATGAGCTGTTCTATATATTTCATAAAAAAATTTTCATATTCAAAATAAAAATTTTTTCAAGTGTTCTACATAATGAATTCCATCCCGGGAATATTTGAGAATTTAACGTTAGTTTCCTTCATAGCTTGAAAATCTGAGCATATGTTTTCATCATCCTCGTAACCATTTCTTCAATTCAAAAATATCCGTCCATCTGGCCGCCTGGCCAAAAATACACATTTTTTTTAGAGAAAGAGTTGAGAATTTCGAAATTCTCAGGTATTGTTTGCGATTTCCTCGTAAAATCCTATGCCAGGTTAATCTGAAAAATCCGAGGTAAAGTCTGCCGAATGGGTCCGTCGATATAGCAATCTGATTCTTCAGTAATAGTAATATTTATTGACTATCAAATTTAACATGATTCGTGGAAATCAATCAATCAATTAGAGATTGTAACACAAAATTTCTTCTAAAAAGTTAAATGCATTCTTCTCCAATATTTTATCAATTTTTCTCCTGTAACTCCTTTAGGGTAAATTCTGTATTTGACTAGGAAGCCTTTATTCCCGAATAGTTCGAGATATTCTGGGTTTTTTTTTTCGTTTGAAGTGAAGTGAGAAGAATGTCCCGCTATCGAGTGTTGAACGTGTGATGTGTTCCATTTCTTCGTATACTATTTCCTCTGTTATATAGGTACATATTTCACGAATTCCCTTAGGAATAGACAAAGAGAAGCTTATATTTCATTATAAACGAAATATGTTGTACATGAAACTTTACTACATACATTATACGTAATACTTTTTTCTGCAGGACGAAAATTCTTGATGCCTCTAAAGCATTTTCTCACAGAAGTATAACATATAGAAGTATGGTCTGGAAATGTGCAAAACACGCTGTTGTTACCATATCTTCTGTATAACATTTCTCTAATATCCTCGAAAACTAAAGACTTTCAGATAAATTGCCACAAAGATGATCGACATGCTCAGTTCAATTCAATTTATTATTCCGACGTAATAACGATTCTCCCTGCCTCCAACATCCCAACCCTTTTGTCTGAATTCAACTTAAGTGCATTTTACAAACACTATGTATGTTGTTCATCATGCCGCACGGACGTGGAATCTGTTGCTCTCGATGTTCTAATAAAATGATGATTCGATACAATGTTCTTCTTGTAGTGGTAATTATCACATAAAATGTGTGAATTCATCTGTTGAAAGTTTCAATGAAATTCATTCGAATAACTCTGATTGGAAGTGTGAAAACTGCCAAGTCAATCCAAATGTTATGAAATTCCAACATCAAAGTACAAACCAACCAATGCTGGATTTAGTGAAATGAGGAATGAAATTTCTGACATATTCAGAAATGAATTCGCCTCAATGAAGAATATAATCATTTCACAAAGTTAATAGATAAAAAAGCTGACGAAAGAAGTTCGTTCAATAAAGAATGTTAAACACTTTATCAAAGAACCATGTGATAATCAAAGTGACAAGAAATCTGATAGCACAGACGTCCCGATGACTTGTCTCCATCTGACGCATACCGATGGTATTACATATAGTAGAAGATCCGAACCTACATCGACCTTCACCGAGCTGATAATAGAATAGAACCTATTTCATAATAAACTTCAGATGTTAGATAATATATAAAAATAAGGTTGCCTAAAAAAATCCTGGACAGAGTATTTTTAATTATTTTTTCAAAAATGATTTTTCATGACTTTTTTCAACATCATGATAATAAGAAAATTTCATACTGGACTTATAGTATCAAACATGTAGAATCTGCAGACATAGGGTTGCCTGTTATTTACCTGGACAAACTACGGGTTGCCTGTTTTAAACAGATATGTCGAAATGAGATAATTTCACCGGTGTGATAATAAAAAAAAATTATATCAGCATAAGCGCTATTTTATTGTGAACACGTTGATATAGGGTTGCCTGCAAAAAAATTGGACCTAATTGGGGTTGCCGAGGTTTGAAGGTTGCATTGTTGACGCGACGGGTAATAATGAAGGACCGAACATCGTAGTCGTATCCGAATGTAAGACAGTGCTAATGCTAATGCTCGGTACGTATACTTGCAGAGATACTCCTACCACCTTCCATAGGCTATATTGTTAACAATACGGCGATATTCTGGAGCAACTGACATTTGAATTTCAAACAAAATTGAATACAGGACAGTCCAATGTATTCAATATCATAACATAATATTAACTTATGGGTATAATGTGGACTGCCAAAAATTCGGGTAATGCAATAACAAGAAAATTGTCAGGAGATCTTTTATTATATTAATAAATTTTATTACATAACAGCAAAAGAACAAAAAATAATATCAATGAAAAAAACAATCAATATCTTCTATTCCATATCTGAATCATCTGAACTTGAATTGACACTCTCAAATTTATCGGTCTCATCGACTTTATCCTTATTATTTTCCATTTCAATTATATCTTATATTTTCAAAGGAGTTTGATTCCCTAGAAAACCAGTTGGTTTCAAATGACTATCCGAATACCAACCGTAATTTATAGGGTTTAACTTTGCACATACAGATTCTGTTGCATTAAGCCACATGGAATTTACATATATTGTTCGTAACACTTTTTGTTGTAGGAAAATCCAGCATGGCGGTATATAGTTGGAGTCAAAGCTTTTAATTTTGTTTGAAAATTGTTGTCTTCTTTTGCGCCGACAGTGCTTTATGTCATACATTTGTGCTGTGAACTCTTCAACAGCATTCAGTTTTTCATGGTTCAAAATATCATCTTCATCATTTAATGACGCAAAAATACTTTGATACGTCTCATTTTTCGAGAATATTTTCGATTGTTTGACCTTTCCTTTATTATAAAATGCTGCAGTTCAATCACAAACTGTGAATGCATCATAAGCCGATAAACTTTTACATATTTTGGGTCCCAACTTTAAAGCTAAATCAATGCAATTAATGCAATCAAATTGGTCCAATTGCTTCTTAGTCGTTGACCGCACCGTGCAGCCATAGTTGAGAATGCACGCGAGGAGCTTGGTATTTCACATTTACCAATACCTCCGCACCCATCAGATTTGAATTGCATGGAACGTTCATGAGATATGAGCCACAGAAGACAAGATAATCATCCAACTATCTTAAATGATCTGAGAAAGCTTCTGCCTTGTTTATGGAACCAAACTCCTCAAGAAATGTTCAACAACCTCGTGTGCAGTATGCAAAAGAAATGTCAAGCTGTTATTGATGCCCATGGAGGCAATACATTTTATTGATAGCCTTATGTTTCAATTCTCTAGGAATATAATTTCTTTATTTAACTCGATTTTTTTAACCACCCTGTATACGCTGCAAGCTAAAATTAAATTTAATTTTCTGCTTGAAATCATATTAATATGAATTTTCATCACAAAATCTCATTCAAAATATATTTTTTCGAGTCAATATCCCCTAATCATCTGGAGCAGTTCATACCATGTTGAGATCACTTTAACCATCTCTCAATAGCATTATACAGTATTGGATAAAGAGAATACATAAAAAAATTCGATATTTTCTTGGTAGATTTCATTCAAAATCCGGTAGACTTTTAGTAGATTTCCCAAGTGAAAGGTGGTAATATTGATAATGCCGTACTGTTTTCAATATGGTCTATGGAGGGTAGTAGGGATATCTCTTCTCTCCATAGTATACGTACGTAGCGAGCATTCGCGATGTCCTTTATTATTACCTGGCGCGTTAACAATACAACCTTCAAACCTCGGCAACCCCTATTAGGACCAATTTTTTTGCAGGCAACCCTATATCAACGTGTTCACAATGAAACAGCGCTTATGCTGATATAATTTTTTTTCTATTATCACACCGGTGAAATTATCTCATTTCGACATACCTGTTTAAACCAGGCAACCAGTAGTTCGTCCAGGTAAATAATAGGCAACCCTATATCTGCAGATTCTCCATGTTTCATACTACAAGTCCAGTATGAAATTTTCTTATTATCATGATGTTGCAAAATTTCATGAAAAATCATTTTTGAAAAAATAATTAAAAATACTCTGTCCAGGATTTTTTTAGGCAACCTATTTTTTATATATTATCTAACATCTGAAGTTTATTATGAAATAGGTTCTATTCTATTATCAGCTCGGTGAAGGTCGATGTAGGTTCGGATCTTCTACTATATGTAATACCATCGGTATGCGTCAGATGGAGACAAGTCATCGGGACGTCTGTGTTATCAGATTTCTTGTCACTTTGATTATCACCTGGTTCTTTGATAAAGTGTTTAACATTCTTTATTGAACGAACTTCTTTCGTCAGCTTTTCTATCTGTTTACTTTGTGAAATGATTATATTCTTCATTGAGGCGAATTCATTTCTGAATATGACAGAAATTTCATTCCTCATTTTCACTAAATCCAGCATTGGTTGGTGTGTACTTTGATGTTGGAATTTCATAACATTTGCATTGACTTGGCAGTTTTCACACTTCCAATCAGAGTTATTCGAATGAATTTCATTGAAACTTTCAACAGATGAATTCACACATTTTATGTGATAATTACCACTACAAGAAGAACATTGTATCGAATCATTTTATTAGAACATCGAGAGCAACAGATTCCACGTCCTTGCGGCATGATGAACAACATACATAGTGTTTGTAAAATGCACTTAAGTTGAATTCAGATAAAAGGGTTGAATGTTGGAGGCAGGGAGAATCGTAATTACGTCGGAATAATAAATTGAATTGAACTGAGCATGTCGATCCTCTTTGTGGCAATTTATCTGAAAGTCTTTATTTTTCGAGGATATTAGAGAAATGTTATACAGAAGATATGGTAAGAACAGCGTGTTTCGCACATTTCCAGACCATACTTCTTTATGTTATACTTCTGTGAGAAAATGCTTCAGAGGCATCAAGAATTTTCGTCCTGCAGAAAAAGGTATTACGTATTATGTATGTAGTAGAGTTTCATGTACAACATATTTCGTTTATAATGAAATATAAGCTTCTCTTTGTCTATTCCTAAGGGAATGCGTGAAATATGTACCTATACAGGGTCTTTCACGAGGAACCTCACCCATATTTATACGGGAAACTACTGAACGTATTTTCCTGAAATTCAGCACTTATAAGTATTTCACGATGCTGATGAAATCTAAAATATTTTCAAGGCATGAGCACCTCCGGTTTTTCCGGAAATGACGTCAACTTCCGTTTTTCAAATTAGAACACCATTTTTTTATTGCAGAAATAGATTCCTTAGAAAATTTTAAGTTATTTTGATGTAACATTTTTCAGTTTTGGTTGGAAAATTCTCTCTGAGCGGGAAAATTCGAAAAAAAAATCGAAAATAGAGCTCCGCTGAAACAAGAATAACTTCGAGGTTTTTTGATGGAAAATTTTCATTTTTGGGATTTTTCAAGATGTAAGATTGATGTATCCACTTTAAAAATCGAAATCGCGATTCATGATACAGGGGGTGAAAAAATCGCTTTCAAAGTTAGGGATGACAAAATCATGAAAAATCAATTTTTTCAAATTAGAACCCCATTTTTTTATGGCAGATATTGAATCTACGTTAAAAAATAATGTGAGTGTATGCATCACACCCTTGCCCTAAAATGGATATTTTCTGAGTTATTCACAAAAAACTGTTTTTCGTCTTGAATTTTCAGCTATTTCTTTTCCCTTCACGCCAAAAAGATGAAATTTTCAGGAGATAGATATTCTGACATATTGACTCAAATAATTGAGCCGCTAGTACAGAACCATAATGACTTATGGTATCAACAAGATGGCGCGCCTCCACACAATTCACTCAATGTGTCAAATATCCTCTACAGGCTATTTGAAGATCGATGGTTGGCGATCAATGGTCCACATCTTTGGCCACCACGTTCTCCCGATTTAACTTCTTTAGACTATTATGTTTGGGGTAGGATAAAAAATATTGTCTACTCAACTCCCCTGACTGATAAAGAGGACTACATAGAACGAGTCAGAAATGCGTTCAGGTTTGTTTAGATTTCTAGATTCATAGTTTTGAAACTCAATTTAGTTTTTAAACACTTTTGCAGATCTCCCGATGAAATAAGAAGAGCAACGCACGAAGCATTCCTGAGACGTATAAATAAATGTCTAGAAATTAACAGCCAAAACTTTGAGCATCTTCTCTAGTTATATCTGCGAGAGTTTGCCATGGTTCTCCTAATAGTAACTTGACTTCGGTTTCAAGAAGGGGTGAAAAATCTACAGCATGGTTCAAATAACAGTTCCTGAAAATTTCATCTTTTTGGCGTGAAGGGAAAAGAAATAGCTGAAAATTCAAGACGAAAAACAGTTTTTTGTGAATAACTCAGAAAATATCCATTTTAGGGCAAGGGTGTGATGCATACACTCACATTATTTTTTAACGTAGATTCAATATCTGCCATAAAAAAATGGGGTTCTAATTTGAAAAAATTGATTTTTCACGATTTTGTCATCCCTAACTTTGAAAGCGATTTTTTCACCCCCTGTATCATGAATCGCGATTTCGATTTTTAAAGTGGATACATCAATCTTACATCTTGAAAAATCCCAAAAATGAAAATTTTCCATCAAAAAAACTCGAAGTTATTCTTGTTTCAGCGGAGCTCTATTTTCGATTTTTTTTTCGAATTTTCCCGCTCAGAGAGAATTTTCCAACCAAAACTGAAAAATGTTACATCAAAATAACTTAAAATTTTCTAAGGAATCTATTTCTGCAATGAAAAAATGGTGTTCTAATTTGAAAAACGGAAGTTGACGTCATTTCCGGAAAAACCGGAGGTGCTCATGCCTTGAAAATATTTTAGATTTCATCAGCATCGTGAAATACTTATAAGTGCTGAATTTCATGAAAATACGTTCAGTAGTTTCCCGTATAAATATGGGTGAGGTTCCTCGTGAAAGACCCTGTATAACAGAGGAAATAGTATACGAAGAAATGGAACACATCACACGTTCAACACTCGATAGTGGGACATTCTTCTCACTTCACTTCAAACGAAAAAAAAACCCAGAATATCTCGAACTATTCGGGAATAAAGGCTTCCTAGTCAAATGAAGAATTTACCCTAAAGGAGTTACAGGAGAAAAATTGATGAAATATTGGCGAAGAATGCATTTTACTTTTTAGAAGAAATTTTGTGTTACAATCTCTAATTGATTGATTGATTTCCACGAATCATGTTAAATTTGATAGTCAATAAATATTACTATTACTGAAGAATCAGATTGCTATATCGAATATCGACGGACGCATTCGGCAGACTTTACCTCGGATTTTTCAGATTAACCTGGCATAGGATTTTACGAGGAAATCGCAAACAATACCTGAGAATTTTGAAATTCTCAACTCTTTCTCTAAAAAAATGTGTATTTTTGGCCAGGCGGCTAGATGGACGGATATTTTTGAATTGAAGAAATGGTTACGACGATGCTGAAAACATATGCTCAGATTTTCAAGCTATGAAGGAAACTAACGTTAAATTCTCAAATATTCCCGGGATGGAATTCATTATGTAGAACACTTGAAAAAATTTTTATTTTGAATATGAAAATTTTTTTATGAAATATATAGAACAGCTCATCACACATGAATGATCTATGAGCTCAGATTTGGAACAAACCATAGGGGTTAGCAGAATGTTAAATGCATAAGATGTATCTCAGAAACTAGTATGGACAATAATAATATAATATCCTTTCTGAAACAGAACCGGACAACTAAAAAATTTGTCTTTCGAACTTCTGTTCGACTTCGAGCACAGTGTATTTTGTAAAACACCCAGTTAAATACCAGGAATGCATGATAGAATGTCTTCTTCTTCTTCTTTCTTACATGGGATCTCCAGTCATGTAAGTAGGCGTCTGCCTCTGTATCCATTAATCAGCCTCTTCTGACGTAGATGTCCAACATTCTCTCCAGCGTTTCGGCGGTCTTCCTGGTGTTCTCTTTCCCACTGGTTTGTTGTGTTTTGCAACTTTCACCAGCCTACTATCCGGCATTCTCTCTATGTGTCCATTCCAGTATCTTCTTCTCTGCCTCACAAACTTTCCCACGCCCTGTATCTTGCTTTGTTCTCTGAGTTCTTCGTTTCTCACTCTATCCAGTAAGGTTTTTCCATGTATCCATCTCATTATCTTCATTTCCACTGTTCCCATCATTTGAGTTGTTTTTGCGGTGTCAGGTCTTGTCTCGGCAGCATAAGTTATGATGGGTCGGATTGCCGTCTTGTATATTCTTACTTTGCTGTCTGTATTGAGGTATTTGTTGCGCCACACTGTTACTTGCAGACAGCCCGATATTCTGGATGCTTTCAATGTTTGCTCTCTCACTTCACGCTTTAGATCTCCGTCATAAGTAATGTCTGAGCCCAAGTAGGAATATTCTCTAACCTGTTCCACGATTTTTCCATCAATTTCCAGTTTACATCTTACTGGGTTCTTAGCTGTTACCATACACTTTGTTTTGTTTGTGTTTATGAGCATATTTAATGATTTTGCCTCTTGGTTAAAAGCGTGAAGTAATTTTTGCAGATCATCTTCTGAGTCAGAGATCAGTACGGCGTCATCGGCATAAGAGATAACATGAAAGAACACATTCCCCATCTTGTATCCAGCTGTTTTTGGCAGTTTCTCAGTTATCTTGTCCATAACCAAGTTAAACAAAAATGGGCTGAGGGAATCGCCTTGTCTAATCCCTTTATTTATTTTTATGGTTTCGGATAAGAGCCCACCTATTCTGATGTTCGTTGTACACTGCTGGTTTATATCTAGGACCGTTTGGGTTAGCAATGGGTTAACTCGTCTCTCCTCGAGTATTGCGATTATATCGCTGAGTCGAACCCTGTCGAATGCCTTGGTCATATCCACAAAACACATATAAGCTGGCTTATTGTACTCTCTGGATTTCTCGGCTATTTGTCTGATAATGACTATCGCGTCAATTGTCGACCTGTTTTTCCGAAAACCTTGTTGTTCCTCTCTTAGCTGTACTTTTTTGCTGAGTTCTTCTAATAAAAATTTTGTGAAAGTGTTCAATATGCTATTAAGGAGGGTGATGCCTCGGTAGTTTTCTGGTGTTGTTTTCTTACCTTTCTTAAATATGGGGATTGTAATGCTTTTCTTCCATTCCTTTGAGGTTCTCCTTTGCTTTAGAATGTACTCGAATAGGTTTTTAATCTCGTTTTGTAGTTCTGGTCCCCCACACTTCAACATTTCGTTAGTTATTCCGTCCGGACCAGGGCTTTTTCGATTTTTTAAAGATTTCAAGATTCTCGCAATTGTCTCTGTTTCGACTTCAGTTAATTGGCCGTCTTCACTGTTTATTACTCGTGCAAGGTTCTCATCTCCAGCGTAAGCTGTTCTGAAGTATTCCTCCCATTCTGTCACTGAGATTTTGTTTGTTTTGGTAGTGTCTTTTATCTCCATTTTGTTTCTCCTCAACATTGACCAAATCTTCCTCTGGCTTCCATACATGTCCCTTTCCATTCCCTTGGTGAATCGTTCTCAATAATCTTCTTTTATGATACTAATTGCTGCATTCACTCGATTACGCTCTTGGGTGTATTTAGTCCAGTTGTCATGGTTCCTATCACGGATATAATTTATGAAAGCATTTTTCTTCTCCTTCGCCAACTTTTTAATTTCTGTTGTGAACCATGGAGTTTTGTTCTCTCGATTGATATCTACCTTTCTTTCCCCTATGGATTCTCTAGCTGCGTTTATAATATTATTCTTTAATGTTTCCCATTGCTGATCTATATGGTCCGCCTCTATAATTGGGCTCTGTTCGATCTTTTCTGTTACTCGCCTACAGTAAAGTTGTTGTGTGCTCTGATCCTCGAGTGACTCTATATTAAATATATGGATGTATTGGGGTTTGGGTTTTGGGGTACTTGGTATAGACAACCTGATTTTACACAACACTAGCCTATGGTCACTTCCCACATTGGCTGCATTCAGTGTTCTCACGTCCAGTATCATCTGTGGTCTGATCGCTCTGTTCGTTATGAAGTAGTCTAGAACAGATTGTTGGCCTCTTGTATTTTGCCATGTGTATTTATACTTCATATCATGATCAAAAAGGGTGTTATTGATTCTAAGTGTGTTGGCAGCATAAAAGTTTTTAAGCAGGTATCCATTGTCATTCACCTCTTCTTCATTGAATCTCTGTGTTATGCCTGTAAGTGCTTCGTTTCCGATCCTTGCATTGAGATCGCCCATAATTACTATTTTATCTGTTGTTCGGATACCATCAATCACCTCCTGTAGCTCCACATAGAACTGTTCTCTTTCTTCTTTCGACTTATTTATATCTGGAGCGTATACACTTATAAGTTGGGTTTTTCTGCCATCCACGTTCAAAGTGATCCGTAGTATTCTGTCGCTAATATACTGTTCTTCCTCTATAGCCTGCTTGTACTTTCTATGGATTAGCATACCTACCCCTGAACGTGCCCTTTTATCGCTATCAACTCCACTATATACAAAAATATATCCTTCGATTTCTATCTTCCCTTTTCCTTTTTTTTTATTTCTGATAAGGCACAAATGTCGACTTTATTACTCTTGATTTCGCTTATGATTTCTTGATCCTTTGCCGTCCATGACATGGTGTTCCATGTTCCAAGTCTAATCGCTCTGTCCTTCCATTTCACTGTCCTACTCTCTGTCCTATTCCCTGCCGTGGTCGTAGATCCGATAGTCCGTCCGATTTCCGAGGCTTGCTTAGATCTGTGAGCATATGAAGTTTTCACCAGGTAAGTTGCTAGCCTGACCTGATGACCCTCCTCCTTTATCCGGGCTTGGGACCGGCAGTGCAGCCACTGAGCTACTCAATCCACCCAGCGACTACACAGGCGGTGATAGAATGTAAAATTCCTAAATCCGAGCAGAATACACGAAAAATAATACTCACATTCACAAAAAAAATTGAATATTTCATATTTTCAAGAAATGGCTCATGTATCAACAAATTATCAACAGCCTGGATATTGTCGATCCGACCGTGATCTGAAATAAACATATCTATAATTGATATAAGAACAATATGCTATGAGTAAGTAGAGAATGCTCCAATCTCAAATAAAATGGCTGTACGGAAAATGCGTGGTTAATTCCTTCATTTTCTGAAATATCAATGCAATAAAAACATGCAACAGCAAATCAGCCACGTAGGTTAGGAATAGGACTCGACCAAAAACTGATCCCTAAGCCACGCCTATGCCAACTCCAAAACAGTTTTTCAGGTTGTTACCAGGAATGTTGTCAGGACCAAGAGCAGGGGTGGGCTTGAGTGATCGCAGTAGGCCCAAAGTTGATACGATCAAAAGTTTGGTTGCATCTTGGTGTTACAAACTCTAGAAATGAGTTATCCGGTTCCGATGTGAATGACGAAACAAAATATCTGAAGAAGGAGTTGGCGCATTCCAAAGAATCAAAGCAAAATTTATCGTCATGACTTCGGATATAAGTGGGTTGCAATATTTGAATCGAGATTCGATCTGACAAAATTGTAGAAAGGCTTCCGATTTCTCAAGCTGGCCAATTTGGTATCAATCCTGACATTAGCCACCTTGATGGTTGCTGACAATTGATTCGAATAACTTCTATGGGCGTTATAGTTGGACTGTGATCTATTACGTGGTAGGACATCTGTCAGAGACTCTCCATTCGGCGGATTCGGTCAATCAATTCACCATTAAGCCATGGCTTGGTAGGTATACTGCGAATATTGCAGAACGTGGTGTTGTTATCTATATTCTGGTTGAGAATGGACACAAAGGAATTCCATGCCGAGGCAACATCGATGCCAGAGCATAGCATGTGAACTGAATGTAAGCCGTTATAACTGTGTGGTGCGATTTGCCGATAGGATCATGAAGGTTGACCCCATGCATCATCATTTGTCAGCGAAAGATCGAGTGTGGACAGAGTCTGTCCTGGTGGAGCTCTTAACAAGCTGAGAAAGACGTGCATCGCTCAGCACCGAAATAAATTGCGCAACCAGTAAGCCACCAGGTGTGGGAACAGCAATTGGTCAAGTAAGCTGATCTTCTTCAATTTCATCTTAGGCATAGTTAGTACTTTGGTATGTATATATTTTTATTGTAAATGAAAAAACTGTAAAACACCCCCTTAAATTTCCTGATGGTCACTACCACCCTGAAAAATAGTCGACTCTGTCTCCGGCTGGCAGTTGCTCTGGCTGGCTTGCTGTTTCGCACTTATCAGGAAATAGTAGCTGGATCTCGAAGGCAGTTTTACTGAGGAAACCCCCAGTGCGAAATGGAGGTGAAGCCCCATTACAGAATGGAGCATCGAGCAGGAACTTGATCAAAGTGAGTTTGCTTCCTCGAAGATTATAAAGTATTCATGTTGGATAACAGGAACTAGGAATTCAGTGGTATACATAAACAAACCATAGTTAATGAAAAATCATTCAAAAATCTACAATAAGTACAGAAACAAATCGGAAAATAAACTTCACAAAAATATCATGGTCACAACACGGGATTAAAAAAAAATTAATTCAATTTAGAGTTTCTCTCAATAATCTACTACTATAAGTCCAGTTTGAAATTTTCTCATTATTTCGATGTTGCAAAAAGTCATGAAAAATCATTTTTGAAAAAATAATTAAAAATACTCTGTCCAGGATTTTTTTAAGCAACCTATTTTTTATATATTATCTAACATCTGAAGTTTATTATGAAATAGGTTCTATTATCAGCTCGGTGAAGGTCGATGTAGGTTCGGATCTTAGACTAACATGTCCTGTACCTCAGGTGATTCGCATTTGGATTCTCCAGAACAAACCGAGAAGTCGAATAGAAATCCACCTTCTATTACCGAGAATTCTTATGCCTGGAAAGTTGTTTCTAAAAACAAAAAAGCCAAACATGTCATTAAGATACCTGACGAAAATTACAAAATATCAATTATTTCGCCAACGAATGCTATTGCCGCCCCAACAGGGCATGGTGGATCGATGGTTTATAAGAAGCCAGAGTTACAAGTGAAAATTAAAGTGCATGCTCAAGAAGTACGTCTTGATATTCTAAGTGTGTATCGACCATGTTCAGGTGACTTCGAGGTATTTTTGGATAGAATGTCCTATATCTTGGACCATTGCTATAAAAAAGGAGATGTAATATTTGTATGTGGTGATCTGAACATTGATCTCCTCAAGGTTAATTGTCTTAACCATAAATTATTTTTGGATGTTCTTGACTGTTTCAATTCACACATCTCATCAAGTGTTCCTCCTAGGGTATTTTCTAATGTTACGGGGCACACTTCCGCATCCAAGGTTGATTATATTTTGACTAACATCGATTGAGACTGTTGCACTGCTGAGGTGTTCGAGGCTTTCATCAGTGACCATCGTGCTCTCTCACTTGATTTTGCTGTGAAATTCAGTACCAATGCTCAGAATTCATCAACCCGACAAATAGTTAGAAAACTTAATCAAGAAAATTTGAATGATTTTGCCCTTCGTATTTCGAATCATAATTTCTGTCAAATGTATGACTATGTGGATGTGGATGGGTGCTTCGGGTCATTTGTCTCGAACATTCAAGAAATTTTCGAAACTTGCTGCCCACTGGCAAAATTTAATAATATTACCAATAACAACAATAAAAAGTGAGTGAGATTATTTCAGCCAAACAAGAACTCAAAATTCTTCATTGGTTATACATATAAGAATCTAACATGTCAATCAACCTATAATCTTTATAAGCTAGCAAAAAAATCCTATAACTTACTCATTCAGAATACTAAATTAAGATATAATACACAACTAATACAAAGTTCTGAAAATAAAAATAGAACAGTGAGACGACCTGTTGAATTTCTTGTTGATAATGTTTTGTACACCGAAGCTAAAGATGTTGCAGTAATTTTTGTGTATTATTTTTCTACTGCAACTGTGAGTAGACTCAATTCTTTTTACAATAACCAATCATCTTCCTCCGGTACCACATCTAAAATATTGAATTCAATTCAGTTAACGCACACATGAGTGCATAAGTGGAGGGTACTCCTACCTTTTCTAAAACCATGTTGATTCTCGTTGAAATACTTTTTCTTCTCCATCGATTTCACATTCAGTTTTGATTATCGTTTCAAAAATTTTAAATGAAAAAGGTAGAAGTGATATCGGTTTATATTTGTTGTAGTTATTCTTGTCTCTTTTTTATTCATAAATGGGAATTACTCGAGAACTTTCGAGTTCATTCGGGAAATAACCTTACTGTGAACATTTATTCATAATCAGAGATATCGGTTTGGCTACTGCTTCCCTAACTTCATTTCAGATACTAACAGATAAATTATAAATAACAGAAACTTTTTTTGGTTTATTGGATTTTATTACTTTTTGAACTTTACTTTCAGTACACTCGAATAAGGATCATGATTTTTCATCATTTGAACTCTGAACTTTTGGTGTTTCATGTGTGTTATGAGCTTTACTTTTGCTTTCAAAAACTCGGTCCTTCGTCGCTCGTTTTCGAATTTCACATTGGTGTTGCAATGAGAGCCTATTATGCAACTTGTTTTAGAATATACTATTATAAATTATTACTAGTAAAAATTAAGAAATGAAGAAATTAACAATTTTCACAGTAAGTAACAAAGTTACTCTGACACGTTCTCAGGATTTTGGGAAATTCTGTTGAAATATGACTAGACGTTTTTCTCATTATCGGGGTCCACTCAAACACTTGAACGTGAAGCAATTTTATTTTCCTTACTACCATCGTTTCTTAAATTGTTATCAAAACAGCTTAAATTTCACGAGATAGAGACAAGAAAGTTAAAAGAAAGTTTTCTAGGTTTGGAGGTCTGATTTTACTTTTCAGAGGGGTTCAGAGAGTTCAAAGGGTTCCCATTCTCATTAACTTCGGTTACCAGTTTTTGACGAAAATATTGAAATTCCGATAGCAACATTATTTCGGTTTAGAAAATACGATTTCTCAGTATAAGTCCTTATTCATTGTCGGAAACATTGTCCTTCCTTGAAATGAAGTGCTATACAAGATGTGTGGAATAATAATGATTATGGTTGTACCTACTACGGAGAATCGAATTTGGAAATGATACGGAAATCCGATTAATATATTCCAGCAACAATGTTAAAGGTATGCTGAGTAGAAATGACAAATGGTTTCGTTCAAGGTAGCCGCCATAAACTATCCGAATGGACTATATCACCCAAATCAAATTCACAAGTGATTCACGGGTCCAATTTGCGTTCAGCAGAGACAGTTATTGGAATAAATGTGTTCTATATTAGTGTTTGGACAAATCGTTTTGTGCTCTGAACCCGTGATCTCCGATCGAAGTGTTCGTAGCAGTATTCTGTTGTTCAAATTCCAATTCATGAACAATGGGAACATTTACGTTGTTTCACTACTTACTGGCGTTCGATCCTGTCCTGGATCTCGTTAAAGCTGTCTGTGATATGGAAACCCGTTCATTAGCCGCTTCTATGCGGATAGATGATGGCGATTACTGTTCAATCTGAACAATATAATAGTATGTAAGAAGCGAACTTTTATTCATTCCATAATACAACTTCAATCAACGAACTATTAATATGGATATGGGTCAATAGTTCATTAGTTTCAACACTTCGACTTTGATTTTCCTTCAAGGGTGAGCAAAATATCTTGGAAACGAAGGGCCATATTTTCCAGCAATGAGGAAAACATCAAAAAACCTGTACTTAACACGTGTCCAACAAAAAAATAGGTGCCAGATTAGAGGCCGCAGATTCGAATAGATCTGAAAAAAATAAATACCAAATGAAAATGAATTTTGGTTACTGTCTGAATATTCAGATTTGACTAGCTTTATTGAGTACTAGAAATACCTGGCCCCCTTCAGTTTTTTCTCCTCTTCTTGAATATCTTTTCAAATTCAAGGAATTTTTGATATATCGGATGTTTTTTCTGGGTTGAATCTTGTTTATAAACGAACCATCAATGGAGACATGGAGACATTTCAGTATCGACAGAAACGAAGTTTTATTATTTTATTTCGAAAAATCGGAATACAAACAGGCCGAGGTCCACTCAAGTTAACCTATATAGTTCACAATGAAAGAACAATAACTATGCTTTTCTAATATTCAAAAATTAATGTAACAAGTAAAAAGTAGAAATGGCAACACAGTAATGCCCTCATAAACATTCTAAAAAATCAACAACAACAAAAACACCAGAACAGGCAGATAAATATTACAGAGACAATTCATCTTTAACAAATTTTTTGAAAACTTCTAGAGAAACGTGAAACAAATCAACATCATAACAATACTAGTTGAAAGATCTCAGCATTCTGCAAACTGGAGAGCTCCCGGAATAATTAGTTCTCCTAAAGGGAACATAAAACAAATCATTATGTCTAAGTCTTAAATCGGGAATCCTGAGAGAAATAATTTGCAGAATACTGGGTGAGAGTACAACACCCCTCACAATTTTGTACAAAAGCACCACATCTGCAATAACCCTTCTTTCCCAAAGTTTAATCAACCCAAATAATCTGCGAGCTTCAGTGTAGTCATGATTCCGAATCTGGAATCTGCTTCTGAAGGCCAAAAATCGAATAAACCTATTTTGTACGCTCTCCAATCGCCCGCAATAACATTGACAATGTGGATTCCAAATGGTCGAGGCAAAATTAACCCTGCTGAAAACGAAAGAGAAATATAAAGTTTTTAGTGTACTGTCATTTGAAAAATTGGATCCATAACGCAAAATGAATCCGAGCATCTTATTTGAATCCGTTATTACGTTGTCAACGTGTATATCAAAAAGTAATTTTGACTCAAATGTAACACCTAAATCGGAAACGCAATTGAGTTCCTTTATAATTTCTCCATTGACTATATAGGAAGAGTTTATCAATTTAAAATTTCTGCTATAAGTCACCTTCTGACATTTGTTCAAATTCAGAAATAAGCAATTCCTACGACAGTATTCAACTAAACTATCTAAGTCCGCCTGAAGTTCCATAACATCTTGCTGGCTAGATATGCCCTTGAAAAACTTCAGATCATCAGCGTACAATGAGAATTTTGAGTACCTGAAGCATATTTCAATATCATTGTTATATATTAAAAATAACAGGGGTCCCATATGAGATCCCTGTGGCACCCCAGAAGTGTTAACGAATGACTTCGATTTTTCCCCATTCATGGTAACGAATTGCGACCTATTCTCGAGATAGGACTTAATCCATCTCAAAAGCGTCCCATCTACACCAACTAGAGTCAACTTGGACTGCATAATTAGATGGTCAACCTTATCGAAGGCTTTTTTGAAGTTGGTATATATAGTATCGACTTGTTCAAGCGACCGAAAATTGTCCTGGAGACACTCAGTAAAAAATAACAAGTTTGTCTCCAAGCTTCTACCCCTGTAAAAGCCGTGCTGCCCCTCAACAATCTTATGATGTTCCAGGTATTTACAAACTATCCTCTCGAATAGTTCAGGAATAGATGACAGAATACTCATAGGTCGATAATTATTATTAACAAACTCTTTCTTTTCGCTCTTAAATATTGGTATCATAAATGAGGTCTTCCAAGCTCTAGGAAAAATTCCTTCCTTGAGAGATTTATTAAACAAAAAGTGTAAAGGAGCATCAAGACCATCCGCACAATTTCTCGAAAAGAGCGGTGGCCATCATCCGGTTCGGGGCCCTTACGCTGATCAACCATATATAAACCCGTTCAGAACCTCTTCTTCAGAGAGGTATAACTGAAGTATACAGGGTGTACCAAGTTCGACGGATTATTAGGCGTTTCTGGAGAACTAGACCTATTTGGAATCTGAAAATTGGGATTATGATATTGTTTGACATTATCTACCGAGCTAAAATATTCTTGGAGCCTGACCACTTTCAGTTATACAGGGAGCGAAAAACAAATTTTCAAAAATTTTTTTTTCTGTTTTTTTTTGTTTTCGAATTTGACAGAGTATGCAATTCTGAATACATTCGTGATCAAATCGTTGCATTCTTCGAAAAACTTTCCAAAATATCGAGAAAAACCTGAAGAAAAAGGGTATTCGGTATTATGATTGTTATTCCTAATCTAGATACCTTAAGCACAAACCCTTTTCACATTTTTGAAGTCAAAGATTGTGGAAATATTGTACATTTTTAGAAATTTGAAAAACTCATCACAGGGTGTTCCAAAAGTTGGGTCAAAAATTGGGATCGAGATTGGCCCATAACTTTCGTTTTTCAAATTAGAACCCTGTTTTTTCGTTGCGTTGGATTGTACGAAGCAAAATGATGATAATGTTCCAACATGTTAATGCTCCTAAAATTGATGATTCTTGAGTTATTTAGGATTTTCTGATTTTATGTCGTACGTAGAGTCAAATTCATCAAATCTGTTCCATATCATGGGCGATGCTCCTCTGAAATATCGTCAACAATCGTTCCTCCTTTGGCAGTCTCTTCGAGATTAACGCGTCAAGCTCAGTCTTCACACCCCTTCGTGGTCACCTTGGAGACCTGCAGAACATCACTTTTCAAGGACTCGTTCATCCAACGAACAGCGAGGCTTTGGAACTCATTGCCTAGGTAGGTGTTCCCTGAGGCATACAACCTCCAAAAATTTAAGAAGAACACCAACTCCTACCTTCTTTCCCTTGGTTCCCACGATGTTCTCTGAACATTACAGGATATCCCTTTTCGTGGGAACCAGAACATTAAAAAAAAAATATGACCTTGGTCATAGAAGATAAATTTTTCCAATAACTCACTAGTGACACACACTTGAATTCATTCGTACTCAAATCGTTGCATTCGTCAAAATACTTTCCGAAATATCAAAAAAAAACTAAACAAAAAGGTTGGATAAGAATATTCGGTATAATATTTGCTGTTTCTAATCTAGATATCTTAAAAACAAACCGTTTTCACGTTTTTGTAGTCGAAAACAGTGGAAATATTTTACATATTTAGTATTCGTTCGGTCAAAAACTGGGATCAAGATTGGCCTATAACTTTCGTTTTTCAAATAAGAACCCTATTTTTTTATGATTGCATCGGATTCTGCAAAGAAAAATGAGGATGATGTTCTATCATATTGATACTCCAAAAATTAATAATTCTTGAGTTATTTAGTATTTTCTGATTCCATGTCGTAAGTTGCGTCAAATGCATAAAATCTGTTTCATAACAAAAACGAAAAATGAATTTAAAAAAAAAGTGTGTCACTAGTGAGTTATTGGAATAATTTATCTTCTATGACCAAGATCATAGTTGATATTAAACAGTTTTGATTAATTTGACGCTTCGTACGATGTAAAATCAGAAAATCCTAAATAACCCAAGAATTATCAATTTCAAGAATATTACCATTTCAAAATATCATCATCATTTTTCTTCGTACAATTTAACGCAATCATAAAAATTAGGGTTCTAATTTGAAAAACAAAATTTATGGGCCAATCTTGATCCAAATTTCGACCCAACATTTGGAACACCCTGTGTTGAGTTTTTCAAAAATCTAAAAATGTACAATATTGATACAGTCTTCGACTTCAAAAATGTGAAAACGGTTTGTGCTTAAGGTATCTAGATAAGGAATAACAAACATAATACCGAATACTCCTTTCTTCCTTTTTTTTCTGGTTTTTCTCGATATTTTGGAAAGTATTTCGACGAATGCAACGATTTGAGTACGAATGTATTCAGAATTGCATACTCTATCAAATTCGAAAACAAAAAAACAGAAAACAAAAATTTTGAAAATTTTTTTTTGCTCCCTGTATAACTGAAAGTGGTCAGGCTCCAATAATATTTCAGCTCGGTAGATAATGTCAAACAATATCATAATCCCAATTTTCAGATTTCAAATAAGTATAGTTCTTCAGAAACGCCCAATAGACGGCCTATTGGTACACGATTATACACTTGGTACACCCTGTATAATCGCCGAAAAGACCGTCTTCAACCCCATGAGTTCCTCGCGCGTTGATGCTACCACGTTTAGGTTCAAATACACTAAGAAAGCATTCGGAGAACAAATTCGCAACTTCACCTGCAGTGGAGGCTTCACTGTTTCCGAAATATGATTTTTCTTCAAACTTGAAACGTATCTGAAAAACTGCCCCGTATTGCCTGGCAGCTCCTGTTCTATCTTACTGATATATTTTTTATAATCAGTAGCCAACAGTGACTTAGATCGAGCTCGATAATATTTAAAAAGATGTTGATCATTCAAGTTGCCATAATTTTTCTACCTTCGGTGATACTTTTGTTTCTTCGGAACCAGTTCAGAAATGAGATCTGGGATTGCATTTTGATGAACATTTGAAATGAAGCAAACATGTTGGTAACCTAATAAATCGATTGAATAGGTACTGTAATTATACTATGAAAGTCTTAAAGAGCAGAGTCAACTTCTCAACATATATATTATATATTTTTCCAACTTGTGGCGTATTTTGACGACAAAAGGCAATGCTACGTTCCATGCTCAATTTGGGGTATACAGGGTGTCCGGGGAATAACTGTATATACTCTTACTAGAGGTAGAGTTGGACTGGGTGATTACTGATTGACTATAAAAAATTTATTTCTGGATTTCCCTAGAAAGCTACAGGGTGATTTTCCAACTTCATGGAAATACTTAGACTATCATAAAACCCAAACACATTAACGGATATTATTGAAATGTGGGAAGTTATCGGCACATGCTAAGGTCGAGACAGAAAGATATCAATTATTTCATCATTCCAGGGCCGGACTCACTAATCTTCATTTAAACTGTTCAGGGTGAAACAAACACTTTGTATTTCGAATTACAAATAATTGATTCGCTTTTTAGTAAGATGCTAAATAATGCTTCAATTTGTGGTATCGCTCAAAGTTGTCACATCAACAATGATTTTTTTATGAATTTTTGAATTTGGATAAAGATGAAAAAATTGAATTTATTTACCTACCTGAACAGGACTTAGTCATCTTGTGGAGATCGAAAATAAAAAATAAATTTTCTTTAAAAAGTTACTGAAGGTGAGGAGGACTATAATAATTTGTTGATATACTGGGTGGCCACCCCAGACGCGGATCTCATTGCGATGGAGCAAATGAAAATATATTTCGAAAAAAAAATTGGTGAAGTGTATAGAGTATAAATAAGCATATTTAAAAATAATTCGTATGTATACCGGGTGTTCGACAACAAAGATATAGACCAAAGTGAGACTTCTACCAATGTAAAAACCTCTAACTGAATTGGAAAATCGGCAAGAAAAATGTATACAAGCTGATGGTTTTCATTTCGAACCAGTTCTGAAATAACGTTGACTCAATAATTCATTCGCTTCTATTTTCATTTTTATTAGGTACGCTTTACTGTATTTTAGCTTCTTCAATTTGTCATTATTTCGTTATGGAATATGCTCATTAAAGCTCTGAACTATTTTGAAAATTTTCTACTAATACTTTCGCATTTTATATTCAAACATGAGATTTTCAGTTCTCTTCATGATGAAAATTTTAATTTTTCGAACTTTATTCTAATTCAAAAATTCATAAAAAAATAATTGTTGATGTGACAACTTCGAGCGATATTACAAATTGAAGCATAATTTAGCTTCTTTCTGAAAAGCGAATCAATTATTTGTAATTCGAAATACAAAGTGTTTGTTTCACCCTGAACAGTTTAAATGAAGATTAATGAGTCCGGCCCTGGAATAATAGAATAATTGATATCTTTCTGACTCGACCTTAGCATGTGCCAATATCCTCCCAAGTTTCAATAATATTTGTCAATAAGTTTGAATTTTATGATGGTCTAAGTATTTCCATGAAGTTGGAAAATCACCCTGTAGCTTTCTAGGAAAATCCAAAAATTAATTTTTTATAGTCAATCAGTAATCACCTAGTCCAACTCTATATCTGGTAAGAGTATGTACAGTTATTCCCCGGACACCCTGTAGAAGACATTTTAAACAAAATCAATTAATGACACTGTATGGTCTTTATGTCTACCGGGTATTATTATTGACGCAAAAATAACCAAATTATTTTCCTCGAAAGCGGTACCGACAAATTACGACCGGCAAATGACGTCATAGAAAACTGTACCATGCATAACATCAGCAGTGGTTTTAAAGGATGGGTTGACGGTCAGCGCAAGTTAATATTTCGGCATATTGGAATTACGGCGAAAAACAGTTCTTCAAGGATTGGGGTGGTGAAGTATTGTGATTTCGATTATTTAGATAACCGCTTTAGAACAAAAAAAACAGGGCTTTGCACATTTGATTGCTGAAATTATAGCATTCCTTCATTGAAATATTAGAACACTTACAAAAGTTTATAGTGCCCTCCTTTCTCGATAAGAATAACACTTGCCCAGCCCAGAAGGGTTGGGGTGGATTCGGATATTGAGTGGCTAGGTAAAAGAAATGTATCAAGACGCAATTGCAATTGGGTGTTGTCCCTTATAATTATTCCAATTCTGTTATTACAATCACAACGAAATGCTAAAAGGCCTACGGAGTTCGAACTCAGATTATTATACAATAGAAACAATAATTATAATTAAATCAGCACATTCGTCAACATTGAACTTGAAATTGGTTATATAATAATGGTACTCAGCCTGATGGGATGAAATTCTGCCGTGAGTCGTCTTAACCTCCTATTGAAGCTGATTTCAATTTCATTTAGATGGTAGTTTTCAAATTATAAAATTTTGTTATGATGACCTTTTATTGGGGAAATTCCGACTCAGATTGAACTGAATTGCTATCAAATACTAGATCATACAATATGGGTATATAATTCTTAAATACAATTGACCCGCAATGATGAAAATAGGTGGATGAAATTATGGAGATAGCAAATGAAACTTCGAGCTATGGGTATTTTCCAGAAAGATGAAAAACATCATACGCAATATTCATGTAAAAAAACAAAAGCATAGGAAAGATACAAACAGCTTCAAACCTATGTTTATTGCCAGTAGATTTATAGAGAAACTTTTATCAAAGTTCGTAGATGCCAGTGGCGCAGAATGGGATTCTATTCCAACAAGAAGGCGGAATGCGAAAACAAGCGATGACAGAGCGAGTTGAAATACCAATGATAACTTTGAAATTCACCTTATATTCCAATATTAATTAATATGATAACCGATATTACAGTAATTGCCTTTAATATTATTCGATTCGAAAAAGTGTTTGATTCGACTGTCTTAGTAAAAGGCAAAAAAAATTTGAACCTTCTCTCTGCTGAATTTTTTTAGCACGATTCCGAGTGAGTTGGGACCGCATTATTGTTCATTCTAAATAATGGAAAGCCGGTCAACTGGATTATATACATACATCTTTTCTTCTACAAGTGACAAAATATATACTAGCACAAGCTTTAAGTACATATCTTCTGAAGGGTTTCAGATGAACCTAAAAGGCATATCAAATACAGAACACAAAATACAAAAATAGTTACATATGAGGGAGCCCCCAGGAATGCAAAGAGAAAACAAAACGTCAAGTGACAGTAGAGGAATAATTTGATTATTAGTCTTAAGATTCCAACAATGAGAGTGTGTAAGATTACCAAAAGGAAAGGCAAAAATCGGAAAGAAGTAGATGAGTGTTTAAATTAAGAACTCAACCAGATAGATCTATCTATCGTTGCGCTAGAGAATACTCTCGCGTAAAGGTAAAATTCTAGGGTGCTTAGAAAAAGGAGTATAAGTCAAAATTGGTGGTTTTTGGTAGTTTATGGGACTGTTATAATTTACTATATTGAACTTAGTTATATTTTCATTGAAATATTGCAAATGATTCATTTTCTTTCCACCAGAAGGTAGAGTTCATTACTAGGGTGAAGTATCTGGACAGATCTCATTTTAGCCATTTAATCCGTGTGTTTGTTTGTCCTCTATGGACTCAGGAACCAGATGACCGATTTTGATGAAACTTTCACTATATTGTAGAGAATTTGTTTTCGGAGGTTTTCATGTAGGGTTGATCCCTATATAACGAAGAAATACGAAAAAATATCGATTTTTCATGAAAAATTCCGGTACTTTCCGGCTTTTATGGGCGACGCTGCGTAAACTATAAAAAAAAGTTCTTTAAAAAAGTCCGCGACGGCATATGTCTAACTGCCGAGGACAACCCGCGATAGCCATTTTCAACAATTTCAATTAGATCCAAAATAATGGTTAATTTGAAAAGGGCTTTTGACTGGCATCGAATAAATCACTATAATAATGAATGTGACTATTATCTGCGGCATGTATTCCAGAAGAAAAATGCTTTTTTCAGTATAGTTTTCTAATGGATACTTTGAAAGTTACAGTAGGTTGAACGAGTGTGAATTTGAGCAAGATATTATCGAATTCACGCGACATGTATGCATAGTCTAAGATCCGAACCTACATCGACCTTCACCGAGCTGATAATAGAATGAAACCTATTTCATAATAAACTTCAGATGTAAGATAATATACAGGGTGTTTCCTTAACATGCGGCAAAAATTCAGGGAGCTGTTCCTTGGACTATTCTAAGAATATTTTGTCCTTTGATGATTTTTGAAAAACCTCTTTGTTTCGAATATACAGGGCAAACAAAATTTTAGATAATAACATTTTATTATGAAAAATTACATGAAAATTTAACTTAACCTACAAAAACTGTTGAAAATGACCACCTCCAGCCAGCATACAAGCATCCAATCTTCTCCTCATTGACTGCCGAACCCTTTCAAAAACACCAGGATCATTTCTTATTAAGTTACACCCAGCAATGATCCGATTTCGCAAGTCTTCCACATTTTCTACTGGAGTGGTATAAACTAATGATTTTAGATGGCCCCATAAGAAATAATCTAAGGGGTTTAAGTCCGGGGAACGAGCAGGCCATAAATGAGGTCCACCTCTTCCAATCCAGCGATCTCTTTCATGTAATTTTTCATAATAAAATGTTATTATCTAAAATTTTGTTTGCCCTGTATCTTCGAAACAAAGAGGTTTTTCAAAAATCATCAAAGGACAAAATATTCTTAGAATAGTCCAAGGAACAGCCCCCTGAATTTTTGCCGCATGTTAAGGAAACACCCTGTATAAAAAATAGGTTGCCTAAAAAAATCCTGGACAGAGTATTTTTAAATATTTTTTCAAAAATGATTTTTTATGACTTTTTGCAACATCATGATAATAAGAAAATTTTATACTGGACTTATAGAATCAAACATGTGGAATCTGCAGACATAGGATTGCCTATTATTTACCTAAACAATCTACGGGTTGCCTGGTTTAAACAGGTATGTCGAAATAAGATCATTTCACCGGTGTGATAATAGAAAAAAAAATTATATCAGCATAAGCGCTGTTTTATTGTGAACACGTTGATATAGGAATGCCTGCACAAAAATTGGACCTAATAGGGGTTGCCGAGGTTTGAAGGTTGCATTGTTGACGCGACGGGTAATAATAAAGGAACGAACATCGCAGTCGTATCTGAATGTAAGACAGTGCGAATGCTCGGTACGTATACTTGCAGAGTTACTCCTACTACCTTCCATAGACTATATTGTGAACATTACTACGAAGGTGGTTGTGCACACCAAGAGATTGAATTAAATTAATAAATTTGAGTACTTCGGTGTGAAATGGTTTATTTGTCGAAAACCGAGCGCTTTCGGCCTAATTAAAAGGCCATCTTCAGGGTTTTCCTGGAAGGGTATATGTAAGTTGTATAGAGTAAATAATTAAATGAAGAATAGTTACCCGTCCAAGAAACCATCACAAACATACAGGCGGAAACGGTCATCACAGCATTTTACGGACAAGATTCACATGAGGGTGAATTTAAGACACTGTCAAAATTATCGGTTCCGAATATAAAATCGCGAAAACAACAAAGGTTTACAACCTCGAGACCCCGAGAGAACAAAAAATGAATATCCCAACTATCAACACATTGTTGAATGTGACGACAGCGGGTTCAAATCGAAATGGAAAGTCATGGGCGTAGTGACATAGGGGGACCTCGAAGTCATATCACAAATTAAAATTCTCTTAGACGTCAAACAAGGAAATAAAACAAAATTAAATGAGACGCATACAAAGCAGGAACACTCAGTCAAATCAAGCTCTTAAATAACGGAGTAAAACTATTATTCAAATTTAAGTTCACCTGGGTGTTAACACAATTTTCATTTGAACGTAGTTCCCGAACTATTTCGATATCCTCCAAGAGGTTCATCTTCATATTGTATCTGTTTGTCACAATTCTATGGAGGATCTTGGAGTTGCGGTTGGGGCTGAATGAGTGACCTGTAAACCTGAGGTGATGGCCGAACGCTGATGAATTAGGTCTGTTCAAATGTTCTTTTATTCTGACCTCCAACTTTCTTCTGGTCTGTCCAACGTACGAGGCCTCACAATCGTTACACTCCAACTTATATATTCCACTGCAATGTAAACTATTCACCCTATCTTTCGAGTTACATAGTAAGTTGTTACTCAAGGAGGTAGAGTTGGAATAAGAGATCCTTATATCCTCACAAGAATTCTCAAGAATGCGTAAAACGGCATTTAATGCCGCCTCAATTCTCCATTAAACGGAGTATCCATTTCTACCGTCTATGGATATTCCGTTTAAGGGAGAATTAAGGCGGCATTAAATTTTAATGGACGTTCCTGCAACTCAGTGTAAATCCGCTAATCATGTGGAGCAGTTCATACCATGTTGAGATCACTTTAACCATCTCTCAATAGCATTATACAGTATTGGATAAGGAGAATATATAAAAAAATTCGATAAATTCTTGGTAGATTTCATTCAAAATCCGGTAGACTTTTAGTAGATTTCCCAAGTGAAAGGTGGTAATATTGATAATGCCGTACTGTTTTCAATATGGTCTATGGAGGGTAGTAGGGATACCTCTTCTCTCCATAGTATACGTACGTACCGAGCATTCGCGATGTTCGGTCCTTTATTATTACCTGGCGCGTCAACAATGCAACCTTCAAACCTCGGCAACCCCTATTAGGACCAATTTTTTTGCAGGCAACCCTATATCAACGTGTTAACAATAAAACAGCGCTTATGCTGATATAATTTTTTTTTCTATTATCACACCGGTGAAATTATCTCATTTCGACATACCTGTTTAAACCAGGCAACCAGTAGTTCGTCCAGGTAAATAATAGGCAACCCTATGTCTGCAGATTCTCCTTGTTTCATACTACAAGTCCAGTATGAAATTTTCTTATTATCATGATGTTGCAAAATTTCATCAAAAATCATTTTTGAGAAAATAATTAAAAATACTCTGTTCTGGATTTTTTCAGGCAACCTATTTTTGATATGTTATCTAACATCTGAAGTTTATTATGAAATAGGTTCTATTCTATTATCAGCTCGGTGAAGGTCGATGTAGGTTCGGATCTTCTACTAGTATACACGTGCTGTCTTTCCTCCGATACGAGGTTATGAATGTTGGGTTGCGGACCTATCAGTACCATTTTAAATTGAAATATAACGCGAGCGGAGCCGTGGGTATGAGCTTGTGAATTGAATTCATTTTCTTGGGCACCCTAGAATTACAAAGAGACATAAATGCAGCTACCACTCGCTATGATTGCATACGAATAATTTTGGTTATTGTTATTGTAGCTTATTCCGTGAATTCACGGGAGAGCAAGTATGAACTGTATTTCTTACTGTTTGGGATGTTGCTGGCAAACTCAAAATTACAGAGTGCAAGATAACTTGATGGTCTATCCAAAGAATGTCTTACCAGTCCTTGATGGTGATCGGATTCTGAGGGGCTGCTCGAGCTGCAACCGGGGATTTTCTTGCTTGTTGCACTGCTTTAATGTCTGAAAGGCATGCTCATTCTTGTCTGTTTCTTACTGCGGCAACTTTTGGTGCAGAACTTACCCAATAACTAACACTAATTTGTTGCCTCTTTTATTCGGCGGAATAATTACAAAACTTGTACTGATTACGTATTATATTTGCGAATGAATTGAATTTGAGGTGTTCTTTAAAATGGGCGATGCGTATCGAAGCGATTCCATCAACTCAATGCATGTACGCATCAGGTTTCCAAAAAAACATAATTTGAGCAGGTAACCCGCAAAATACTGCAAATGGGTTACCGACTCAACATCCTCACTACCAAAAAAGTGAAGAAGATGTGAAGAAAAAAAAAAAGAGTGAAATGAATTGCAAATATCAACAAAAATGAATCCATGTTAGCACCTTATGGTGATGGTAGTGGACACAGCTTCACTAGTGGTCTATCAATAGCACCCTTGGTGTGTTTTATAGATGCTACATGTGGTATGCCTTCAACACCAGGGTACAATTTCAATAATCAGCCTAATGACCATCGACAAGGAGGCATTCTATCATCCTTAATCAGGACAACTATGCCAGTCTGAATTTTTTCTGGACTATCTAACCCCTTCGAACGTTGTTGCAACAGGTTCAAAAATTCTGTTGTAACCTTCATAATAATTGCCGTCGATTGAGCCGAGATATTGATAATTCTGTCATGCTAGGTACAGGTAAGCCCGAAAGAGGTTCTAATGTTAGGAAATGACCGGGCGTTAAGGAATTTATATCCTCAGGATGTGAGGACATAGGACCGAGTGGGTGAGAGATTAAAATTGACTCTATCAAACAAACCAGTGCGAGCAATTCTTCATAAGTGAAAATTTGTTGCCCCATAATGGATTTTAGATGGGATTTCACAGATTTTACCCAAGCTTCCCAGAGGCCACCCATATGAGGTGAGGAAGGAGGATTGAAATGTCACCCTATAGACTCAAGCGATGAGTATCACGCATAAAATTTTTGATGGTTTTATAGGCACCAACGAAGTTCGTTCCGCGGTCACTTTATGATTGCAACGACCACGTCGAGCAATAAACCGTTGAAAGGCGGCAAGAAATATATCTGCCTACCACGTACGCGTAAGATGCCAAAACTATCTACAAAAGGATTCAAGCGGCCACGCTTTGTGTGTTTTTAACCAAAGTTAATAAAGCAACATTCAACTCTTCTGAGGAAAGCCAACCAACTTTTCTAAGAGACGCGTAAGATGCCAAAACTATCTACAAAAGGATTCAAGCGGCCACGCTTTGTGTGTTTTTAACCAAAGTTAATAAAGCAACATTCAACTCTTCTGAGGAAAGCCAACCAACTTTTCTAAGAGACTTTGTTTTTGAGAGCGAAGAATAATTCTGAGTAAGGTTGTAAATTTCATCAAAACGCGGTTCAGTAATCAAAAATGATCATGATTTGTCTGCTAATTTTTTAGAGAGCACTCTTTCTCATGAAAAGATTCCTTAGCATGAAATTTTTTGAATTCTACCGTCTATTGAGGCAAAAGTCACAGCGCAATAGTCCCCTAGAAAGTGCGTCAGCGGGATTCTGTTTAGTTTAAATATAACACGAGTTCGCTTAACGAACCATGTTTTGAATTGGCCACAAACACCGGCCATTTGTGAGGTTGGCCTTTGATCCAAGACAACGTAATTTATGAATCAGACCAAACGTATATTTTCGAGAAGAAAACTCGCTTCTCAAATGTTTTTAGCAAAAAGGTGAGCCGATTTGACAATAAAACGGTGGCGCATAGTTCGAGGCGAAGAATAGTTATTTTTTTTAATGGTGCCACCTATGTTCTGGAACCCAGAAATCGGCAGGATATTTCATCCCTTTTTATGACACGAATATAGGTTAGGGCACAAGGCACAGTATCCCTTTTCAGAGGCGTCGCAAAATCCATGTAGCTCGTATATGATCTCAAGGATTTGGTTTCCTGCAAAGTTGAGCAACCACTTACGATATCGTCCACATAGGTTTCCTCTTCAAGAGCCTATACAGCTAGAGGAAAATCACCACCTCCATCTAAAACTAGCTGTTTCAATCAACTAATGATCGTTCAGCGATTATTTATTTGGACTAGGGCACTTGCTGGAGGCATTAAACACTACCCTTATTTTCTGGTTGGAGCCTTCAACTTCAATAACTCCATGGTGCGGAAGGTAATTGGAATGCGCTGGAATATCAGTTCCGTCAACCCTAATCATATGGTTAGTATCCAAATATTCCCTCATAAATATTATATAATTTACATATTATATAATTGAGGATGTTTTTTCAAACGACGTCCAAGATTCAAAAATCTTGAAATCGCTAAGTCTCTGCTCCCCGGAAAAGTAGTAAATCAGTACAAAATGAAAGCGACACGATATATCGTCTATCTGTGAAGCGGCGTTGGGTGGATTGGTATATGGTCTGGCATATGTCGTCCTCATGACATGTGTCATCAAACTCTGAAGGACCACTTTCAAGTTCCCAAAATCTTTGCAAGCTTTTATTTAAGCTCGGTTCTTGCATAGATTGGAAGAAGGGTGAGTTTATATTTTCTTTAGAAGTCACTTCACCCATAATCACATAACAAATATGGTATTAATAGCAGAAGGCTATCATTACCACCTGAAACAATCCCACCCGAAATAATTTTGGAGAATACATCTGCTCCCAACAAGATATAAACTATTCCCGGTTCATAAAAATGCGAATCAGCAAGTTTCAAATTGTTAAAACGTTGAAATGAATCAGGTAAAACTTTATTTGCGGCAACTTATCACAAATTTCATATAAAATAAGTTCATCGGTAACTATAAGAGGCTCCGAGCAATTCAAAGGCTTCAAGGTGATACACCCATAATGCGAACCTGTCTCCATCGTATTCCAACCTTGGATTCTAACATCCATCTTATATATGGGGACATCCGGTAAAGTTGATGCATTCTTCGAAATAAAAGACATCATGGGTTCACTACCTATTAGCGCTCTCATGGTATGAAACTGTCCACGATCATTGCAAACAACTAGTAATGCACTTTCCAACAAAATATCAGTTGGTTTCTTAACTTCTGGTAGAAATAATACTTTCAGATTCAAGGCTGGAAAGAGTCGAAAAAAGTAGATAACCTCATACTGAATGTAAAAGTGTGAGATGCCTCAACTTACACTCCCTACATGTGTTGAGAAATTCAGGGGGAGTCCGGGAGAGTTTACCCGCTTTCCACTAAAATGCCTATATTTCTTTAAACTGTTACATTTTGTCTCTGGAACGACTCGCGTATCTAATAGAATAATTTGTGAGTTATATACGAATTCTCACAATTGGAATTTCTTTCTAAAGGTAGACTTTCGCGCCGAGCGACAGTGACGCGGCGTCTGTCAACTACGAAAACACGACAATAGAAGTTCAAGTTCGGCATTGTTCGACGTTTGTCACTGTCGCGGCGTCAGTAAGGCTTTGCTCGAATGCTACTCTATGCAATTTCATTGTACTTCTACTGTTGCACTGTCTCGGCGTCACTGTCGCGTCGTCACTGTCACTATAGACTCCTGGCTGTTGGATCTTTCTTTATTTACTTGAAAGACATTCTCAGTTTTCTTTTATCTGAAAATAAAAAAAAATCTCTCCTATACCCTGGGTGAAACTCCCCTCCATAAGTGGCTAAAGTCTCCCACCTCACACCAATCCGTTTCTTATTTAAATTGAAAAAAATGTAGGTCATATTCATAAAAACTTCACTCTGTTAGTGTTATTTAAATAATTACTTACTCTTTTTTGTATCTATGAAAACAAAAATAAAAGCAATGAAATTTTAGAAATCGAAAAAAATCACTTACCACAGGCGAAATCACATTATCACTTCGCACTCTTCAATCTAATTGGCGAATGCAATGGTATCGCGAGAGAAGGAAGGGGTGAGCTTATGGCTTCCAAAAAGTCGAGCCTTGTCTTAATACATAGTCACACAAAAATTGTATGAGCTGTGGCTGGTAATTTCTCCTTACAATCGCGTAAGCTAATAATTGAGCTCAAACAATTAAAGCAAAAGCGAAAAGTCTTACAAAAAGCGTGTCGTTCTTTCGGAGATTTCTTCCAAAGAGATGGACAAGCAAAAAGCATCAAATTTGCATATCAAATTTCTCTGGTTGTGTATATGTTTTTTGAGAAGCCATATTTTTGTTTCCTTCATATGAGGGAGATGATTTTAATGTCTCAAAGGCTATGCAATATCTATTTAAGAAATCAACAAGTGTTTCGTATGGCGGAATATCATTAGAACCATGTTCAATTTCAAATCTTGTAACTAAAGCGTGATGAAAGCGTTTCAACATCATTTGAAGTACAATGAAATCCGATTCATCTGCCCGAAATTTCATGTGTTTCAGTGCTGCCAAATTTTCGTGAAGTGTGCCGAGTAAAGTGCGTAATGAATTAGTATAGTTCGAATTAATTTTCGGTGCATTTTCCGACGCGTCCCAATGAGCTTGAGCCCTCAATCGTTTATTTGAATAGCGTTGAACTAAACTATCGTAAGCGTGCTCATAATTCTCTCTAATCATAGGTAGAGTGCGAACTAAGGATAAAGGCTGACCTTCGAGTTCAGAAATAAGGTAATTAAATATTTCGATATCCGGATAAACCATGATTGTTGTGAACAAGAGCGTCGAAAAGATCTAAAAATATGGAAAACCTGAGTTTTCCATATCAACTCGCCCAATGTTAGACATCAAACTTTATATATCAGGAAGTCTAACATTGGGCGAGTTGGTACCAGATGGTCCGCCAAAAAAAGAGAATTTCTAGAATTTCCACTCAAATTGTTTTCCTCAGGATCAAAACGTTTTCTCTCCCAGTCTCTGAAACAATTAACAATTAGAAATTTTTTTTAAATAATAGAAGAAAGGCCCCTGCGTAAAAATTTGAGCACTAATTCGTCAGGGGCCAAAACTTTACAAGAAGAAATTGTTGCCTAACAATGGAAAGAAGAAAACACTTTGAACTCTGAAGCGTAACGTTTCGGAGTCTAAATCAGACTCCTTCGTCAGAAAATTTCTAGTTTTCATACTTTTATGTGTCCATTCAATGATACATAAATGAAATGCTGGTGCTGATTTCTTGACTTCATTATTGACCTGAAGGTACAATCAACACACTATTGCTGTTCGGACGCTCAACCTGATGAATTTTTCACTAATTTACTTATTATTGAAGAGATCGTGAGATTGAATGAACTGAACTTGCTATTGAATTGAATTTTCAACTGCTTGTAATTATTTGCATCTCTCTGGCAACGAATATTTTATTGCATGTATCTACGTTCTTGATTTGGATGATGAATTGTGAATTATATTTCAATGAAAATTGAACATACTGCCTGGGCTGAACCGTTTAGGTTCTTCTTCTTCTTCTGGTGCCTTGTCTGTCTTCAGACGTTGGCTATCATCATAGATACGATATTTTGGAATCCTTCCTCGCCCGAAAGACACATCATTGCCTGATATTGCGAAGCCAGGATAGCTTTTTTCGTCCTATCCATCTTTTACCTTCAACTTTTCCTTGTATTATGAGGCGCAACAGCTGGTATTTAGATCCTCTTATTATGTGTCCAAAGTACTCCGTTTTTCTCTTCTTTATGATATTCAGCAGTTGCCGTTTCGTATCCATCATTCTGAGGACATCTTCGTTGGTAGTGTGCGAGACCCACGATATTTTTAGGATCCGGCGATAACACCAGAGTTCGAAGGCTTCTATTTTGTTCATCATTGTGACATTTAGTGTCCATGTCTCGCAACCATGAAGTTGGACAGACCACACATAACATCTTAAGATTCTTTTACGAAGATGCATTCCGTCATACTTTTAATGGCTGCGACACTATGTCATCTCTTTCGGCAAAGGAAAAATGAAATTCCTAAAGACGTCTGAAATCAACACAAACCTCCTGAAAGCAGCCAAATTGTTTAGAAAATCTAATGCCGATAAGGTCGACGAGGCAGGGAAGAAATGCATGGCAGCCCTGAATGAAAATAATTTCAAGCAATTAAATGTATTGTGGTAGCATTTTATCTTGCTTCTGTGCCTCCAAGTATCGGAAGCATCAGTGAGAGACATTATAGGAAAATTGAAAAATACGGTGAGTCGTGATTATTATGGCTTCTCTAGTAGAATTCTCAAGTGCTTAACTGATGAAAGTTTTTAACTGATGAAAGTGTTTATCCACTCACTAAGTTGTTAAATCTGTGCAATCCAGATAGCATTTTTCCCAATATTTTAAAGACTTCGAGGGTCGTGCCTGTTCACAAAAAGGGACCCGATAGCTCTGTCGATAACTTAAGGCCCAATATCAATACCTATCTTCTCAAAATTCCTCAAAAAAGTTATTCAACAATGCGTTATTTTGCGATTTGATCAAAGCTTTCGATTGTGTTTCGGGTGACATTCTTCTTCACAAGCTCAAACGATATAAATTTCATCAGGGAGCGACTGATCTGAGTGGTTCTTATTTATGCGACCGAAAATAATGTGTTGATTTTGATGGTGTTTTGTCCAATTTATTAGCTGTTGAATTTGGTGTACCTCAAGGTTCCGTTCTTGGGCCACTTCTATTTCTTATATATCAATGACGTTAACAGTTGTGATCCAAACGCTGATCTTGTGCTTTTCGCTGATGACACCACAGTTTTGAAGAGAGAAGCATATAAAGACCGTTTAGAGTGAATAGTCTTTCATCTATTTCTGAATAGTTTTTCAGTAATCAACTAAACCTCAGTGAGTCCAAGACTAATTTCTTGTTTTTTTTCTATGAGAGATTTGGTAGGTCTGAACTCTTCTGACTATGTAGATTTTCTGAGTGTTTCTGTTGGTTCAAAGCTGTTGGGTTTCTCATATAGATAAGATATGCTAGTGTATATCCTCCAGTGTGTTTGCTTTAAGGTCTTTGGTGGGTGTTGTTTCTGAACTAGTCCTACTGACAGTGTATCACGCTTTTATTGAATCTAAAATCTCATATGGAATTCTATGCTGGGGTCATGACCCTGATACAAAACGTATCTTTAGTTTACAGAGACAATCGGTCAGAATAATAAGTAATCTGTGTTATAGAGATGATTCCAAATTTGCCTTCATGGAAAAGAAGTTAATAACTGTCCCCTGTATATTTATGTTACACTGTCTATTTTACGTGAGAACGCAAGTGGGGGAATCCCTTACGCACGAGGAGGTACATCAACATAATACTCGCCACAAGGACCATGTTTATACTGATTTTCATCGTATAGACAGGATGAAGTGTGGTGTGACATTCTTCGGTCCGAAGCCATTCAATAAGCTGCCAACCACTGTGGGGGTTTTGCCTATGAACGAGTTCAAGTGTAAGATTGAAGTTTATTTTAACAAAAAATGTTACTATTCTCTGAGTGAGTTTCTTTTAGATGATATTATGGATATCCTGAGAATTTAGTTTTTGTATTTTCTCCACTGTACATTTGACGTATGTAAATACTTGTGTGATAGCATGAATAAATTATTCTTATTCTTATTCTTATCCAACCGAAGCAGCACCTCGACAACACTCACTAAGGACGTATGTAATATATTGTTCTTAGCAATGAGTTGTATTGTTAGTTATTAGTTTATGAGTCCCACATTTGTTATTATAATTGATTTAGTTGATTTTCAACGTCTTTAGAAATTTCACTCATTCTTCACCAAGACACTAAAAACATGAGGACAAAATATGTCGGTTTTCGAAACAGAGAATAACTTATGTAGTGCATATTTTATAATGAAAAAATGTGCTTTTTCGAAAAGGTTAAAAACTTGCCATATTTCGATGTATGATCTCTATAAAACTACTTCTTCAAATTAAAATATCGGGATACTTTTCAAAAACAGAATTCAATGCGGAAGACTTTTGAATGAAACAATGCTTTTGATTAAGTGCTTAGTTTAGGAGCAATTCGAGCAAAACCTAAAATAGTCCGAAAATTTCGAGTTTTTTCGAACTTCACGACATAAGCTCCACTGGGAAATTGGGGCAAAATTCAAACTACTCTTATAAGAGGCCTAAATAATTGATTAAAACAGTTTCCAGAACTCCACCAATTATTTCCAGGCAAAAGTCCAATTTGCTTGGTCTATTATGAGAAAATAAGGTTCAGATCTGATGTCCATAATGTAAATGTGAGGATCGCAGGGTTGCTTTCTTCACCTGTTCATAGAAGCACGTTATTTCGACGTTCATTTTCATTTTTGATCTATGGAATTCTATCTACCATGAAGTGTTGTAGACCTTCGATTTCCAGGGAAAGGTATCGTAGGTTTCTGCACGATTTGTTGGGCGTCTGATGCTATTTTCTACTCTTGCAAATATGTGGTGTGTCCATCATTCTCGAGGTGTGCGTGTTCTTGGACTGTGACATTTTTTGTATTTTTCATATAATCTGAACACTGTAATTTAATAGTGTGTTCATATTTTCTTTTTTAATGTATAGGTGTTTGATGATTATATTTGGAGCCCCCACTAATATTAGTTTTACTTTGTACACTGTGTTCCAAATTGAGTGATACTATGATATAACTTTGCTATTATTGAAGATAGAGGCATGCTGTTTTCGCGACCGTGTGTCACTTTTTTGTAAAACTTTCAAATACGCAAACAGAAATATTTCAACTACTTTTATTTCTGATATACAGGATATGTGAACTTTTTAGAGATGTTATTATATCTCGAGCTCAGTATAAGAAAAAAATGCTATTGCTATCAATAGATTTTTTCACATGCAAGTTAGGGGCGTAGTTAAAAAATTTTTTAGAACACTGTTTCAGAGATTGAGCGCAAACTTGGAATGTTTCAGAAGGAACACCCTGTATATTTTTACGTCAAATTTTTGCATTTTTTTCTTATAATTCAGTTATGTATCATAACCTAACATTTAATGACTTTCAGCTTCAAAAATCAGAAGAATCCATATTAATGTTCATTTTGGTGATAGAAGCCATGAAAATTTTACACATGTAAAAATGCTGAACATGCATTGTATTGTATTGTATAGAAAAGCTGGGATGTGTTTTCTGTAGGCTTTGCTACTGTGTCCCAACGCCAACTTAGGCATTGCACTGTTGATTGTTCACCTCGTTCGATCATTTCTGCGTACCAAAAAATTTCTGCACTGGCGGATACTCGAACCCTTACTACCCACTAGGCCACTCGTATGAAAAAATGATTTGATTATTGCATTCATCGATGCTAAGTCACGAACAGAGTCACTATAAATCAATAATGATGGCTTATGATGAAAAAGTAGAATTTCGAAATTCTGAAAAGTATGATATGATAAAATGTTGAAACCTTTCTGATGAAAATATCGAAGCAGCTCTGCAATTACTTATATTCAATCAGGTGAGGAGAAATCAGCTTATTTTATTTTGGTACCGAATTAAAAAATAAAGAAAATCTTATTAGGTTTCTAGCAAGATGCCATCTCGGGCTACTGTTTTCCGATTGAAATCCAATCTTTTAAATTATGGCTGCTATAATAAACCTAGGAAACCTAATGTTGAGAGATGAAGCAGTCAAAACTAAAGTTTCAGCGTGTGTGAAAGCGAGACCTCAAATTTCCTGTAGAAGAATATTGGAAGAGGTAGGAGTTTCAAAAACAAAAGTACAAACATTTTTTGAAAACATAAATTTGAACCGTATAAGGTAGATACTGTTCAAGAATTGCATCCTGATGATCTCTTCGAACGAATGGAATTTCCTCATTGGTTTTTAACCAAAACTAATGAAGATGCGGATTTTGCAAAAAAGGTCATATTGTCTAACGAATCCCATATAAGCAGTAGTGGCACATTCAATAGGCAAAATGCAAGACATTTGTATTAAGAAAACCGACATATTGAAGGGCAGCAACAAGGCCGATTTGGTTTTAGTGTTTCATGTTTTATATTGGGCGCTAAAATGGTATATACACTTCTTGAGGGCAGCTTAACTTCCGAACGATATCTAAATATGCTACAAAATAATTTGCCAGAGTTGGTGGAAGACATACCTTTGACACAGCGACATCAGGTATATTTCCAGCAAGATGGAGCGCCTGATCATGATTCGAGCGTAGTTAGAGAATATTTAAGTACTCATTTTGGTAGACGCATTGGCACACACGGGCCAATCAGAATACCCCAGAGGTCACCAGACTTGAGTATTCTGGAATTTTTTTTATGGTCATACATAAAGAATAAAATTTATGCAAAACGGCATAATAATATAGAAGACCTACGAGCCTCCACCGAAGAAGCCTTCTGAAATTTACAAAGGCAACCTGGCAACCGTTCATAATTTTAAATGCCTCAAAGCAAATCAAAACTTTATGTGGTTTATGTATGAGAAGAAATGGACTACAGTTTGGAAAATTTTATTAAGTTTGAATACTTTGTTTGGTTTTTGTTATTAATTCTCTTATTTAAGTTAGTGGAAGACATACCTTTGACACAGCGACATCAGATATATTTCCAGCAAGATGGAGCGCTTTATCATGATTCGAGCGTAGTTAGAGAATATTTAACTACTCATTTTGGTAGACGCATTGGCACACACGGGCCAATCAGAATACCCCAGAGGTCACCAAAGTTGAGTATTCTGAAATTTTTTTTTATGATCATACATAAAGAATAAAATTTATGCAAAACGGCATAATAATATAGAAGAACCACGAGCCTCCACCGAAGAGGCCTTCTGAAATTTACAAAGGCAACCCGGCAACCGTTCATAATTTTAAATGCCTCAAAGCAAATCAAAACTTTATGTGGTTTATGTATGAGAAGAAATGGACTACAGTTTGGACAATTTTATTAAGTTTGAATTCTTTGTTTGGTTTTTGTTATTAATTCTCTGATTTAAGTTTTTGCAATTCCAGTTTTCAATGTTAAATCTGTACTGAAATTTTTTTTCAACATTTTTAAATTAATAGTAGAGTATTATATTTGGGTTAATGTTCAAAAAATAAATGAATAAATAGATTTGAATCGCATGGCATTTCAAAAAAGTATCAATTGAAAACGAATGTGAAAGAATTGATGGCCTACCATCTCCAAAATGAACATAAATATGGATACTTCAATTTTTTATGCTAAAATTCTTTGAATGTTAGGTTGTGATACATTACTTTATCCAGAAAAAAAATGCAAAAATTTTACGTTGAAACAGGCCCCTATACAGGGCCCGAGATATATAAACATCTTGAAAATGTGAATATTTTCGTTTTCGCCCTGTATTTCAGAAACAAAAGTAGTGGGAATATTTTTGTTCGCGGATTTAAAAGTTTTACAAAAACCGCATGCCCCTATCTTCAATAATAGCAGAGTTACATCGCAGTCTCACCCAATTTGGGACACAGTGTACTTCCTCTTTCACTCAATGAGATTGAAGCAGTGGCTCTAAATTAGGGCCCTCATGCAAGTTTCTCTGAGTGATGGAAACGCCAAATTAATTTTGCGACCCTGAAGGTAAGTGTTATTCAGAAAAAAATTGGTATATCTCTCATCGCAGTGACAAAATTTAATATCATTTCTCCAACCTCATTATAAAACAGTTTTACTGATGTGGGTTTTTTTTGTATGTTGTATATTTCATACTATTTCAATAAAAATTTATATAATTATTATGTTCGGTCCTTTTTTATTACGCGGTATTCTTTCCTCGGACCTTCCTTTCGCTCATTTCCTGGCGCGTCGAAATTTCATCTTCAAAACTCGGCAACTCCTATCAGGACCAATTTTTTGCAGGCAACCCTATATCAACGTGTTCTCAATAGGACAGCGCTTATTCTGATATATATTTTTTTTATTATCACACAAATGAAAGTAACTGATTTCGACATACCTGTTTCATCCTGGCAAGTTGCCAGTGGCAACCGAGTACTTCGTCCAGGTAAATAATAATCAACCCTATTTCTGCATATTCTACATGTTTCTTTCTATAAGTCCAGTATGAAATTTTTTTAATCGTGATAATTTTTCAAACAATTATTAAAAATTTTATGTCCAGGATTCAGTTAGGCAACGTTTTTGTTATATAATTCGTAACCTAAGTAATTTATTATGTAATAGGTTTTATTCTATTATCAGCTCGGTGAAGGTCGATGTAAGTTCGGATCTTAGACTAATAGACATCACGATAGATGCTCATGGACGACATGAAATAATGAAGTGAAATATCTGAGGGTTATACTAGTTCAAGAGCTGAAATTCAACAAAAAAATTGGGGAAGATTATACCCACATTCCACTCTGGTTCTCGCTAAAAAAAACACCTAACATTACATTATTTGAGTTCGTTCAAAACGTTCTTCGATATTTCAATACCTATTTTGAAGATTACTCGATTCGGGTGAATGTATGATAAGATTGTCTATGGAAGAGGCACTACAAAGTTCAAATTATTGAAAACACAATGTATTTCCTTGAAAATGAAAAAAACATTTAAATGAAACTGCAGTTCAATTTTAGATGAAATAATAAATAAACAGCATAGGTCTCTTGAAGTTGGATATAACACGATCTTGTTTCTAGGACGTCTAGACAGACTAGACGACTCGAGGCATATTTTCCCCACGTGTATAGATGAGCAGTGAAACTTTAAATACCTCTGGACTCTTGGCGGAGCTAATATTAGAAAGAATAATTCGGGGCTTTCAGGCGAAAGTCGGTTATATTCCTAAGTTTCTATTTCAGGAGCAATGTAAAGTTAATACAGGAGAACTGTAGGTATGTTTACATCGTTTGCTCAGACTGAATAGATCACATCAATATGATGATATATTTTTTTCTTCAACGTTTGACAGTACTGGTGCCGGGGAAAACTGGGCCAATAGACTTAGTCAAGATTTTTCTCTGGTTAAGAAGTTTCGGACTATACGTGTATTCGCCAATATAAGCTCTTGAGGTTGGATGATCGGGCTGGTGTTACATTGTAAAAGCTGTGTATTTTTATTAGTTGGAACCCGACCATGACGTAAACCGACATAATGGGTGGAAGTAGGAAATTTAAATCCTGTTTCTTAGAATATCATATATTGTGATTTGATAGTACTGTTGATAAATGAAAAGATCAACTTCATTTGATTCATGAATGGCTCTAAGTAAGAAACGCCAAAAACATAGCTGCAAATATGGCTCTAAATGACAGTTGATACCATAGAGAAGCTGCTTTAGAAATGGCTGTTTTAAAATCAACATTGGCTAGATATCTGAATCATCTGGGATCTGGGCGATCGAGCAACAACGAATTTAATAGAAAATGTGTAATTACAGCGTACAGATGAAATTTGGAATCTGGAAAAAACCCAGGGCCTCTGCAGAGAACGAAGGTCCTATCCGCGATTCGATGAACACTTCTCCCAAAAGCCAATGTTGTAAGTACTAATTTTATTCTTCACGGAAGGAGGCGTTCGTAGAGAATTTTCAGACAGGTAATGTTGGTAGGAAACTCAGTCGCTATGGGTGATCGTCATGACTATTTTCACTTCCTTCATAAACATGAAGCAACTTCTGTAGTGTTAAAGTATTTGAACATTCTCTTATTTAGCCAAACGTTAACTCGATATAGGATGCCGGGCCGGTAATTCGTTGGTATACTTCCACGAGGAACTTCCACTAAAGAGCAGTTATCGGCTGTGATACAGTGAATAATTTTTAGATCTCTATGGAACATGCACCTCGTTCATATAGGTAGAAAAAAAATCTTTCAAGAGACAGTACACTGTGTCCCAAATTTTGTTAGACTGCACTGGATCTCAGCTATCATTGAAGTTAAAGGCATGCGGTTTTCACGACCCTGTATCAATTTCTTGAAACTTTCAAATACATGAACAGAAATATTCTCCTAAAACTCCTTTTGTTTTTGAAATACGGGGAGAGAACGAAAATGTGCACTTTCTTGGGATATAATTATTTCTGAGGCACTGTATGAGAAAAAAAATTAAAACTGCTTTTAACATTTATTTTTACGTAGAAGTCAGTGGCATAATCAAAAAAAAAAAATTTCAGAGCACTGTTTCCTTCAAGGAAGGAATTGAAATACAAATTCAAAATTTGGTATTTTGGTTTTAGAGCACATAAACTTGAATTGTAAAATAGTTTCAAGCAGAATCTATTTTCGGTTCTAATGGAAACGAATATCAAATTCGTTATTTCAAATATAATATCTTGTATATTTGAACATATTTGAGTTCTTGAAGCATTTGTTGAGTTATCGCCTAATTTTCAGATTTGTTGTCATAAAGATTGTCACAAGTTGATATTTGTATCTTCAAAATTCCTCATTTAAATTTTGTTTTTTTGCAACAGTGGAATGGAATAAAGTACAATGATTCTCTTTTTGATATAGTTCATGAGAACATTTCATACAGTATGTTCAAAACAGGGTTTCAAAGTGAGCCTTCGTAAATCTACGAAATCTCATGTTTTTCAAACGGCAACCATATATTTTTGAAATTCCGATCGATTGCTCGTCTAAAACTAGTTAGAGTGTGCTAAACATTTCATGTCTTGAAAATCAATGGTTCTGTCGTTATTGAGTAGAATTCGAATTTCAGGAATGAAGAAAGCTTTCTTAGTCTATTGATAGATTAACAGAGATATTTTTTGAGTAGGCTATGTCAGTAGTGAATATGTCAATTCGTTTATAATGCATTGTTAAGAATTGTCATTCATACTACATACTTGTTGTTTGATTAATCGGGACTATGAAAAATCGGAGTTACGGTAACAGTGATTTTTTAAATTAATATATTCTTCATTAATGATGAATGTAACAAAATATCAAATTGAATGACACATTAGAGAGGTCCTCTCGTTCTCCAGATCTAATACTATATGATTTTCATCTATGGGATAACATAAAATGAGATTTTTATAAAAATAGCATTCATTCAAGAGAAGAGTTTGAAGTTAGGGTGCGGGTTGCTCTGAGGGAATTATCACCTGGACATATACGAACAGCTACACTAGCTAAAAATCGTTGAAAAATTTATAAATGTATCGATGAAGGGGGCCATTACTTTGAGGATTGATTTGAATATGTTATGTGTTCGATAGCTCGAGTTGGTTTGAAAGTGATTAGTCCAAGATCCCAGAGCTGTCTGACATAACTTATTTCCACATGGCTGATTTTTATATATATTTTGTGGAATTTTATTTCCAAAATAATATCATAAGTGACAGTCACTTCCCATGGTTCAAAACTTTTGTCAGACGCTTTGAGCTCGAAAAAAAAAATGAAAGAACTCATTTTCACATTTCTGATTTTTAAATATGTTTTTGAGATAACTATATATCAAATTATATTTCAATAGTTGGAGAAATTGTAGTGACTTAACATCCCTGAAACACAAATATTATTCAGCTGAATAGTTTTTGTGTTTAGGGGATTTAGTCACTGCAATTTGTCCAACTAATGAAATATTATTTGATAGTTACCTCAATAACATATTCAAAAATTAGAAATGTGAAAATAAGTTCATTCATTTTTTTTTGAGCTTTAAGGCGTCTGACAAAAGTTTTGGTCCATGGAAAGTATCTGACACTTATAATACTATTTTAGTAATAATATTCTACAAATCATATATAAAAATCAGCCATGTGAAAATAAGTTACGTCAGACATCTATGGGATCTTGGACTTGATGATGTTTAGTTTTCAAAGGGAACTGCGTTGTTGATGAACTGATTAAACAGAATGAAAAACTCGCGAAATTGCATCAACGAAGTTGGGTAAGTACCCAATTTTCTTCCGCTATTGCTTATGTCGTCGATGATGGACAGAGGGCCCTTTGCCGTTGTCCAGTACCGGTAAATTCTCCTGATGCTTGTTTTGTTCACAAGAACGTCGTCACTCGAACAATATCTAAAAGTGTCTTTTAACTGGTGAAAAAGGGTAGAATATAGTTTATAGCCTTCAAGGGGTTAGAAAACAGTAGAAAACTGGCGATTAAAGCCGAAATACCTGCGACGATTTCGAGGAAAATCTGATGCAATTTAAATGCGGGATTCGAAATGAAATAATAAAACTATTTACGAAATATTCGGAAGCTTTCCGTAAACTCGAACAGAATAGCTATTATTAAATTTCGGTCTTCGGGTTTTTTGGTGTTAAGATATAAACACTAACTTCTGACAATCTTTCTTACGACAAATTTGACAATTAGCTAGGTATAACTCAACTAATGCTGGTTGCACAGCACATATCGTACATAGAATCAGTGTAGTATTGAACGAAGAATTCAAATATGTTTGAATATACAGGCTGTTACATTTGAAATAACAAAATTGACATTCGTTTCCGGTAGAACCGAAAATAGATTTTGCTTGCAAATATTTCACAATTCAAGTTCATGTACTCTAAAGCAAAAATACAAAATCTTGAATTTGTATTCATGCCTTATTTGAATATTTCTAATGAAACACTTGAAAAACATCACCCTGTATGCAAGGTATCGGTGAATTTTTATACCTATTCATGAGATTGAGCTACCTCAGACGACCCAAAATACCCATTTAATAATAATAATAAATGAATTGATTTTTCAGACATACAGTATGTATGGGACAAGTCAAGCAAAGAAAACAAAAGAAAAATATAGTTCCAATCAAAGTTTAAAATCATTATCACACAAATACTCATTTCCAATAACACTAACGTTCTTACAAGTCCTCTATCCGAATTCTGTATGATATCATCACTTACTTTGAGAAGAGCAGTCATGCAACTGAATCCACGACGAAAACCCGATTGACATTCCGGAAGCATTTCAAAGTCATTTAGATGTTCAATAATCTGGTGATACAGAACCTTTTTGAATATATTAGAGACGGCAGGCAAAATGCTGATTGGACGTAAATCACTAAAATGTTCTACATTCCGTCTCTTCGACCTTGACGAAATCATAGTCATTCTCTTTAATATATATAAGTCATTTATACAATATAGAAGTCTGATTCAACCTAAAGCCTTGATAAAGGCTCAGTTTCATGAACGTCCATTCAAATTGAACGATTTAATAAAGTTTTAATCCATGGAACAATGATGGTAGCCATGGATACGGTATTTGATACAGGAAAAAATACTTACAAATCATTAAATTTTATTGAACACTTTCGAGCATATTGATCTCTGTAGTCGCTAATAATTTTTGAACCCCTGATATAATCGATTGATATTTGAAAAGTACAATATACTGACAGCATTAGAAAATTTACTATTTTCGGCAAGCTGAAATTCCTGTATGAACGAATATTTGAATTCGATAGAAATATTCGGACATTGGAGAAGAGTTTTCATGGATATCAGTAGATCTCAGAGGCCTGTACATTTTCGTATCGAAAATGTTGTCGAAAAATTTAATTTGAAAGTGGCACTATCAATTATGTCTGATAGCAGTTTTGCTCATTTATGGATCAAAAAAGATTATATTGAAGGCAACTTCGACATCGATCCAGACACATTTACTAAATATTTCAAATATCCCCAAATTATCCGCAGGATTAAAATCTGGTTTGTGAGGGGCCATGTATGACGTCGGCATCTGTCTATCCTTACATTTGAAATCCTAATAAAATGACATCCTTATGTGCGAACTAATGTAAGTATTGCAAACACCGGATATTTGTAAATGATTGTAAAATCATATTAAGCTTTGATGTTCTTTCGGTTGCCTGTTTCATAAGTCGACGTTTCAAAATTCCAATTTTCCCAATTGCGATCACAACTAATAATAAGCAACCTGAGGTACCTCATATTACCGTTAATATGAAATGAAACCATCTGACAAACAATCATTCGGATGTGTTATTTCAGACTCATTGAGAATTATTGACAACCGTTTTCGACATTGTTGAACAATGATAAAGGTCGATTTTATATCGAGAAGCAATTACAACCTCTGGATCATTCCTTCAGAGAACCCTTTTGTGCCGACACTGCTTTCCGGCTTCATCTTCCGAGGTAAAAGGGACCGGAGAGATGAAACAGCACCCCTGTTAAATGCACACGAGCTATCTATAGAAATACTCCGCCATGTGAACGACCCTAGGACCCCCTGCGGATCATACCAGTCCAGAATGTAAAATATGACTCATGACGTATTTTCAGAGGGGTTTGACTTTATGACAGAACGATAGTTGGATGCTTTTCAAGTTCGAAATGGAAATGAACTCCGCTCATTTTTATTGAGGGGACGATCAGAATTAACACGAAAATTTCACCTTCGAGACCCATATCGTTGAATGATTTGTAGCGATGTCGCATCAGCGTGCTTGGAAAGATGATCAAATCAGGAAGGAAAAAGCACCCAATCAGAACAGAAACTCAATTTTCACAATAATTTTTCAAATTTCAACACATTTCTTGACCAGTCAGATAAAACCAGCAATTTATTCATATCGGAACTGCAATGATATAGTTCTGTTGATCAAATTGCCTGTGCAGGTGAAGATAATATTTCACGATATCGTTGTTGCTGGTCCTCAAGACTTTTATGTTCCCGTTATGTGCTTGTACACTGGCCTAAAAGAAATGCTCATTATATTATAATGTAATATGATAAGTTAGGCTGGTAATAGTCCAGTCAATGGGGATATTTGTATGCTTGTATCTTAGGGGTGGTTCCCAATTCTTCTTGGGGGTGGACATTTTTTCGGTCAAAACAACCCCGGAAGTCGATAAAGTACTCAATTTTAAACAAAAAATGTTTCATTAACTTTTTTCGAAAATTCAATACTTTTTTAGTTATTCATGACTAAAAACATGACATTTTAATTGAAAAATTACACTCTTTGAGACTGTTATTCAAGAACAACACAAAAACTATGCATCAAATGAAATGAAGTTTGAACAAGATATTTGTAGCTCATAGAATGCTTGAATCGATACATTCAACATGAAATTACAACAAACTATACGGAGATAATAATAATGATACTATTTATTTTTATAATTAAATTTACAGTGCGAAAAAAAAACAGGTCAGATTTAAGAAAGAAATAAACAAAAAGCAAGAAAATACAATTATAGTATCTTATACTTCTACATCTGTATATGGGATAATTGTGATTGAAATAATCAACTATATTATTAGATTCTAAATCTAGTAAAACCTTCCTAGTTTCTCTCCTGAATTTATAACTGTCTGTTAATATGTGGAGTTCCTTTGGAAGTTTATTGAAAAGTGAGAGGCACAAATATTCTGATTTTTTTGGGTCAGAGTGAGAAAGCATTTTGGAAGGTGATATGAATGAATCCAAGTTACGATTTTTCTAAAACTATTGGCGGTATTCTGCTTTCATCTGTAAGCAAATCTGTAACTTTTCATAAGATTACAGGAAAATTACGATTCTCGATGCTTTCTATGAATCTGTAGCTTAGAGGAAAGGTATATTGTGAGGTTATGTTGAATGGTTTGTTTTTATCACAGAATATAAAATAGTTTCTCTACCTAACTACTTTTGTGTTTCATTTTCGCACTTCAGTTGTAAATTTCTCTTTCTTGTTAAAACGAATACAAATTGAACATAAAAAATATATCCAATACATACGGTCCAATTTTACAGAGAAATAAATTCTATTCTATGATCTTATTACGAAGTAGTTCAAAATGGACACTTCTAATACGGCAGGTACAGAAAAACTTCCAGAATTTCATTATTTACGAATCTGTAAGTCGGGCGCATAGATACAGATCGATCGTACGCTACAGATTTGTAGCTTACAGAGAAATAGCAGAATACCGCCATTAGTTTGTTTTTTTTTGTAGGAATATTGGGCATCTAAGAATTTACAAGTTGTCCTGAAAAGATGAGCAAAAATTCGAAAATTGATTATGAACGAAGTTACAGGGTGTAAAAGTTAAATTTTATTCCAACCTTTGATCTGAATGACTCATTTAATGTTCTATTTGTATCATTATTATGTGCATTCCTATGTTCAAGGTTGAAAATAAATTGAAATTATTCGAATTCATCGCATGCAAGCGGTTAGATTTATCGAAACAAAAGGAGTATATCTTTTTTGTGTAAAAAAGTACAGATAATGAAAAAATTTTATTAAAACTGGCATAGTGGTGTACTAAAAAGTTGGGACCATTCAAACAAAAGTATGTATAGGTATAGGTGGCAAAACGTAGAGCAAAAAGAATTGTGAATAAAATTTAACACCCTGTAACTTCGTTAAAAAAAAATTTTCGGAAAAATTTCATACAAAGAGGTGTCATTAATTTTTGATCTAGAAATAATCCCTGAATTTTTTGCTCATCATTTCCGGACACCTTGTATAGGGGGAGAACTCCCATCAGTGAAGTTCAGACGAGCTACACGAGAACTGATTTTGGAGATCTATCCATATAGCATTGAGGAATTCCGACACAATTTGAGTGAAAGTGGAAATTAATCTCTCTAGTTCATTAAATTGTTGTTATATACTTTTTTCTTCTCTTTTCTTTGACGATGCTCAACTTGTATATCTATGTAATTAGGCAAATACAGCATTAATAATAATTATTATTATAATAGTGTAGAGACGGTGAGAATACCTTCTCTTCTAAAGAATCCCCGGCAGGAAATTCTGGGGGATAAATGAAGCATGGTCCTCAATGTTCTTTTTGACTGATATATAATTTGCTGACATCAGAGCTATTTCCTCATACTAGTTATATTATCCGCATATCCCATCGTTGATTGAAAATTCGAAAAATATATAGTTCTCAACAGCTCGAAGTAAGCCTGCTGTGCCAATTCTAAGAACAGTTTTTGTAATACTTGAAAAGAGCTTTAAAATGTGCAGAAAAGTGCAGCGAAATACAATGCAAAAAGTTGACGACTCATATTTTTTTACGAAGAAATAGGTATGTAATTAAACTAACCGCACATCTACCAGAATTGAAACGGATCGTTTTCCGTCTACAATAACTCTTATTTTATTGTTAATCATATGCTCAAAAAGTTTGACTGGTTCAAAATGCGTAGTTTGAAAAAAAATAAGATCGAAACATAAAGCGCATTTTTCAATTTTCTTGAAAATCTGCCCTCTTTTCCGTGTAAGTCGAAAATGATGAGCAATACGAAAAACTTGATTCAGTTCGAGAATTTCTGTATTTTTCCTTATTCTTGTACCATGAAAATTGATAGAGATATCACTACTATAAGGTTGGTTATTAGCCTATGGTCTTTCTTGCACCCTTTAACCCTCTACTTTTAGAAAATGAAGATTTTGAATTACTGTGATCAATATGGTTTGTAGTCATTCAAATTCCATTTGAAATGGTTTTTGAATGGTATGTGTCTTCAAAATGAAAGAAGTTGAAAAATTTCTAAACAATTTTTTTTTCACTTTTGGAGCGAATTTGTTTCTCTGTTTTTATCACTGCTTGTCAATTTTGAAAATAAATTTCAGAATAAAATCGAACCTCTTCAACTCAAATTCGTACCTACATCAGATATTTTGGATGAGCACACAAACAAAGCTTATTACCAAATTCAAATTTGGCTAGAAAATGAAGCACCCAATTCAATTCATTGTGAATGGATAATGTAATACAAATGTATATTCGCAGCCCACAAAAATGCAAAAATCACCTGCGCCACAAGAATTGTATAAATTATTTTTTGCACTTACAAAAAAAGATGAGGGGGGGATGATCCCCACCCAATGTTAGACGGAGTTGGCAAATTTTCAAAGCAGTCGGAAGATTTTCAAAGGAGTTGGAAAAATTTCAGAGCAGTTGGAAAAATTTCAAAGCGGTTGGAAAAATTTTAAAGCAGTTGGAAAAAATTTCAAAAAGGTTGAAAAAATTTCAAAGCAGTTGGCAAAATTTCAGAACAGTTGGAAAAAATTCCAAAGCAGTTGGAAAAAGTTCAAAGCAGTTGGTAAAATTTCAAAGCAGTTGAAATACATAATTCCGAGAAAGGTATGAAATACGAAGGAATCTGAATTAGAAAAAACAAGTTTGCAATGGGTACTTGACAATATATGTATAGCCGGCAATAAATGGTATTTGATCCAATATTTTTACCATCAAGTGTTGGAAGAGATGCGGCCTCAAGAAGTAGGTACCTAGTTGTAAATTTTTCAGTTACGTAGCATGGACTGTGTCATAAAAAACCATCTGGTATCATAAATTAAAGCTGTAACTTTCAGATAAGCAGAATCATCATAAGGTACGCTCTTCGTACATTGTGTTATAGTTCTGCGAATAAACAATAGGTGTATATGAATAATGAACGAAAAAAGATTCGAAGTGACGTTTTAGTTAGGTGGTGCCTTATAAAAAATTACAAAAAAAAAATTATGAACAGGAAATGCACGAAGGACAAAAAATATGAAAGAAATGTCACAACAAAAATCCTTCATAACACTAAATATATTCTCAATTCCAAACACTTATTGCAATAAACGTTGCAAAGAGTTCGAAATCGCCAACACAAATTAGGAAATTTGTTCAAAATTGTTTCTTCGATATGACTGATTTAGGTCAAAACCGTTTCCCTACTAAATGGGAATCTGTTTTTTTTTTTAAGAAGTATCTTGATTTATAACACACACTTTGACACACATTCTCTGTTTTATTCCCTTGTTATATTTCATGGAATTTGTAAGCAAAAGTAAGTCTCATTTTTTCATCAAACGAAATTTATTTTCTGAAAATTTTGTTCCTATTATTCTGTGAATCTCATAAGTAATTAACTTCGATTTTTCATCTACCCAACATTCAATCATGTACATATATTTCTTTATTTTATGGAATCTGCTTTTTTTGTAAAAAATATCTTGTTTTCTGATGCTTGAAATTTTGAGATAGGTACACCAAAGAATGAAACTGAACTAAATTAAAGAATGAAACTTGGAATGAAACAAAAAGTGTGTCTGAAAGTTTCAAATAAACTTCAAGGTAGTCCTCAATAAAAAAAACGATTCCATAAAAAAAAGAAGCTCACATTATTGAATATTGGGTAGTTGGAAAATCAACGTTAATTTCTTATCACTTTGATTCCTAGAATTTAATCCTTTCACATAATAAAAAGAATAGATTTTTCAGAAAATATATTTTCTTTGATGAAAATGGGCCGTGCCTTCGCTTCCAGATTCCATGAAATAAAGAAAAGCAACAAAACTGGAGAAACAAAATTCCAAGCAACATCAAGATACTCTTCATGAAAAAAACAAACTCCATAAAATGTACTTAATTACATGTTCGGTAGATGGAAAATGTTGGAATATACCAATATGGTGTTGAAATTCGCCATTTTGAATTTTTTTTACCGAAACAAATATTATACCATAATATGTATAACGGCTTCCTGTTAATTCAATGTCCAGTTGGAAAATTTTCGATGAATTTCTCCCCCCAAAAATTTGGCTTCGGCCCGTCCCTGTGTGCAGGAGTTTACTGCCAAAACAGTGGGCGAATCTTCGGTAAGGATGGATGAAGAAACGATTGACAGTGGTGAGAGTAACTCAGAATTAAATTAAATTGTTGAAAAAAGTATCAATTTAACGTATATAAAGTGACAAATAATCAAATGTACAAATGTAATTTTTATTTTGAAATTAAAAGAGTCCTCCGGGCGTATTGACCGTGGTTCATTAGGAATAATTTCTCGTAATATGTCTTAGTTTTTGCTCCTGAAAAATATTCTGTTTTCTTGTGTTATAACATGTTTGGTTTATCTATGGGAGATGATTGCCTTTCATTGGGGTCCCGTAGCGGTCTTCAAACATCTGAAGTGCCGAAAAATCATCACCTGGAAGGTCGTATCTGGTTTGAAAAAACCCTCACGACCAGAGAGCAACAATTTGTGGATTTTGAATTTGAATATCGAAGGAATTTCGAAAGACAAGTGTGATTACGTCTCCAAATTAGCTGATGAACATGGTATCAAAGAGATTCTTCTGCAAGAAACCCACACGGCAACAGAAAAAAAATCCTCGTGAAAGAGGACAGTTGAAAGGTTATGTATTAATTGATTTTTTACAAGTTTAGCATGTTATGTTGAAAAATTATCAGTTTCGTAACATTCAACAGATTCGGAAAGGGGAAATTGATGGAGTTTTTTTTTCATTTCTTTCAAATTTTGTGACATTTCTATCATAAATATTTATAAACCTCCGAACATTATTTGGCCAAGAAATCTTAATGTTGATTTTTTTTGAAGTAGCAAATGCATTTCCAAAATGCATTCGATTTATTCTGAATAATCGGTTCCCTTTCTGCTTTTGTCTTTTTTCATTTCAGATTAAGAATTACGAGTCGTTTTGGGAAGAATCTGTGTATCCGAGCCCATCGACGGATAACATGAAGATGATCACACTGATGTCTTTCAAGATTTTCCTGATATTTTATGTTATTTTGTTTACGGGGAGGCAGGTTTTTTCGGCTGAGGTTTTTTCCCCTGGCTGTATAGTATCGTATGATACTAGTGTTGTTAGTATCGTAGGATTCTATAGTATCATACAAAGAATGTTATGATGCCCCGTTCTTTTTTTACCTCAGCTTAGGTACTTTTTGTTTCAACATTCAATGTATTATTTTAGCTCTCTTTTTCTTACATATATATATATATATATATATATATATATATATATATATATATATAATATATATATATATATATATATATTTCACCTAACGTTTCGCCTGCAGCTCCGGTAGGCATCTTTATATTTAGAGGATTCTTGGTCTTAGATTGCACCTCGAACGCTGAATTCCTGACACTGACGTGTTCGAACCGGAAGTGTTATCTACACCCCAGTTAATGAACATAAAAATATAATTAAAACTAAACCAAAGACCTTCAGACTCCGTTAAGTTTTACTTCTACGATAAGTCCCATAGTACCTACCTTCTAATCGAAATTTTCTTTCAATTGGTAGTAAATAACAAATCATGCCATAGTTTTCGAGTGTATTATTCAAAATATTACAAATACATAATATATTGTTTTGTTGTGACTAATATTTCAATTGATTTTTCTCCATTTCTTGGCGATGAAATGGAAAATGTCTCGCCAAACCATAGTGTGCAAGTCGAAGCAATATCTGTTCATATAGCTCATGAAGAACGAAATGTTATCAGGTTCTTCGAATGAAACTTTCATAAAAATATACTAAGAGAGAATTTATTGGTTGAACAAGTCAAGTCTAAAGGTGGACTTTCGAGCCGGCGTCTATAGCGATAGTGACGCCGCGACAGTGCGACAGTAGAAGTACAATGAAATTGCATAGAGTAGCATTCGAGCAAAGCGTTACTGATGCCGCGACAGTGACAAACGTCGAACGGCAGCGACAATGCCGAGCTTGAACTTCTTTTGTCCTGTTTTCATAGTTGATAGACGCCGCGTCACTGTCGCTCGGCTCGAAAGTCTACCTTTACGTATATTTAAGAATTACGAAACAAACACTTGATGTAAAAATAAAATAATAAATATCAAAATGCAATAAATTGACAAATATGTCAATAATATGTATAATACAGTAAGACGAAATATATCACTCAATTCAGATCGATCCTGAAGGCATGGTATTCTTCACCATAATTGTCTTCAATTTTCTTTCAAATTCGTTCTTTGATAGTTTCTTCAACCAAACAGGCAACCTGGTATAAAAGGAAATTGCGCAATAACCCGGACTCTGCTGTGATCGCCACAACCTACGGTATTCTTTTTTTCTACACGTTTTGTTTCGTGTGTTGTACCCATGTATATCGGATTGCAGGCTATATCTTCCCAAATGTTCATGTACATACATCAGATTTTCAAGAATAAAAAGATAAGGAAAGGTCAGTATGCCTAATTTCTTCAATGATTCCTTGCAACATTCTCTGTATCCAAGACCAGCCACCAATTTGATCGCTCGTCTCTATAACCTGAAACTGTCATCTCTTCTAGCACAATTTCCCCAAATCAGGACACAATATTTGAGCCTGGACTCAACCAAGGCGTGGTATACAGTTTTCGAAACCTCCCCAAAGAGATAATGCGACAAAACCATCAGAGCAAAAACATTCTTGCTGATAGTGGACACCAGCTCATCCGCATGAGATATCCAGGCAAGCCTAGAATCTAGACATACTCCAAGAAATTTTATCCACTGCCCCATATTCCCTTCATGATTTCGGCACCCCAAACTCAAAAGTGGATGCTGTGTCTTTTCGTCGTTCATACGTAGGCCATTCGCAGTACCATTTAAAAGCTGCAGACCTAGACTCATCAGAAACCCTGGACAATTCAGCCATATCTGAGGATCCTACCTGCGTGACATTCGAGCCCAGGAATATTTATTAATAGATATGAATATTGAGGGCCGAAAGCCCGAAACAGCTGTCTACGGTGCATTTCAGTTTCAGAGGGTTGTGTCCTATAAATCTTATCCATGTATTTAACCGATCCCTCAATATTCATATTTTTCTTATATTAATATTCCTGGACTCGGATGTCACGCAGGTGGCTAAAGTTGCCTCCGTGGTGACGTTGGATGTTGCCCTGGAATGCAGGGTCTTCCAACCGAAATCGCAAATGTGCGGCTGGCTCCCTTGTGTTATTATTATTATTATTATTATTATTTATAATAAGAGCCGAGACTACGTCTTTGAGGCTCAGAAAAACAAATAAAAGTGATACAGATAGGAATAACATGAAATTAAAATTTAAATAAAACCAGTAATTCAGATTCACTGAAGCATCCATTTATGCAAGAGATGAACGAAATTGGTCGAGTTTGTTTTTGAATGAGTTCACACTGGCCGCACCAACCACATCAGGACATTTTTCTCACTAGATAGCTGCTCAACATATTCAACGAGAGCTGAGTCACCGATGCTTCCTCTGGGGCGATAAACGCATCCAATCGTGAGCGAGAAATCCCCAAACTTGATATGAGCAAATAAATTATCGAGACCCACAGCATCAAGTCCAGATGTGGAAACTATGGAAGTATCCACTATGCTTCGTTTCACGTACAAACATACACCACCATGTCCAATAGTAGTGGTACTATCACTCCGAAATAGCATATAATCAAGAATGTGGACCGCTGAATCAGGAATGCCTGCGTGAAGCCAAGATTCTGTAACAAGTATGAGATTGGGATTGTATATCTGGACAAACGAGAGCAGTTTGCGGTGCTTAGAGTGCAGAGATTGGAAGTTCGAATAAACTATTGTCCATTCGTTGAATGAGTCTGGTAGTTTTTTGGAGTTGTACCATGAAGTGCTGGAACAATATTTGGCTCCCCTCGAATATATTTCATAGTGAGATCCTTTTCTCCGGCTCTTTCCCTATCCTTCAACTTGACTCGCAAAGAATCCAAGTATCTAAGCTGCTGCGGAGATTTGTCGTCTGAAAGTACATAATTCCTCAAAGAATCATGACTCAGCAGTTTTTTCTTATTTCGCAGTAATGACCCAACAATGTGAGGATTAGCCATGGAAACCTTCAACATACGAGGCAGGTTCGACCGAGCCCTGCCCAAGCGTACAGTTCTCACCAAAAAGACAGGGGCGCCGGAGTCAACATGCTTCAGAACGTTGCAAGCAGCATCAAAATCATTTGTCGACGACGACTCTGGGAGATTTTTTATTATAACATTAAAAGATCGCTTAGAGCGCTCCAGAATCTCAGCGGCATCGAAACCACCCGACGCAGAAGCGACACATGGAGCTCCAACCCTAATCTCCGCAACCTTCTCCACTACGTCAGTGAGACCAGCAGTTAGGTCAGCGTGGGAGTTCTCAACAACTTCTATTCTCTTTTCAAAATCGGCAATTGCATCTTTGTGAGAGTCAAGAATACGCGAGTGACACTCGAGCGTCTCCCTACATTTCGTAAGCTCAGTGATAATGGTGGACTGGTCATTTTTAATAGGCTGACTGCTGGATGAATGGGATCCGCCACGCAACGATCTCTTGCGAGCGTCGCAATCATAGCAACTCCACTTAGAATTTGTTTCCTTCAAGTACTCCATATCGTTTTCAGACAGGCCAACACATTTAGTGTGATAAACTTTGCGACAGCCGGCGCATTGGGACTGAATTTCTCCCTCCGTGGATTTACTAAAAAGACCACAAATAGGGGGCATACTGAAAAATTTTCTCGTCCAGGAATTGGAAAGGTATTACAGTCTTCACTCCCGTGGGCCTGCACAGGAGACTTTTCACAGATAAGGAGGGCCACGAATACAGGGAGACACCAGGATAGGGCTGAATTCGTTTTCGGACAAAATTTTATTTGTTGATTATATACTGTCACATTGACGTTATGCGTTTTTCGAATTCCAACTTCTCACCGTACTGATGAGGGCCGAAAGCCCGAAACAGTTGTCTACGGTTCATTTCAGTTTCAGAGGGTTGTGTCCAATAAATCTCAAAGTTTCACCACATCTGGCTCCACTCCATACTTCCTCAACTTCATCAAAAGTTTTTCGTGCGGTACACAGTCAAAAGCCCCCGACAAATAAAGCCATACAGTGCTCCCGATCCTCCAAACAGTCCACCACGAACTACACAAAGTCCACAACTGCTTTAGCTGTATTGATACCCCTTGTGTATCCAAATTGCTTACTAGAGAATATACCAATTTCCTCAAAAAATGACACCACCTGGTTTAAAATGATTTTCTAGATTATTTTCGATATAACCGGCGTCAATTAAACTGGTCGATAATTATTTACGTCATCTTTAGTACCTTCTTTTAATACTGGAACAACTTTCGATATCTTCAGGGCACTGGGAAAACCACCAGTAGCAATTATTTATCAACTTCGTCAATGGTGATATAATAGAGCTGATATAAGCCTTGATAACATTCACAGATAGACCATAAAAATCAGTAGACCTACTTGCTTTCAGTCCCCCTATTACGTCTCTTATTTCAACCGTACCTACTGACCTCACGAAAACTGAATTTAACATTATTTGGCGCACATGTTCTGAGAGTATCCTCTTAACTCAAAAGAGAATGTGACAAATCTTTCAAAGGTTTTCTGCTATTGTTGAAAAATGATCATTGAAAATTTCTGGTTCAAGGTTGAACTCTTCGGTTTCCTATATATTTTTCAGATGATTTATAACTAGTTTTGGATTTATTCGCTGAATTTTCAATTATGTTGGAGAAATATTCAGTTTTTGAGTTCCCAATTGCCGTTCTATAACACTTTGTCAAGTTGCCTTTGAGAAGACGCACGCTTTCCGACCTATATTTACTATACATGTCCCTGAGAAAAAGAACTTGTTTACTCATTGGTCTATGCTCATCATTGAACGAGCCACCATCAGCATTGGATTTCCTCATCCTCATCCTTACCCGCCTTTCCGGGAACGAGAGTCGAAATATATCTACCAACGTACCATGAAACAATAGGAATCGATTATTACAGTTCAAACCAGAATCCCCCCAAAATCCCAGTTAACCTCCCCAAGCAGCTCATGCATGATAAAACCACTGCTTGTGAGAGGCCTTACTAATCTGCTTTTCGACTGAAGCATCTCACAGCTTCAGTAAATTTATTCCTCATCATGACTTCAATATCATTCAAGGAACTGCCGTAACAATTCTCGACACAAATAGAGAAATCCATCTCTACTGCATCGTACTATCATTAGCAACACCCATAATACTCCATTTTTTACTTCGATGTCTCTTGTTTATTGTCTTCACAGAATGTTTATCCTTCTGTACGTCGACTTCGTCCATTGTCAATCCTTCATTCGTCTTCATTCTTCCCTTCTTCTTCAGATTAACTAGTTTCCATTCCTCGACTCCCTCTCTTTCTCACTCTAACACATTTTCTATTTCACATGTCCGCGAATTAGTGTATCTTTAATGAATTCTGTCTTTGCAGGATTTTGTAAAACCTTTTTTCTCATCATCTAATCTCTCATCATGAGAATTTGATTCCTTCATTTCAAGTTACCGCTCCAAGAGTGATACATGTCTTTTTGGAATGCATATTTTATCATTCAATTCACCACTAACGTTTTGGTAAGATCCACTCTCATTCTGTTCATCCACCTCATCGCCCTCAATATCATTGTTCGAGGGATTTCTCATATATCGACTCATTAATGTTTGTTATCCTCAACTTGAGTTGTCTGATCTCTTCATCCTTTACCACACATTCACAACCACTATTCCTCATCTCGCAGCAAATAACCTTTCCCTTTGAGTATACAACTAGGATGGTATTTCGATTTGCATTTAGCACAGCTAATAGACATCTTCACTCCTTTTGAGCATTTTCTACAACACATATCTGTATCCGCGTTGACCTTCGACGCCATGGTGACGAAGATGGAGTATAGTAGGAGCGAATTTGAGTGTGAAGTTACCGTTCAAAATTGTCGTTATTAGCAGCAGTCGGGCGTCATTCCATAGAGAGAGGAATTAAATTGTGACGTAAGCTTGGGATCCACAACCGATTAGATAGAAATATTATGGCAGAGGAATTTCACATTTTTGTTCGATAACCAACAATTCATCAAATAAGACGAGTTGTTACAATAGTTCTGAGTAGTGATTTTAGTTTTCATAATATCTGATGTGAGAGCTTGATATCACAAAAATTTTCTCATCCAAATCGCTAGATTAAACCATAGTATATTTACTTCGGTGAAGATGCACTTCAACAAAATATTTGAACATGGTTCAGGTATTTAGAATTAATATTAAGTTGGAGCGATTTATTTGGCATTTTGTAGTTCATCTACCTATCTAGTATATTATTTCATTTTTCGTAAGTACAAACGTAAAACTATGCGAGCCTCACAGTGTGCACCTATGCTATTTATCGTGCTCACTCCTTGACAAAGGCGTGTTATACAGGGTGTTCCGCAAGCTCTATGATAAACTTTGACAGATGGTAGCTGGGCTTATTCTGAACATTTTTTTCCTATGAACATATATCCGATTCTTTTTAGTTAGGAAGATACAAGCATTTGAAAAATTCTATTTTCATGTTCAAATTATAACAAAAATTGGAAATTTTGACACTATAAAAATTGTTTGAAATGTCCACCTTCGGCTTGAATGCAAGCTTGATATCAGCGAACTAAAGATGCCGTTACTCGATAGATGAGATTTGGGTAGTTTCGTATTTGGTTCGTATAAAATACAGATATTTCATGGTCCTTGGAAAGTTCAAGAGATGCAGAATGAGCTTCTATTTCAACACGAATGCGAAGTTCGAAAACGAGCGACGAAGGGGCGAGTTTTCGATAGCATGAGTGTTGAAATTGCCTTCTGCAACGAGTATTAGACGATATTTGCTCTATTTCGGCCAAGTTTTGTGAAATACTCTCGAAATTCAAATAAAAATTCAGGTTACTGACTTTTATATTTCATCTTGGCAGTTGGTGTGACTTACGAAATTTGACATATAACGGAATTTGAATTGATTTGATTCGAAACTGAAATAGAGAAATGTATTTTTCTAGCATTGACTTAGTTAAAATCTGAGAATTCATAGAATTCAGGTGCCTACCATACAGAAATGTACTAAATCGGAAGTTTATTCTTTCTTAAATCCAGAGCGTATAAGGGGAAGGAATTGCTCATGACCATATATAAAGGTTATTTTTAGGTAGCAACCCCTTACAGGATATGCTTTATTTTATTAGGATAAAAACATATTTGGGGACATTCGGGCTGTCGAAAGCTATATACTTATGCATACTTCCGAAAATTGGGTGGTAAATTGTGAGGGGAAGGAAACCCCCATCCCGAAGATATTTTTGGAGTGTAACATATTGTGCTGAAATATCGTCCCTCGATATATCGAGCTAGAGAGCAATATTCCCCACCTAAACACTTCTTATAAACAGTACGGGCGTTGCCTTTTATATTTCAGAATCAGGGAACAAAAACAAATATTAATAATCGAAAATCGCTTGACTTTTCAAAATATTCTTTATGCTTTAGAATCAGTTATCGAATCACGTTTGCCACTCTGATTGAAGTATCTCCAAAACATGCATTCCGAACGCAGTGTTTTTTACGAACGGAAATAAAAAAAGTCATTCAGTTCCAAGTCGGGATTATACGGAGGATGACTCATCACATAGACGTTTTGAGTGCTCAAAAATGCAGTCGTTTGGCCCCATCTGTGACAACTCGCATTGTCGAGTTGAAAAGTAATCCGTCTTGGGCGGTTGGTTTTCCTCATTTCTTGAAAAAAAAAACTGGGGGTCGTTAGAAAAGAGTTTCTACAATGGTCAAAACATATAGAGGATCTTTCAAATGAAAATGAACAGAGTATGTTATGCTATGAGAGTAATGAATAAATACATTCCTAATGATGCCAAGAGAATAATATAAGGCGAAAATTATGAATCTCTGATCAGATATGGAATAATTTTTTGGGAGTGAGCTCAGCAATGAAGTCAATATTAATGTATCAGTCAGAGAAAATTACTTAGATAAGTGCTAGGCATGAGGTTTAGAAAATCATTCAAAGGAAAATTTAGGCCGCAGAGTTTCTGACGGTTTGCATTTAGAGATTCCGTACCCGCATTTGGCATATAACGTGAATAGGCGCTATGCCATTGGTCAGACCAGCACAAATTGAGAAACCAATCACATTTCGAGTGCAAAATGTGCACAATAAGCGAGAGTTCAGCTTTATACATCATTTTATTCAGCAATTTCTTGTATTGGCTAATTGAAAGTGGGTTTTTTTTCCGATTGATGAATTAATCCTTCCAGGTTGCATTATTCAGCCATTTCAAATTGTGAATGTATTCAGACTAGTATGACGTTTTCCAGTAGCTATAGTTGCCAGACTTTCCAGAAAAATCCAAGATACTAAGTGAAGAGTTTGGTGGGTTGGAATTGTTGGGTTTCAGTTCAGACTGAACACATCTCTACCTAATCGAAAGATGGAATGAAGATGAGAATAATCGAACTATAGTGATTTAATCAATTAGTTGCGTCAATAGGGGTAATTAATGCAAGATTTCGTGTGCGTCAAACTTAACTGTTACTTCGAGGTACGCGGAAAAAAATCATTTTTGATTAATATTGGCTGATTTCATGAGAAAATAAAACGCACCCATCATATCGGATATACAGGTCTTTCCGCACGAGTAAGGAACGATATTTTTCTACAAGGGCTTATATATGAGATCGATTTGAATTCACATAGATAAATTCAATTACATATATTCAAATAATTTCATACGAATGAAAAAAAAATTAAATTCACATGTCGTTTTCATTGTGAAACGTCGGTGGCATTGGGTGCATAGAGACATATCACAATTCAGTTTATTCTTCCATAGAAGCTTGAAGAAAAAACTTCTGCTTTTCCTTTCTCGCATTGTTTGCCAATCTTTACGAATTGAAATGCGTAAGTGAAAATGGTTGAGAGCGCACGCTTGTAGAAAAATATCCTTATTTCAGATGATCTTTTCTTACAGTAAAACATAAAATGAATCAGCATCCTAAATGAACTATTATAAATAAACTATCCAATAAAGTAGTACTTGAATATTTTTTAGACAATATTGCTCTACGTCTACTAAAAGTTGCCACACCGCCAATCAGATCCAATTGTATTTCTCTAACTATTCGTATATACAGGGTGTTTCATTGGTAAATCGACAGACGGTAACCTGAACTAGAGCTACCCTAGGCGAGTCCCAAAAACCAATATATGATAGGTCTAATCAATTCCCTAAACGAGATACAGGGTGGTTCATGTATTCACCAAAAATTTCAATTGCTAATAACTTTTGAACCAACCGGTATATTCGGTTGATACTTGGAAGGTATCATAACCTTCTACGGGTCGATAGATTCACATTTAAATTCCTGAAAAATTCCAGGTCTGTATTTGAAAACTTTAGGACTTCTTCCAAATTGAGATTCAACACACTGTATATTGGAATTTAGGGATTTGATTGGGATATTTGAAAGGAGCAGAAAATTTTCCATGACGTTCGGTAGATTTCATTGTCCCGCACGTGATTTTGCCCAAAGAAATCTTCAGGGAAAGATCCAATTGAATATTGGAATTCCACAAAATTCTCAAAAAAATCGTACATTTTGATCAAATTAAATTTTTTCGTCCCACTTATTGCACATTCGTATTTAATAATATTCTGAGGAATCATTTCAATGTATTTTCGGAAGAACATTATTGATTGAAAAAAATTTATTTGAACTCAGCAACGATGAATACTCAACGTAATATACAAAATATTTTCGAAAATAAAACGATTTTCTGAATACACATACTTTTCCGCTTCAAAATATGTCCGATACTTTTTTGATCATGCCTGGATTTTTACGTATTTTATTAGGGCGACTTCGATATCTCCTCACTTCTTTTTTCAGTTGAATATCCTAAACATCTCAAATATCTCCAAATTTAATTATCAACAGGATTGAAATCTGGTGATCAAGAGGACCAGGAATGCAGTCCACCTCTGCCTATCCACAGATTTGGAAAGTAATGATCTCAAAAATATCTGAACTCTACTCTGAAATGGGGTGGAGCTCCATCATACTGAAAATGCATTCCTGCAATGTGCGTACATTCGAGTAATACAGGGAGATGATTTTGGAGGAAATCTAAGTGAAAATCACCCGTAAGCCGTCTTGGTAGGCCGTGCGGTCTAATCTATCGATTTTTATGAACGCCCTACAGCACGTTTGTTGATAATTTGTATTTATATATCGTATGCCTGATCTCATCCGGATTCTCTTCAGCCCATTCATGAGAATTCCTCATATTGAAGATACCAGTCAAAATTTATTTTGTAGAAATCGTCGTAGTCTACTCGAAAAAACTCTTGTGGGATACAATACATAAAATTAAATTTCTCTCAATCAAACCTTTTTTTTGAAAATCTAATAGAATATTGAAAAATGCAAATATTTTATCAGTTCGAGATAAAATTTTTACAATCTGATTGCAATGAACAAGTTTTCCACGGAATTAATTTTCGCCTGTATCCCGGTTACTAAACTGATTAGACCTATCATATATAAGTTTTTTGGACTCGCCTAGGGTAGCTCTAACTCAGGTTATCGTTTGTTCATTTACCAATGTAAAACCCTGTATACGTCCTATACCTAAATAACTGAAACTATATTCCTTTAATCAAATAATCAGTCATCCCCCTCAATGCATATGGACCCTCGCGTGACGGGGTTTCTTATGTCAGGTCTTCTTCTTCTCCGCATCGCAAATTGAATTTAACCAAGTTGACAAAGTTGACGCACACTTTGAGGTAAGTTGTATCCATCACAACAGATCAACTGCAAAAAGAGGACTTAACTTGAAATGTCACTTTCACAAATTATCACTGGAGCCGATAATGACATAGATAACCGAACATAATACTCGATGTATATCGAATTATTAATTAATTATTTATTATTAATTGATAACATTGTCAAACATCGATGACCATCTAGAATCAATGATAATGAATCACCTCTATTTCTAAGGAAGAATCATATCAAATACCTTGCATTTTTATATTTTCTCACCTTTCAAACCTCCCCTGGAATTTCACGAATAAGTCAAGACCAACATTAGCCAAATTGGTCCAGCCGTTTTCTAGTTTCAGCGTACTGACCGCACACCAATTCATTTTTATATATATACAGATTTTGAGGATGCTCGTTACTAAGTATTCTCGTTGCTAAGGATGCTCGTTGCTAGGATGCTCGTTCATCGGTGCAGTGTGAGAGGCACTGATGAGTCCTAAGAAGGACGAAACCTGTCTGTCTCTGCTTTGCTTCGATGTCGGCATTTTCTCGCCTTGGATGAATCTGCAACTAATATTCCCCAACTAATATCTTAAATTCTGTATATTTTAAATTCAGTTAAAAATTAGGATCTATTTCATTTACAGTAGAATCCGTTTATTATGACGCCGGCTATACTGACCAATCGCTTATAATGACTCAAATGCAGTGTTAAGTTTGGTTTAATTCAAAACTCCTTACAATAGGGTCCGGATTTAATCACTTCGCTTATAGTCCACTGAAATTAGACTTTTGCTTCGGACCAATTCATACAAAAGCAAATGAAGGCTTTTCGGGTAGGTCTCGGTGTCCCAAATGATATCCCAAAAGTCCCCTAGGCGGGAGTGACCGCATAACATTTGGCAACGCTGTAAAGGGCTAAAATCCTGTCCAAATATGAATTTTCGTGAATATCTCGGTCCCTATCAAACTTACGACAAAAATATATCGGAATAAAAAGAAAGCTGATAAAATTTCCTAGAAAAAAGGTCTCGGGATGTTTTTTGATATAACCAACGGTTTCGTCACAATCTTGCCTTCAATTTGACATATGTGATACTCTGGATAATGGAGGTACTCTATTCCACACCACCTTTGAGGATGACTACAGGGCGCGTTTTGGTCAAATTGGTATCCCCTAATAGGTCTAATCCACGACTTTTTTGTTTTTTTGAAACGTGTTCGAACGCTAATTTTCTTTTCCTTCGTCTTCTTTTTCTATGAATGCATGTATATTTTCTTCGATGACATCTGTGGAGTCAATCTCAGAGTTTTGGATTCCTGCATCGGTCACATTTAATTTTTCTGAGGAATTTTCAAATGGTTTGGCATTCAGACAGGATTCTCCATGACAATTGCCACAAACCGGTGAGCAACGAAGTCCCAAACTTCGACGGCCTCACATTGGTCCACAACCTTTCGTACAGTTGGAAAATATCATTTTTGGAAGACAATCAGGCGCAGGAAGTTGGGATGTCGCTTTTGGTTACAATATATTGTCTTTTAACATGCATCCCCACTCCTCAGGATTCAAATTGTTACCAAGCCATTGTTGTACTTGATAGTACACCCGAAACAGATGTTCACAGATTTTGTTGTGCTGCGTCAAGAGTTGGAGGTAAAAGATTCAATCTCACTGGCTGCTTCTGCTCACAGCTCTAATCAAGTAAGAATACCGGTATTTATTGATGCGGCAACGAGGCTGACGTGGAGAAAGAGCAAATAGCAAAAAAGGACAAGCGTAAAATAATTTGTCATGTTTCAACCTTCATTTTCAAAGAAAATATTATAGCACTTGCCGGAGATGATTGGGCATAATCTGTTAAAAACCGTGTAACGTTTGACACAGATATAGTTGCATCTGAAGCTGAATATCATCAAATTTGTGTCAACAAAATTAACTTGCTAGTCTGCGAGAAAATGAAGGTTGGTCATCCTGCGTATGAAAATGTTCTCGATGCAATGGACATTTTTTCTTTCATTGGAAATCATGAAGACTCTCAGTTTAAATTAACTTATTGAAAGCGGTACTGACAGAATACATACCTGATGATAAGACAATTAAGAGAAAACTCGAAGAGGAGTATGGAGACCGTATTGTTATCACCTCAAAGGAAAACAGAATATCTTGAATCAAGCTTGGTACAATAGGAAAGATTCTGAGGCAGAATTATCGGTACTTCTGCAGAAATTTTGCGCCACGACATACGAACTAGTTTCGATCCATCAAGCGACACAACATCTGCTCTTTTCAATGAAGGAAAGACCGCAGCTTTGAAAATGGTTAAGAAATGGCAGGACTTGAAAAAGGAGCTGGAATCTTCAACAAAAATAATACTGCACAACCTTTGAGCGGAATGAAGTTTTTCCACTCAATCTATGTTGCCCCCATTAAAGAACTCTCCATCAATAACTACCGGTATTCTTGCTTGATTAAGGTTTTTAGCAGAAGCAGAGCAGTGAGTCTGAATCTTTTACCTCCAACTCTTGACACAGCACAATAACATCTGTGAACATCTGTTCACAGTGTACTATCAAGTACAACAATGGCTTGGTAACAATTTGAATCCTGAGGAGTGGGGATGGATATTGAAAGACAATATATTGCAACACAAAATGACATCCCAACTTCCTGCGCCTGATTGTCTTTCAAAAATGATATTTTGCAGCTGTTCGAAAAGTTGTAGACCAATGTGTGGCCGTCGAAGTTGGGGACTTCGTTGCTCACCGGTTTGTGGCAATTGCCATGGAAAATCCTGCCCTCGATTCTGCCTGAATGCCGAAACATTTGAAGATTACTCAGAAAAATAAAATGTGACCGATGCAGGAATCCAAAATTCTGAGATTGACTCCACGGATGTCATCGCGGAAAATATACATGCATTCATAGAAGGGGTAGACGAAGGAGAAGAAAATTAGCGTTCGAACACCTTTCTAAAAAACAAAGAAGTCGTGGATTAGGCCTAGTCGGGGATACCACTTTGAGAAAAACGCGCCTTGTAGTCATCCTCAAATGCGGTGTGGAATAGAGTACCTCAATTATCCAGAATATCACAACGGTTCAAATTGACGGCAAGATTGTGACGAAACCGTTGGTTATATCAAAAAACGACCCGAGACCTTTTTTCTAGGAAATTTCATCAGCTTTTTTTTTGCACTGATGTATTTTTATCGTAGGATCGATAGGGACCGAGATATTCACGAAAATTCACAATGGGGCAGGATTTTAACCCTTTACAGCGTTGCCAAATGTTATGCGGTCACTCCCGCCTAGGGGACTTTTGGGATATCATTTGGGACACCGAGACCTACCCGAAAAACCTTCATTTGCTTTTGTTTGAATTGGTCCGAAGTTTGGGCCTATTTCGATCTGAATGCAGTGGACTATTATAATGACATGTCGCTTACAATGACATGATTTCAGGTACAACATGATTTTTAGAAAAATTTTCCGGTTATAGTGACCGCTCGATCGTTTTCTCAAGCCACCCTACCCTTTTTAATGCGATGAGGTTTGATACGATACGAGACATACGCGTTCCGACATGCTTCTCAGTATAATCCAGATCCTTGAAGAGATTATTGGTGTTTTGTCGACAAAATGACATACTTTGAAGCCATTTCTAAGTTGTACAATAGTGTAAGAAGCTATTATTTCAAGTCGAAAAAAAAAAACAAAGGCAGATTATTTTTCTAAAAAATGAAAAAGTTCTTTATACACTGCTTAAAAAAATTAACGCACATTCTGAAAATCTCAATTTTAATGAAAGTTAACTCTACATTGACTTTATTACTTATTTTTTATGTTCGCTTGGGAAGGTTTTGAACGAAACAAGACACATTAAATGGAAGAAAAATTCAAGATTTCACCGAATCTTATGTGAAAGAAGAGAAAGGAATAATTTTCAAAATACTGAAATGCTGATAAGTGATTTAATACTTGGTATTTTCACCCCTTGCGTTTTACAGCTCGGCAACGACGGTTCATACTCAAAATGAGTGATCTTAAAATGTTCTGATTTAATATTCCCAGATTTCTCCGAGTTGGATTCCCAAGTCATTAAGAGTAGCTGGATGATTTTCTGAACTTCTCAGCTGCTCAATCGGATTGAGATCTGGACTTCTTGCTGGCCATTCCATTCGAGAGACTTCAACCTCTTCAAGGTACTCCTGAACGATGCGCGAACATGGGGTCTGGCATTATCGTCCATAAAAATGAAATTTTCACCAATGTATGGGGCAAATGGCACTACATGCTCTTCAAGAATGTTCCTTATATACTTATCAGCATTCATAGCTCCATTATCAACGACCACTAGGTCTGTACGAGCAGTCAAAGATATTCCACCCCATACCATAATCGATCTTCCCCCGAAACCAGTAATATTCAGGAAATTGCACTGAGCATATCTTTCATGTAGACGTCTGTATACAAGGGAACGTCGATCACAATGGTAGAGGCAGAATCTAGACTTATCTGTAAAGAGAACTCTTACCCAATCGGTCTCTTCCCAATGGATATTCTCTCTCGCAAAATCTAAACGCGCCCTTCGATGGGCTGGGGTAAGAGCTGGGCCTCTTGCCGCGACACGAGGCCTTAAATCATATCCTCTGAGGCGATTTCTTATTGTCTGAGTGCTAATTTGCACCCCATGAGTTTGCTCAAGCTGATTTTGAAGGAGGCGAGCGGTTGCAAACCGTTGTCTCAACGAAGAAACTCTCAAGTAACGTTCTTGAATGGCAGTTGTTACCCGTGGTCTACCCTGTCCTGGTCTTCGGACATTCATACCTATCTCCCTGAATCGCTGCAACATTCTGGACACACTTTTATGGGAGACTCCAAACCTTTCTGCAATTCTCCTTCTTCTCGCAAAATTACCGTTTGGGCACATTCCTCTTGGGTCAAATTGCGTGTTTCGCGTTGCATAACGATCGAGTGTAAAAAAACAAACGAAAGAAAAATTAGATATCTATTGATATATTTTCTGGGAGGACTCTGCATTTTCCTGAAAACTTAATATGGGTTTTCTCTCCCAGTCTCTGAAACAAGAAAGAATTAGAAAAGGCCCCTGCGTAAAAATTTTGAGCACTAATTTGTCAGGGGCCAAAACTTTACGTGAAAAAATTGGTGCCTAACAATGAACAGAAAGAAAATGAAAACACTTTGAAATCTTAAGCGTAACGTTTCGGAGTCTAAATCAGACTCCTTCGTCAAACAATAACTGATTTTCATGCAACTCTGTAGAATCGTGATAATTTTTTTGATTTTTGGATTGACATTTGTCAATGAAGAAAAAAAAAATAATTGATCACTAGAATTGATCGAGAACAACTGATTGCAGAATGAAGCCAATACATTCAAAATCTGATAATATCATCTTTTTTTATTCCTGCTGGGAAAAAACATCTGTATTGAAGAAAAACGTTGAAAGTAGATAACATATGCATGCATAATTCTGATAAAAATAATTAACATTGAGAACATCTTCAGTTGTAGAATAAATTTGAGATTTCCATAATGTGCGTCAATTTTTTTGCGCAGTGTATTTAGTTTTTTTGTAAGAGAAGCTATTTTTTTTTCAATAAAGCAAAATCCAAATTCGTCTTTCTTCTCTTAAACTGAATCCAAGAAAAATGGCAATTTTGCTGAAATTATGCTTTATTTGACTTTCGGTTATTATGACGTATTTTTTATGTACCCTCGATGTCATTATAAGTGGATTCTACTGTAAAAGTGAACCCAATATTTTTATAATTTGTGCGAACCATTTTGTTCAGAGATAGCTACGAAAACATTTTGTTGTTCAACATTTTCTTTGTCAATTTCAATGAAAAGCTTTTTTCAGGATGTTTGAAATAACCATTGAGATGTAACCTGTCCTTTCGAACATTTAGGCCGTCGTCGTAGATTAGTTCTCGACGTTTCGCCAGTTCGAGTGTCTGGCATCTTCAGGAGTTATATTTCAGGAGATGTTCCCACTAGACTGAACTGCCTGAGTGTGACGGGGACGCAGATTGTACGTCCTTATATAACCTCGGTCGGGGGGCGTGGCTGCGCTTGACCGGTCTCGTCCCGATACCGAACGCGCGCCGGTGTCCGACCTGTTCACATCCGGTTCCCGATCTTCATTCACTTCATGAACCCGGTTATTATTGTAGGGAAGTGGTTGTGTGTTTTTGAGTACTGGCACCCATGTTCTATTGATTTTCAAAGATTTCTCCGATTTATTGAATTTCGATTGCTTCCCTTTAAAGCCTGGGGTAGTATGCGGTAGTGGTGCACAACACTTGGGTTTTGTCAAATTCTATTGCATGATTCGTGTTGTTCAGTGTGTGCTCTGCGACGGCGGATTTCTCTGAATGACCCATTCTACAATTGGCTTTGTGTTCCTTGATCCTCGTGATGGATCGCTTGGTTGTACCAATGTTTACACTCCCACAGCTGCACGGAATTCGGTATACACCTGGTGTACTGAGTGTATCCCTTCTGTCCTTGGGGAAGTTAAGATGGTCCTTGATCTTCTTCGACGGTTTGAATATTGTCTTAATGTTATGTTTCCCCAGAATTCGTCCGATTCTATCTGTCACCCGTGGGATAAACGGCAAGAATGCTTTTGTTTCCGATTCTTGGCGACGTGGTACATTGTCGTTCTTATGTTCAGGCCTCTGTTTGATGTATCTATCGATGTCGTTTTTCGTATAGCCGTTAGCCATGAGAGCGCGCTTCAAGTGTTCTAACTCGGTTGCTAGTTGTTCTGGCTCACAAATTCTTCTCGCTCTGTCGACTAGCGTTTTGATTATCCCATTACGTTGGCATGGATGATGATTTGAGGTGTTGTGTAGATATCTGTCCGTGTGTGTAGGTTTTCGGTATACAGTGTGCTAGAGTAGTTTCTTTCCGTGTGACAAGTACATCAAGAAAAGCCAGATTTCTGTTTTGGTCTTCTAATTCCATTGTGAACTGTATACTTGGGTGCATGTTATTTATGTGTGTCAGAAACTCATTGAGCTTTTCTCTTTCATGACTCCATATGACGAATGTGTCATCTACATATCGAAACCATACTTTCGGTTTGAGAGGTGCGGTATTCAGTGTTTTCTCTTCTAATTTCTCCATGAAGTAGTTCGCTACCACTGGGGCTAGTGGATTACCCATTGATATTCCATCAGTTTGTTCGTATATTTCCTGGTTGAAGGTGAAATAGGATGATGTAAGGCATATTTTAAACAGCTCGCTGATGTCCCTTGGAAATTTCTGTTTTATTTCTACCACTGCTTCATTCAGTGGGACTTTTGTGAACAGTGAAACCACATCGAAACTGACCAGGATATCATTGGCATCGACTTCGATATTCTTGATCTTTTCTATGAAGTGAGCGGAGTCTCTTATGAACGTGGTTGTTTTTCAGACGTGTGGCTGTAGGATTGTGCCACCAAAACAGAAATCTGGCTTTCCTTGATGTACTTGTCACACGGAAAGAAACTACTCTAGGACACACTGTGTACCGAAAACCTACACACACGGACAAATATCTACACAACACCTCAAATCATCATCCATGCCAACGTAAGGGGATAATCAAAACGCTAGTCGACAGAGCGAGAAGAATTTGTGAGCCAGAACAACTAGCAACCGAGTTAGAACACTTGAAGCGCGCTCTCATGGCTAACGGCTATACGAAAAACGACATCGATAGATACATCAATCAGAGGCCTGAACATAAGAACGACAATATACCACGTCGCCGAGAATCGGAAACAAAAGCATTCTTGCCGTTCATCCCACGGGTGACAGATAGAATCGGACGAATTCTGGGGAAACATAACATTAAGACAATATTCAAACCGTCGAAGAAGATCAAGGACCATCTCAACTCCCCCAAGGACAGAAGGGATACACTCAGTACACCAGGTGTATACCGAATTCCGTGCAGCTGTGGGAGTGTATACATCGGTACAACGAAGCGATACATCAAAACGAGGATCAAGCAACACAAAGCCAATTGTAGAATGGGTCATTCAGAGAAATCCGCCGTCGCAGAGCACACACTGAACAACACGAATCATGCAATAGAATTCGACAAAACCCAACTGTTGTGCACCACTACCGCATACTACCCCAGGCTTTACAGGGAAGCAATCGAAATTCATAAACACCCAACGAATTTAAATAAATCGGAGGAATCTTTGAAAATCAATAGAACATGGGTGCCAGTACTCAAGAACACACAACCACTTCCCTACAATAATAACCGGGTTCATGAAGTGAATGAAGATCGGGAACCGGATGTGAACAGGTCGGACACCGGCGCGCGTTCAGTATCGGGACGAGACCGGTCAAGCGCAGCCACGCACCCCGACCGAGGTTATATAAGGACGTACAATCTGCGTCCCCGTCACACTCAGGCAGTTCAGTCCAGTGAGACTATCTCCTGAAATATAACTCCTGAAGATGCCAAACACTCGAACTGGCAAAACGTCGAGAACTAATCTACGACGACGGCCTAAATGCTCGAAAGAACAGGTTACATTGAACGATGGCCGAGAAAGCCTCAACCAAACCATTGAGATATTATTGATGTTATTCATGGAATGGAAGATCAAAAAGATATGCAGTTCTTTCTCGGAGACGATGTTTTTGGCTTTTTTTCAGAACTGGCAAAACAACGAAAGCCGTCAACAGTGTGGTCGAATTATTCAATGATTAAAAGTACCTTACAATCCAATAATAATGTAGACAATTCAGAATATTCCAAACTTACGGAAAGCTGCGATTTTTAGAAGTAAACAAATTAGTGATTTTTCTAATAATGCTCCCGATGAAGTTTCTTTAATGGCCATTTAATTGTTTTTGTATTTGGACTTGACGGAGCTTGTCGAATTTGTGAAATCAGCCAGGTAACATTTGATGGTATTGGAGATTCGAGAAAGTGATTATGAAACTGAAGCAAACAATGAATGATGTAAACAGAAGATTTGTAGTTACTGAAGAATAAATTAAATATAATGGAAGCATAGGAATCTCAATGTTGAATTCGAATGAGCTCCGAGTCTAGAAGAACAGTGGAATATTCGAAACTTCATTGCGATTCGATAAAAATTTTCGGCAGGAGTGATACGCCATACTTGGCCTTACCCGGCTGGCCGGCATCGAGAGTCGGAACACCGACTGGGTCCGAATCTCCGAATGCTCCGAATCGAGCCGAGCGACTAGCCACAACTTGGACACTCTGACGTACTTACAACTGACACCAGAGATCTCCGAGATTTGCCATTCCAACAGTCCAGTCCCTTATTTGTTATCGCAATGAGGTTTCGATTATTCCACTGTTCAACTAGACTCGGACCTCATTCGAATTTAACATTGATGTTCATATGTTTCCATTATTTTATTCCAGATCTGTATATACACATGCGTAAAGGTAGATATGTGATTTCAAAATTGTTCATATTACCTTCATGTTGAAAGTACAGGCTATCCCAAATTGCTTGATTTAGACTGTTTCTTGTACTTCTAAACTAAATAAGTAAAATCGTTGAAAGGAGTCCTGAGCTCGGTTTCCGTGAAAACACCAGTAGCGAAAATCGTTTCACGATATCTTGATTTGTTTCGAAGATATAACAATATTCTGGAATTTTTTCGATTTCGAAGATGTGCCATATTTTTCATTTTCGAAAATATCTGAAAAAGATAAAAACTTTCAACAAGCACTTTTTCACTGGGAATAAGACATAATTAAATTTTTTTTTCATCTTAAAATTTTTTTCATGATATAAGTAAAAAAAAATGCATTCGTATTCAAAATAAAAAAGTGGTTTTTTCCACGAGAAACAAAAAATTTATTATAGGTTCTTATTTCCGTCGAAAAAGCGCTTCTCGAAAGTTTTAATTGTTTACAGATATTTTCGTAAATAAGAAAGTTATGGCACATTCTCAAAATTGATAATGAATTCAAAATTCAAATTAAAAAAAAAAAAATTTAGATATGTGAAACGGTTTTCACTAATGGTGTTTTCACGAGAATCGGGCCCAGGACACCTTTCAAAGTTTTTACCTATGCAGTCCAGAAGTACCTAAAACAGTCAAAATCAAGCAATTTGGGATACCCTGTATAATTATCGAATGTGCATTGTATGTGTGGCATGTTCCTTGCACTATTCGGTCATCAGTCGAATTTCCTTGTGGTTATTTTCTGCCATAAATACAATTGCCGTTGATGTATCTGGTCGCAAATCGGATGTTATTTCAGTATTGCTACACGTTCTATACAGTTTATTAGCTATTACTTTACTGCGTGCTACCGATTCATCAACATACCCTTCAGCCTCCGATGATTTCCAACTGCCATGTTTCTTTAGTGTCATCAAGACGGATACTAATACCTTTTCTTTCAATAATAACAACAAAAAATACAGATAACAGTGTGTAAACAATGAAAAATACATGAATTTCCATACAAGTAAAGTGCAAGATAAGGCATTACATAATCTTCGAAATGAATGACCTGTATATGATTTAGCTTTTTCAAGTTGAAAAAAATTGGCCATTGTTTCAGATAGGTACCTTATAAAACCGATTTTCACACACAATCTTATTGATACATTTTCCATTGCTATGTACATTCGGTAAAATTTAATTTATTCTTCAGTAACTACAAATCTTCTGTTTACATCATTCATTTTTTGCTTCAGTTTTATAATCACTTTTTCGAATCTTCAATACCATCTAATGTTACCTGGCCGATTTCACAAATTCAACAAGCTCCGTCAATTCCAAATACAAAAACCAATTTGGCCATGAAATTAACTTCATCGGGAGCATTATGAGAAAAATCACTAATTTGTGTACACCTAAAAATCGCATCTTTCAGTTAGTTTGGAATATTTCGAATTGTCTACATTATTATCGGATTGTAACGTACTTTTAATCATTGAATAATTCGACCACACTGCTGATGGCTTTCGTTGTTGTGTCAGTCCTGAAAAAAGCCAATAACACCGTCTCCGAGAAGGAACTGCATATCTTCTTGATCTACCATTCCATGAAGAATATCAATAATATCTCAATGGTTTGAACTATTTCAAACATCCTGAAAAAAGCTTTTCATTGAAATTGACAAATGAGATGTTGAACAACAGAATGTTTTCGTAGCTATCTTTGAACGAAATTGTTCGCACAAATTATAAGAATATTGGGTTCACCACTTTTACAGTAAAATCCGCTTATGGATTATGGAATAGATCCTAATTCCTAACTGAATTTCAAATATACAGATTTTAAAATATTAGTTGGGGAATATTAGTTGCAGATTCATCCAAGGCGAGAAAATGCCGACATCGAAGCAAAGCAGAGACAGACCGGTTTCGTCCTTCTTAGGACTCATCAGTGCCTCTCAGACTGCACCGATGAACGAGCATCCTAGCAACGAGCATCCTTAGTAACGAGCATCCTCGAAATCTGTATACAGGGTGACACAGACTCATGGTACACCCCCATTTTCTCCCTTGTTTCTGTAGCTATATTTCTGAATTTTGGAACATTGAATGTACTCACTATAGGGCACTTTTTGACATATTTAGAAAAAAATCCAATTTCCGATTTTTCCGGAAATGACATCAACTTTGGATTGAACCGAGAAGATACTACTTAAACTTGTCTAACCTCTATTATCGTGTTCGTATTGGTTATACAGAAAAATAATTGGTATGGGTGGATACCCCACCGATGGTACTTTCGAATGACGTCAGAGTACCATTATGCTACCATTTGACAAAACGGAGTTTCGAGTGAAAAAAGGTTCTGGTTTACTTTTTGACACGTATATCGAACCACGATACTTTTTGAATCGAAATTACTATAGTGTTGCATTATTTTGATTACTTGGAATAATTTTAGGGAGTTCATGGCTCTCTAGATCGAAAAATAAAATGGGCGTTCTGACAAATGAAATATCAACTATGAGATATCATTAGATTAAGAAAATTATGGAGATTTCAAAAATGTAATAATATACCGGGTGTTCCATTTGAAAATCGAAAGTTGATGTCATTTCCGGAAAAACCTTACTTAATGTGTCAAAAAGTGCTCTATAGTGAGTATATTCAATGTTTCAAATTTCAAGAATATAACTACAGAAACAAAGGAGAACATGGGGGTGTACCATCAGTCTGTGTCACACTGTATATAAAAATAAATTGCTGTGCGTTAAGTACGCTAAAACTAGAAAACGGCTGGACTAATTTGGCTAATGTTGGTCTTGACTTATTCGCGAAATTCCAGGGGAGGTTTAAAAAGTGAGAAAATATAAAAATGGAAGGTATTTGATATGGTTTTTCCTTAGAAAATTGAGGTGATCGATTATCATTTATAACGTGGTTACATCTATTTGTTAATTTCAATAATTTCTTCAAGTGAGGACGACGCAAAGTTTGCACAAAACACCAATATTTACAAGAAATAATAAATAATTAATTAATAATTCGATAAACATCGAGTATTATGTTCGGTTATCTATGTCATTATCAGCTCCGGTGCTCATTTGTGAAAGTGACATTTCAAGTTACGTCCTCTTTTTGCAGTTGATCTTTTGTAATAGATACAACTTACCTCAAAGTGTGAACTTTTTTGTCAACTTGGTTAATTTCATTTTGCTATGCCGAGAAGAAGACTTGACATGAGAAACCCTTTCACGCGAGGGTCCATGCATTGAGGGAGTTGACAGATTATTTGATTATAGGAATATAGCTTCAGTTATTTAAGTATAGGACGTATATATACGAATAGTTAGGGAAATTCAATTGGATCTGATCAAGATTTTTCGTGTTTGAAGATGATATTGGACTAATAATGATTACAATAATACCAATAGTCCATATGGGCAGTCGAAAGTACTCGGGCCAGCTAGTATTAGATAAAAATAAAGTTATCGTTAGAGGATTTTGAGAATTATTTACCTGTGATTTGTGTATGAATCTCCCTACTTCCAATTCAAAACAGTAGGTTTTTGAAAGTTTTTTTGCTCGTCTAGCTACTCTCAAGAACAAACTATAATGTTGCTTGCATATAACATACAAAAAACACTGCACACTCACAGATCAGATGACTGCTCCAGATCCAAAAATTGTCCAGAAAGTTGTGGAATGGCTATTTATAACCACAGTTTCGCTTTCGGTTACCCTCGAATTGGCGGGCTTTCTTCGACCATAGATGGCAACTCCTTGTATTGCTTCAAAGAAATATTTATTCGACAAAGTTGATGTATAAGGTCTTAATGTGGTAGGATATATAACAGAATTGTTTCATCAGTGTTCAATAGGTTAAATGATTCTATGACTCATATCTCTTATCGCACGTACCGATGTTTCAAAGGTTACAGGTTAGAGGAGTTAGAGATTTTCGATGTGAACGAAATTTCATCAATCATGTGAATCGTGGTAAGCCCAACAAAAAACTATACAAAAAATAATCAATATAGTAGTTACAGCGCTGAACGAGGTATTATGTACCATTTTCCACATTGGATTTGGTAATGAGAGCACATGATATACAGGGTGAGTCTTTGACTTGTACATATATTTAAACCGTAGATTCCTGAGGTCAAAAGAAACACTTTTTTCATCTTCCATTTTTTCCGATTCGTCTTCGTTGAAAAGATACAGGCTGTCGAAAATCCATAAAAAATGTAATTTTCAGTTATATTTCGCAAACGAATCGGTCGAATGAAGTGATTTTCGGAATATGGTTTTTCGTGAACGTGATTGATCTATCCCCAACACAAAATTCCACTAACATCCGCCAGTTTCTCAATTATGACCCTAACATTCCATAAATTCACCAGAAATTCAAAGAGTCTAATTGTAAATAGTGAATCCAATGTGATGAGATGAATATTCATTCATTTTGGAAAAAAAAGTATTCTTGATAGTTTCTTGTAAAACCCGCCGTTTACGAGTAATTCCATATTGAAAGAAAAAAATTTTCTTAGAAATTCCATAAATTGGGTACTTTGGCTGAATGTAACTCTGTCGAAAATATGCACAGAATTCAATTTTTGCTAGGTTGTCACGTTGAAAATCATCACGTTCAAATCCGAGAATTTATGTTCTGGAAGGACAAGGTTATTATGAATGGAAAGGGAAGCGGACTTTGGAAATAGAGTTATATTAATGAGCTCACCTCTACTACTTCGATTTACATCCTTATTTATTCGAGCAAATTTATACACTTCTTGCTGAATACCTAATGCTTCAGGCAAGTTACATTTTTTTAAAGGGGATTGTTCGTTAGAAGCCCTAACTTCCCGTTTTCATTAAGTGCCAGAGTGAATGCTCCACCCAGAGAAAATCATGTTGGTGTCTCTGGCCCCTCCATGCGAATCCCAAGATACACTTGACACACGCGATCACAATTCGGCCACATTATTCACAAAACTGCTGTTAACAACGTTTTAATTGAAAATCACGATACCATTCATTCCCAATTTGAATTGTTTGTCGATCACTCTATGCGAAACAACGATCAACATAGAAGAGTCGCGATAAATCTGCTTTGTCAAAGTTAAAATTTTTTCCTTTTAATTAAAGTATGAAGTATATTAGACACAATGATGAGTATCTTCTGAAATGTTAAGTCAAATTCTAGATAAAAAATTATTCAAAACAGTGTTATAATTGAAAAAAATTATCAAAACACAATGACATTTGATCATTAAGTGTTAAGTCTATGCACACTCTATTAATAATAGGTCTATGATCTATGGTTACGGAGTTCTAACCTAACTGGAAACGTTCAGCTCAGCGGTGAAGTTCAATTCAATATTCAATGACATTTGTTTATGTTTGGAAATGAAAGGTTATGATTCTGTTGGTGAACCTCAGAAAATTTGAAAAACCACGTTAAAAAATGATGACATACTGAAGATATAGGTGATAGCAATCTGAATACTTCCTTATCAATAATGGAAAAGAAATCAAAAGAAGAATATTCAACATTTGCCGCTAACGAAATTCTGTATGAAGTATAAGTATTCTTTGTAGGTACATTTTATACATTCGGTAATTATTCAGAACTAACAAAATCGTACTTCATCTTTCGTCGAATAGGATTGAAAAAGTAAGTTGACGCTTGTTTTTATTGTACAGTTGGTTATTATTTCCAAGTTTTGAATGGCAGGCATATGCCATATCTATGACTATGATATCCAGGAGTGGCATAGCTCATTATGAAAGTTTAAAATGGCTATATCTTTTTTTCTAGGCCGAATCGGAAAAAATAGTAAAGGAAAAAAGTGTTTCTTTTGACCTCAGGAATCTACGGTTAGAATATATGTACAAGTCAAAGACTCAGTATAATAAATTGCCAGTTGAAAACTCAAGTCCCAGAAAAAATTGAGGTATAATTTATTTCAAAATGATTTTGAATATCAACTCCAGTGTTTGTTGTTTCTAACCTTCTTCAGAACCATTGCGTATGAATATACATTATTCAGAAAGTACCTATTCAATGCAATACCAATTGAGTAGAGACAACTAGCATATTATGCTCATCTGATTTTAGAATGGAAATAATTCATAACTAATGAAGTATAAAATTGATTTTTTTTTTTCAGTATTAATTCACAAGAATGATTATTTTAATATATAAAACTAAGTCGGCCATTTTGTTGGTTACACCATTCATAACTAAAGATTGGATGAACTGTTTGTTATGAAAGATTTTTTGTTGGATTCTCCTACGGCGGGGTTAACATAAAATACATTAAAACTCGGAAAAATTTGATGAAATGGAAAAAAATTGGAAATAACTTTCCTTCTTACGAATAACGCCAGCAGGTGTCGCTACGGTTAAATTTCGTGAAAGTACTGAATAATTACTATGTATTTTGAGTTGCCTAAACGTCCTAGCTTTGGAATTCTAAGGTCTCCTGTTAAAGTTCCTACACATAATTATGTTTATAATTTTGAATTATTGAATTTGAAATAACGCTAACTGTCGTAGGCCGTGATCAGAAATTGAAATTGAACTCACAAATTCAATAGTTTAAAATTATAAACATAATTATGTGTACGAACTTTGACAGTAGTTTTTCGTTTACGTCCATTGAGAATCGGCACTAAAGAAAAAAGCAGAAAACATCTTAAAGTCTCTGTCAAAGAGGTATCTGCAGGTTACTCTTTGGTTCTGTGAAGTGAAGTATCACAGACCAAAACAAAGGTCATTTCTGTTATTTGTGAAAATATCAGAGACCTATTATTCATGGACGTCTTTCTAGAGAGAGACCAGGGACGGGCCGAAGCCAAATTTTTGGGGGGGGGAAATCCATCGAAAATTTTCCAACTGGACATTGAATTAACAGGACACCGTTATACATATTATGGTATAATATTTGTTTCGGTAAAAAAAAATTCAAAATGATGAATTTCAACAAAGTGGGGAGTAAATAACTTTTTTTCCATCTACCGAACATTTAATGAAGTAGATTTTATGGAGTTTGTTTTTTTATGAAGAGTATCTTGATGTTGCTTGAAACTTTGAGAAACACTACTTGTTTGTTTCTTCAGTTTTGTAGCCCTTCTTCAATTATTTATTTCATGAAATCTAAAAGCGAGGGCAAGGCTCATTTTCATCAGAGAAATTTTTTTTTTAAATCAATTTTTTTTTATTACGAGAAAGGAGTAAATATTGAGAATCAAAATTATGAGAAATTAACGTTGATTTTCCAATTACACAATATTCAATTAAGTGAGTTTCTTGGAATCTTTTTTTATGAGAAATACCTTGAAGTATGTTTGAATCTTTAGGACACACTTTTTGTTTCATTCTTTAATTTAGTTCAGTTTCATTCTTTGGTGTATCTCAAAATTTCAAGCATCATAATAAAACAAGATATTTTTCACGAAAAAAGCAGATTCCATAAAATAAAGAAATATACATGATTGGATGTTGGGTAGATGAAAAACCAATGACAGTTACTGAATACTTTGATGAGATTCATAATATTGAAACTGCTCATACGTAACATCGGTCCATTTTACAGAATAAAAGGAAAATTTTAAGAAAATATATTTCGTTTGATAAAAAATGAGCCTTAGGTACTTCTGCTTACACATTCCATGAAATAAAGAAAAGCACCATAACTAGGGAATAAAACAGAAAATGTATGTCAAAGTGTGTCTCATGAATCAAGAAAATTCCTTGAAAAAAAACAGATTCCCAATTTAGCAGGGGAATGATTTTGACCTAAATCAGTTATATTGAAGAAACAATTTTGAACAAAATTTGCTAATTTGAGTTGGCGATTTCGATCTCTTTGCAGCGTTTATTTCAATTAGTGTTTGGAATTGAGAATTTATTTAGTGTTTCGAACGATTTTTGTTGTGACTTAGGGTATTCTGTGGTTACTACCCATAATTTTCTCTCATACTTGTTGTCCTTCAGGCATTTTCTGTTCATGAAATTTTTTTTTGGAATTTTTATAAGGCACCACATAACTCAAACTTCACTTTGAATCTTTTTTGGTTCATTATTCAAATTTATTTATACATATTGTTTATTCGCAGAACTCTAACACAATGTACGAAGAGCGTACATAAAGATGATTCCATTTATGATACCAGATGGTTTTTTTTATGACACAGTCCATGCGACGTAACTGAAAAATTTACAACTACACTTCATCCATCGAGAAACGATACCGCTTCAAAACAACAAGGCGGAGTCAAATTCATCAGAACCGGGTTTAATCTTCAATGTTTCAGATTTCAGATTTTCCGTTTGTTTCCATGTTAACCATAAGCTACAGAGATAGATTAGATTTCAGTTCAGTCGATAAATATCTTTCGTGGTGATTGCCCATATCGGCGCGTTCAATCGAACATATTGCGTGTTATAATTTTAAAAACAATGACGAGTTCTACAGATTCTGCCCAGGAATTTACAACAAAAAAGCGATCAAAAAAACGTGCATGTAGTAGTACGGAAAAAAGCATTATAAATTATATTTATACATCGACAATGGAATCGCGTCCTGAATCTTTAATATCGGAAATAGTTGAACAGACTGCTTCTACCAGCGGAGTAGGTTAAGCTTCTGTGTACAGAATTATTAGGGAGAAAAAAAATAGTACAGCAAGATTTTCTTCACCGAAAAAAATAAGCCCAGAAAAACCATACAGGACAAAGTAGATGATTGCGATAAAACTGTTATACTACGAATTGTACATCAATTTTTTTTTCGGAACGAGATACCAACTATAGACAACGTTCTTGGAGCTGTTAACGACGACGAAAGCTTGCCAAATTTTAGACGAAGTACTTTCCATAAACTTCTAAAATCATTAGATTTGAAATATGTACGTAGGGGTAGAAACAGTGCTTCATTAGAACGAGAAGAGATTATTTTATGGAGACGAAAGTTTTTAAAATCTATTAAAAAATTTCGGGAAGAAAATAGGAAAATTTATCATTTAGATGAGACGTGGGAAAATGCAGGACATACAAAATCTCATGTGTGAGTCGACGAAACGGTGAAATCTTCCAGGCAGGCGTTTTTGTCAGGTCTTTCACCAGGTCTGAAAAATCCATCAGGCAAGGGAAAAAGGCTGATTATTACACATATTGGAAGTGAAACAGGTTTTGTAGAAGGTGGCCTATGGGTTTTCGAATCAAAAAAGGGTGGCGACTATCACGAGGAAATGAACTCCGACAGCTTTGAAAAGTGGTTTGCGAATATTCTGCCCCTTTTAGAAGACAACTGTGTAATAGTTCTCGATAATGCTCCTTACCATTCGCGAAAAAGTGAAAAAGTAAAAGATTGGTTAGGATCAAAAAATATCCACTTCGATGACGAAATGCTCAAAGTAAAACTTTTACAATTAGTGGCACCGCATAAGACTGAATATGATAAATATGTTGTTGATCAATTGGCAAAAGTCCACAATAAAACAGTTTTGCAATTGCCACCTTATCACTGTGAGCTCAATCCAATTGAGCTGATTTGGGCTGATGCTAAAAATTTTGTCGCGGCCAACAACAAGACTTTTAAATTTGCGGATGTCAAATTTCTTTTAACTAATGCCCTTAACAACATTACTCCTGAAAAATGGAAAAAGTGTGTGAAGCATGTGCAGAATACAGTCGAAAAAAAGTCCCAAGTGTTGGGGGTGAAAGTTTCAAATTTAAGAATTTTTTCGTTGTTTGTGTATTGAAGCTGAAGTGTAGGAGCTATGAACTTTTAACCCAAATAGACCTACCGTTCCGTATAAAGAACACCTATCTAAAAGTTTTCTATTCATGCTCAAAATAAAGGAACAAAGAAGGCGTCAATATAAACACATAAATTAATGCTTTATTCAACACTGAATATAACCTACAAAGTGCTTCAGTATTCAAATTCACTTTAAAGCCATGTTAACTTCATAAATATATCAATTGTTGCAATACCTCATTTTGTCAGGTGGTGTATTTTTTCATATGTATTTATTTCATCGCGTTTGCGAATAAAATAATTATATCTATGGTCGGATGAATAATATAAGAGCCTAATTCATCTTCTCCATGATTTCAAATCCTGATTTTTGCTACGTAAATGAAGGCGTTCTTTTAACGGAACGGTAGGATTATCACCTACTATATTACCTGAATATATTGTTATAACTATTGGAAAAATAATCTGACTCTGCATGAGATACTACATCATGCAGATAATCTGAATATGATTTCAGAACCACCTAATAGCAAAATTTTCTTCTGCACGTAATTCAATAGTTTTCTGTAACTGAAATAACAATAATGTTGCTTATGCGCATACTAATTTCTTATTCGTATTTCCATGCTCCAAACAAAGTAATAATATATTCACCATGAGAAAAAAAATATCATTGACCAACCAAAACTCATGCAACATTAGAATATATGGGGGGAGTTGACTGATCCCGTAAAAACATGAGTTAGAATCGTATTTCGACAAAGACAAAAATTGTATTTCCCACTTCTTGCACACTGCTTTGACATGGTTGTTCAAAACGCAGAAATAGTAACAAACTAGACTAGCTATCATCGCAACAAGATTGCTGGAAACTAATAGAAAAACAACAAAAACAGGACCATCTAAGCAATCAAAAAGTTTACACCAATCTTCAGGATAGGTCAGAGTAGACCATCTGATTGTTTACCAGAATAAAATAAAAAAATTGTGAAGTGTGGCATGAAAACCAATATTTTATAAGTATTAAATATAAAATAGCATAACATCCGGAAAGTTGCTTATATTATTACTACATATTATAATTCAATGTTCATTTTTCATAGAATGAATTTTAGTAGCTCAAAAACCTACCGTTCCTTTAAGAGAACACCACAAATTTTAACTTTTCGTGAAAAATAAGTACACATCAAGATGAAAAATATGAAAAGGCTCCATTTAAACCATAATCTGACACAATTCTCATTGAAATGAAAGAAAAAAATTTCAGGTCTATTTGGGTTAATGAGTTCACTACTTGCATTGTATCCTGAGAATTTTGTTCATCTACTATATCCCAAACTCAAGTTAATGAGTGTTCAAAAATACGACGAAACACTTCGGTAGTGCCCCGGCGACGCGCTTCGTTTGGCTCGTGTTGGCGGGGGCACTACCGTGCCCCCAGATTATAGCCGACTTTGTAAGTACATACATTGAATCAAAAACGACCAATAATTTTAAAATATATATTCATAAATAAATCACCCAATTGTCGTACCTAATACAGATCTGGAGAAGGCGGAGAAAGCACTAAACGGGAGCCAATGAAAATATTCATAACCTTGTAAGCGTACATTTAGTTGTTGACTTCCACTATCAGATCTCGCTGGATATGGTATAGGTACCTACTTCTTGGGGCTATATATAGCTTGCCGGCTATAAATATATTGTCAAGTACTGATTGCAAACTTGTTTCTTCTAATTCAGATTCCTTCGAATTTCATATCTCTCTCGGAATTATGTATTTCAACTGCTTTGAAATTTTACCGCAACTGCTTCAAACATTTTCCAACTGCTTTGGAATTTTTTCCCACTGGTTTGAAATTTTGCCAACTGCTTTGAAATGTTTTCCAACTGCTTCGAAATTTTTCCAACCGCTTTGAAAATTTCCCAACTGCTTTGAAATTTTTCCAACTCCTTTGAAAATCTTCCGACTGCTTTGAAAATTTGCCAACTTCATTCAACATTGGGGGGGGATCATCCCCCCTCCATCCTCCCCCTTGGGCCCGTCCCTGAGAGAGACTGTGGACATGCGAATGAGATGGAGTAATTTAAGGCATAGAAATATGAAAATACGAACGTGTAAGGCGCTGTCACCTGCCCTTCTATTTTGTTTGGAATATATGATTTTTACAGTGCCTTAACTTGGTCCCTCTCTGTTCGTTTCATGGGATCTGCACGAGTCCTTCCTTCTCTTATGTATGTTGCCTCGGATTTCTTTAGAAAAGTCACGTGACAATGAGAACAACTGTCAATTATTTGAATTCAAAGTCATTATTGCCGGCAATATGAAAATGATTGAAAATTGCAAGAAATATGATATGTTAAAATGTTTCATTTTAGCGGCAATAATGACTTCGAATTGACAGACGGAGAATTAAATCAAGTATTCAATCGCAAAATAATAATGACACCATGCGTATAGCATATTATTCTGTGATTCATTCTACTTAATACTCAATATTCTAAATTTCACATACAAATTATATTTTTCATGATATCTGAGGGTGATGTATGATGTATGATATATTTCGGAAACGGGAAAAAAATGGAGATTCTTTCCAAGCCATTTCAAACTATTGTTCCCGTAAGAAAAAACACAACTTTATGTTATTGCTCAGCAAGGAAACCTATTGGCAATAAACAAAGTACGATACTAGATTGCTATGAAAAAGTTTCTAAATAATGTATCAATTTTAACATTCTAGCACAAACAGAAATAGAGATAATGACAAACGTTGAAATGGCCCAAATATCAATTTTGGCCTATAACTCTAAAACAAGACCACCGTAACGTGTCATTCATTTTCCTCTATCTCTAACGGTTAAAAAGTTGTAGTTCAAGTTTCACCAATTTTGCGCACCCTGTAGATACCTATTTCAATGCAATTAAATTTTTGGTATATTTTGTATTTTTGTATTTCACCTAATATATTTCTTAAAAAAAAACCAATGGTAAGTACAACTTTATTAATCTCTAAGGCAAGTTCGCCAGGTCAGCTAGCTGATCTAATTGCTAATTGCCACAATTGGTCCCACCACCAGATCCCACACGCTCTTTAGTTTCTGGGATAGGAAATGATTTTAAACACTTCTTGGCCAACATTCAAAAATATAACAGCTGTTTCCAGACTAAATCGTTTGGCGAAACACATGTTGTACAGGACAATTTTATGTCCACTTTCAAGGTATTATACCATAATAGTTTATTATAATATTAAAGTTGCTTCTTTATTTATCGATTGAGGCAGCACGAAGTCTGCAGGGTCATCTATTTTAATATATATTCAGAATGTTTCTGTGATAAATTTTCCATTTGTTTTTTATTTTCTGCCCAACGCTGATTAGTTATTGTATTCATAAAATTCTACATTTTATATTATCAATATCAAATACTTATTGGCAACATTGGTTTGGAACACTTCCTGATTTCTTAATTGTTTAATTTTTAAGAATGACGCTTACAACTATGCTCCCCTATAAGTTTATTTCTGAGTGATGATTGGAAAGAGCAGCTATTTTGTTTTTTTATCAATGAGTTGAAATAAGCTCATAAACCGAAAAATTCTTCTTGAAATGACTCATCTAACACAATAACCTAGAAGAAATGGTTCAATATTGAATGAAATGTTCATAATCCACGAATAAAATATCAGTGCATTTTCAGCTCAGTGAAAGTTTCCTGATAAAATTACAACCTGTGATGACCAACTTTCCGCCTCAAAAGTATAGCTCCTCCTTTACCTATCCTATTCATTCAAATGTAGCGAAAAAATTGCAAACCTCAACATATCCAGATCTGTGGAAAAAAAAACAAAGTGTTGTTCCTGTCTTCAAGAAGGGTGATAAGTCAGAAATTAAAAATTATAGACCCATATCTGTACTCTTCAATTTCGAGAAGATCTATGAAGAAGTACTACATAAAAGTATTTGTGACCGCATAGCAGTCAGAACGGTTTTGTGCAAGGTAGGTCCACAATCACCAATTTGGCAACCCTATCATAATTTATCACCGAGTTTCTAGATGATGGTGGCCAGGTTGATATGATTCATACATTTTATTCGGTTGATCATGAAATAATTCAATTATAATCAATAAATTTATTTATCATTTATTGCTGGAAATAGTGTAGGTTACTACTGAAGAAATTTGCATATTGTTTCTTTATTTATTTTTGTTTACTTAGTAATTGATCTAAATATTTTGATGATTCTGCAACTAATATATGAGGTTATTTTGAACTCAGATGTACAGAAATACTTGGAATTTATATATTTAAAAAAAATTTAGCAAATCCAAATTTATTTGCAGCAATTTTCATCTGAAAAATAACATTCTGAACAGAACAAGGGCGCTGCTTTGGTTTTGTCGTACAGTATGTTATTTTCTGGGTTCAACAAAGTCGAGATTCAATTTGACACGTGAGATCTTTTTCTAATTTTGTGCTCTTTACAGAATATGGTGAGCTGTATTGGCCATTTGAGTTAACATAAATTCAGCTTCATCTACACTTTCAGAAGTTTTAACCACAGAAAATCATCGGCCGTTTTTAGCACTAGAGATATGGGGACGTTTCCCATCTTTGCAATATTCTATAATACTTGCTCCAGGTACTGTATCGATGATTAACTAGAGCTGTTTACTTTCATTCACTTTCATCAGAATATAAGTGTCATAATGTCTTACGCAATCTCGACAAGAAAGGAAACACTGATTACTCATTATTGAAATTTGTTTTCACCGATTTTCACCCGTCTTGGGAGTTAAGAATCGCGACGCAATCTCGTGAAACTCAACACATGTGCATCATAGTATCTGGCGTCGCGTCTATCGGGCGTTTCAAAAGTCTATAAACGGTGAATTTATTTCTCGCACAAGTGAAAAATCGGAATTATGATACAGGGGTAGTTTTCACCGAAAAATCAAATTTATAATTTAGGATAGATAGGAATACAAACAGGTTTTATCAACCCATAAACAGTATTCGCAACTTACAATAAAAAATCTCACTACTTAAATATAAGTTACAATCATTTCGAACTAAACCACAGTGCAGAACGGAAAATTATTACGAGAAAAAAAGGTACACTCAAGAAACAATAGCTTACGTTTTAGACATTTTTTTATATTACAAATGAGGCTTATGAAAAGGATCAGTGTATAATTGAACTCAGAATTGAACGTCTTCAAGAATCTACTAATTGGCGAATTCTGTGTTGCATTCAATCGACAATAAGGTACATCAAAAATTTCATTTGAAATTTGCAATTGTAGCAATTTTTCAAAAATATTGGGCCACGAGGGCCTCATACGAGATATGTGGCCCAACTTTGAAAATTCAAATACAAACTTACCTTTTTTATTGCAGATCAGGATTCCGCATGAAATTTTTCATGCGACATTTTTTGTACATATTTGGGCCCTATGCATCGTTTTTTGTTCAAATATTCGCAGTGTTCATTCAGACCAGGAAGCGAAAATTGATGTTCTAATGCTGAGGACCCTGGTAAATTTCCTGGAAAAATCGATTGAGCCAATCAGTTTTTAGGTCCGATGAGTCCTTATATAAGTTCTAACTTTGATTTTTGAACAAAAAATTCTGCAAAAATAGACGAAAAACTTTTGGTTTCAATTAACACGAATGTAAAATATCTTGCTGAATCTAAAATAAAAAATGAAGGATTGCATTCCAAATTTCAATGTTGGTCTTCTCATTTCGTATGAAGCCCTTTTGGATCCAAAATCTGATGGGGTCAACCTATTCACCGAGAAACATTAATGAGGACCTCAGTATCAGGAAGGAATTTCTGCATCCTGGATTGCCTCTGGATTTTTGAACACAAAACGCTGTTTAGCACCCAAAAATAAACAAAAAAAATTTCAGTTTCAACCAATTCGGATAAAAAATTTCACGTATGCAAATCTGCATAAAGAAAAAGGTGAACTTTCGAAGTTGTGCCAAATATCTCGTATTTTTTTGGGTCCAAAACCTAATGGGGCAATTCGAAATTACAGAGACTAGCACGGAAGAAGTTCTGCTGCAATTGCCTCCATAATTCCACCAGGAGCTCACTTTGGTCAGCGAACAAGGCTAGCCGATAATAGTCACCGGTTTGCATCTTCCTACAGCTAGGACATCATTGTATCAGAGGGCTTTTCTTTTCCGAACTGCAAGGCTATGGAATACCCTACCACAGAATTTATTCCCTTTTGGTTACAACTTGGAGTAGTTCAAGACACGCACGAACCGATTTGCACTAAATTCATCTCGGGACGCTTGAAAACGCGTTATAAGCTCAGTCTTTTCCCGAGAGTTGCATATAACAAAAAAAATGATGATCTGAATATCAGCTCTTCTATTTTCCACCTATTTCTAGACTTTTGAAACACCCGGTATACCAAAGAATTAATCTATTAAGTTACTGCAGTATACGACTTGCCTGACTGCTTCATCACCAACTCTACTCAAAGCCTTTTCAAATTGACAACAAACAGAGAATAGCAAACTCAAATTCTTACGACAAGCGTTATTCTCATGATCAGAAAAAAGGAAAAACGCGGTCAACAAACGATCATTCGATCCACTCTACTTAAGGTATTCAATGCCAACGCTTCGAATTTTCTTGCAAGAAACCTGAACCTGTAATTTGCTTGATGTGGTAAACACTGACCGAATCCAACAGAGGTTGCTTTCCATTTTCATTGTGAAGATTTATTCAGGTAGACTGTACCTCCACTCCAATACAAAAAAAAATTATTTAGGAGCCGCAAGGGATCGATCTCTCCTGTAAGACCCCAGTATAATTAATTTAGATTAGGTCGAGAGAGGGTTTCGCTGTCTTGACGTGGTCACCAGTATTTAAGCATGTATGCATTTACTCAATCTTTTGCAATCTGTTTCTAAAAGACGAGAAGATGCAACCGAATACTATACCTCGCATGAAACACGGCGTTCACAAGTCGTAAAATATAGTCGCCTTTCTCGTTAACACTTGTGAATCCAAAACTACTTTATGCAATGAAAATAAAAGCCAACTCGTTTTAAATACCCCAGCAAAAATTTTATTCGAATGAAGTTGCACAACTCCAAGTGTGAACACATTATTACGAACAAAATAATGCTGGTATATAGTATATACCAAGAGAGGTTCAACGTCGTATTATACAAACAAACAAAAAAGCGTTTCCGTGAGACGGCATTAGTTTTAATTGTCTAACAAGAGGATCCCGAGAGAGTAATTAGTAGTCGTGGACGTTCATCTTCATAAAAAAGTTTCACTTTTATTTCGGACTCTGTATTCAGGAGGATCACGGTAGCTTTTGTAACATATCAACTTGATGAAGTACAACGGTACGTAGGTCTTCCCTCGATCGCGAGTAATTTTATTTTTAAACATCATTCCCTTTCAGCTTCCTCGTGAGGGGTTACCGGTAGCGGAAGTCTTGTAATTCGAATTTTTATTTTACGCGCACCTTTCGTTTCCGCTTTCTTCCTCTTCCAGCACAGTATTCTTTTTTCTAAAAGATATTCATTGCCTCAGCAGACACTCATTTAGTGCTGAAGATTGTCTGATAAGAAATTGGCTGTGAGTTCCCAAGTGAATGTCAGAATGCGGCAATTTACGTGCAAACTTTTCGAGAATATTTGATGAAAGATTTCAGAATGAGAAACATAGATTTCCTTGAATCAGATACGATGAACTGCGTTCAGGAAAATTTTGATGACCTTTTGGCCAATATTTTTCGTTGAATAAGGTAACATGAATATGTGATGCTATATGCTATATTTGTTATCACTTAGCTCGCATTATCTTCCTAGCTGATGTCCTAAATCAGCCCAATAGAAGCTGGTTTCCAGATATTTTTTGCTCAACATCATTGATAATGAATTTGGAACCGAGGAAAGTTGTCTTGGTTTGAGAAAGGGAATTTTCAATTCTGGTTTCAGATGAACTTATTTTATTCGAAATCTAATATGAAATTATTTCACTTCGATTACCTACTATCAGGAATAAGCTCATCTCTACGAGTAAAAATTTCGAATATTGCATTACGCAGATCGGCCTCTTAGGTTCCCGTTGAGGAGATTTTAGGATAATCAATAACATAGTCATTTGAGTCTTCATATTTGTAAGTTAATTAATAAACGCGCTGATATTTTATTCCAATTATTTCATCTTGAGTCCTAGTAGGGTCAGCACTGCAAGTGCATAAACATTAAGAATAGGAAAGTGGTAATCCAAAGCAAACTCTGGCAATAACACATCGGTGTGGTTAACCACTCAGAGATTCATGCAAAACCTGAATATGCTCTTTTAAGTGATGGGTAGTATGGTAATTCTCTACCGAACGGCGTTGGTTTGATATAACTGCATTACGTAATATCAAGAAATTATGTATTCGTGTATAATGTTTCTGTCCAGTTAGAGTAGCCTTAGTGAATTATGCTCAATATTTTCATGAATGTCTCCATCAATGTGTTCGGTCCCATTCTTAGAAAGGTTATAAAACAAAAACACATTATCTTTTGTTAATCTATTGGCAATCGATTTCGGCGTTTGCCATCATATGGCCAGCTGAAAATACATACCTACAACAGGATAAATTTTCATTTTACAGTTTTATTCATTGTTGCTGATATAGTTCATTTTTATTATATTTAGGTTAGGTTGGAGGTATGCTCACTGTCTTTTGAGTAAAATGTTCAATCAATCAATCAATCATCTTTATTCATGTTATTACAACTATGAACATTGTTTACAATCGCTAATAAAGAATAAAAAAAACAAAGCTGCTCACAAATATACGATGAGGACAACATACATTAATTAAAATTATCGGGAGTGCAATCACCATCACATAGGAATTCGTTGAATGAGTAATAAGCCCTTGAGGTAAGAAAATTTTTAACTTTTACTTTGAACTGTTTTTCTGGCATTTCAACTATGGATACGGGTAATCTGTTCAGAAATTTCGGACCTTAAAAATTCAGACCATTCCTACTAGCCTTCAGGTATGGTACCTGGACAGAAATTCTAGTTCTCCGTGACGAGTTGTACCTAACAATATGGCTGTCTCCAATAAGGTTATACGAATTGATATTCATTCTAACAATAGTCACTACCCCGAATATATACATAGAGGGCAGAGTTAATAGGCCGCCCAGTATAATAAATTGTGGCTTGACATCATCTCGATATTTGGTATTCGTCATCACCCGTAAGATCTTCCTCTCAATAATATATAAAGATATTGTCTTCTTTATTCTACTTTCGTGTGATAATATTCGGGTTTCTGTTGAATTGTACAATTAATTGACTAAATTTCGGGATGAATTGTTTCTTTTTATCTGTTCTTCTGTCGGTATAGTGTGGGATGAATGTCATAGGATAGGAAGGATGAGGCAGTGAGGGACTGTGAAAGGTAGGGTTACGTAATTGTAATGTGGAAGGCAAGAAGTTTGAAATATCCAGTGGTAAATCTATTAATATGAAAATGTATTAGTATTTTTTCATGATATATTTATTTTCAGCCGGCCTGATGATGGCAAACGCCGAAATCTATCGCCAATAGATCAACAAGAAGTAATTATTTGTTTCTGTTTTATAACCTTTCTAGGAATATGCATATTGAAGTCGAAAATTCATGGAGTTCAGACAAATAATTGTATTTCCAAGATTAAAAAAGAATATCCTCGATCGAGTGGATTCTCTATAGAGCCAATTTTCGGATATCTGCATTTCCTAGTGTGATCAATTATTTTCGAGTCGTGACAAGTGACTTCTCTTCAGGCCCGGTCTGGCCAGGTCGGCGGGTCGGCGATCGCCGAAGGCCTCCGGCTCAAGGGGCCTCCAGAAGCAGAAAAAAATTATTTAAGAAAATTATTTGAATATAGGAAGTCTATTATTAAATAGAAACTGAAAATTTTTCCGATCAGTTCAAAAGTTTTATGAAAGTTGAAAATATTCTAGTTGAACGATCGCAGTTGAAAAAGCAGAAGGTTTGGAGATTTTGAACTTGATTTGGCACCTGACTCCATGAAAGAAAATTTTCATGGTTTCTGCAATGACAGTGAAAAATGCTTCGAGTGTTTAGCATGCGCCTTTTCATTTTTTTTTTAACTCTCTTGGATCCGGTTAGTTCACTTACTTATATGTAGCTTGGAAAGTTATCCTAGCGATATCTTGTATACATATTGTCTCCAATGAAATAGATGAACATTGTCCATTAGAAAGTCGAGATGTTGTTTTGAGCAAAAAATCAAAGGGTTGGATATCAACTGAAATAAAACAAGCAGGTGTAGAATTGAAGAACTTATTCTGGCTCCAGTCGAACTCTAAGTCGGTCGTATTGTCAGAAATTTACAAAAAATCTAAAACTGAATATAATTCACTAATTAAGTCCTCAAAACTAGCGTATCATCACAGACTCCTAGAAAGTTCTGTCAATAAGTGTAAAACAGTTTGGAGAATTGTCAACAATGAGACTGGTAGAACTTCAAATAAAAATAGTAAAATTGTTTTGAACACTGATGGAGTGTATTGTACTGAACCAATTGAAGTGGCAAATGAATTTGCTCGATATTTTTCATGTATTGCTAGGCTAACTCTAGACCAAGCATATGGAAATACGGAATTGGGATCGCATACAACGTCCCCTTTACATTATCAAACATTTTATTTTCACCCCGTTGGTTGTCATGATGTTAGAGGTGCAATAAATGCCTTGAAGAGTGTAAAAAGTTCTGGTATTGATTTTATATCTGTCAAAATAGTGAAATTAATTTCTGATCATATAACGGTTCCCTTTGCCCATCTTATAAATGATTCAGTCTGTTCTGGAATCTTTCCAGCTGTACTTAAGAATGCCACTGTTTTACCTGTCTTCAAGAAAAATGATCCTGAGAGTATTTCCAATTATCGACCTATTTCTTTGTTGAGTGTCTTCTCTAAAATCTTTGAGAGAATAATATTAAATCAAATGATGAAGTTTTTGGACAAATTCAACATAATTACAGAGAGCCAGCACGGTTTTAGAACCGGACGATCGACCGAGACTGCTGTTCTGGACTTTGTACATTCGGTTCAGTCTTCGTTGGATAAGGGATTGATGGTGGCAGGCTTGTTCTTCGATCTTTCGCGGGCCTTCGATACCATTTCACCTGAATTCTTGATGGACAAGCTATACAACCTTGGATTTCGTGGAGCATTCCTCGATTTTATTAAGGATTATGTATCAGACAGAAGATTGCATGTGAGAATTGATGATGTTTTTTCAGATGAGTATAACATTGAACTTGGTGTACCCCAGGGGTCAGTTCTAGGTCCACTTTTATTTATACTCTTTATAAATGACCTTCCTCACCATATAAGAACAAAAATTATTATATTTGTAGATGATACATCGTTTCTGGTAACAGCTGAAAATTTGGAGGAACTCATAAAATTATGTCAATCACTGTTAAAGGCTTTTGCTGATTGGTGTATGTGTAATGCACTTGTTCTCAATCTAGATAAAACACAAGTCATCAAATTTGGATTGAAGAAGGACAACTCTTTAGTTTTGAAACTTGGTCATTATACCTTGATTTCTGAAAAGTCTACAAAGTTCTTAGGAGTTTATATTGATGAATGTTTGAGATGGTCCGATCAGGTGTCATATGTCAGCAGGAAGATCAGTTCTTCATTTTATGCAATTCGTCGAATAAGGGATAGTCTCCCACTCGCTGCTGTTTTCAATGTTTATTATAGCTTGGTGTATAGTCACCTTGCGTATAATATTTTGATCTGGGGCTGCTCTGTGGATTTATAAGAGTTTTTATAGCTCAGAAGCGCATCCTTCGTATGATACTTGGTCTTAGTCCGCGAACATCCTGTAGACCATCATTTGTAAAACATAATATACTTACGGCTCCTTGTATATATATATACAAATGTCTTGTGTTCATTAAGAAAAATGAAGAACGTACTCCTACACTTTTCAGTTTTCATCAATATAGTACAAGAAATAATAAAACCTTTTCTGTACCTAAGCATAGAACTACTAAAGGACCCCGCACACTTACTTAGGAAAAGCGGGTCCAGTGAATTTTCACCATTTCTACATATTATATTTATATCAACCTCAAGAACAATATATCAGATTTTCACGAAGGTCTTACATCCGGTTTGTTCTATAGAGCGTTCCAAAATTGCAGCGACGGAAAATTGAATCTTTAAATTTTGATGATAATTCTTCTAATTTTCAGAATTTCATAATGATGCCTTGGATTCTGAATAACAAGATATCACAGATATCCAAACATTGCCATCTCTTCAAGTTTCGTTATACAGGCTGTTCCATGAAGCTGTATATGTAACTGAATGTAACTTTGTGAGTGACTTTGGGACCACCCTGAGTTTTTCAAAATATGATTCCATGATGTATGTCCACTTTTGTAGGAAGTTTCATTAATGTACAAAGAACAGTTGCAAAATTATTCAGGATTAAATTCGGATATCATTCAATTTTTCTTTGAAACTTATGTGTAATTGAGATTGCTGTCAAGGAATATTGATTTTCATTCAGTATAATTATCATGATAGGTATTGACTGTCAGTCCAAAGGTGTTTTTATTCAGGAATGTACAGGATGAACATAATTTGGTGTCACTAATCTCCTCATTTCGCTATCTCAAAATCTGTTTATATTGAAAAACAGTATTATCATTCCAGGTTGTTGTATCTTCGAGCACTCTAAAGATGCATATTTTTTTAAATATTATACCATGAAAGTATGTCGACCTTTGTGAAAATTTTCACTCGTGTATAAATAATTAAAAGATTGTTGCCAAATCATTCAAGTTTTAGTTCAATATACCATTACTTGAAATAATAATTATCAACAATTTACATAAAAATGTATTAGCACAAAATATGATATCTATTAACTCCAATCTTAAAATGAGGTTATCAACACGACTGATTAACAATTGAAATATTTAACAGCTGAAAGACTGAAGATTATAGCTTTATATTTGTTACACCACTATATAATCTAGGACAGTTACTAAAAAAAGTCATGGAATAATCACTCCTGCATTCAAGATAGAATTCAAGAGTTGAGTAGAGGGGTACTTGATATTTCCCATATGCCGTGCGTATCCAAGAAACCAGAGTACGCTGGTTATGTGAGAACATGTCCCCAGGGTTCTGGCTCCAGGTTTACACGTACAATAATAACCTGTTATTGGTTCATTAGGGTCTTCCGCGTACCGGAGCCATAACTGATACTTCGTAGCATTTCTGAATCTAGAGTAAATCCGGAATCTTAATAAATTATTGTCATGGTCAGTTTCATCAATTTCTGAATTAATTTCATGTTCTTCATTTCTCACATCTTGTATGTAAGAGGGGGATAGTTTCACCTTATATACTCCAATGGTTAAATCCGAGGTTAAATCTCTCAAGTAGTCCATCGAAAAATGAGGAAAAGTCGACGCGTGTTCATGGCTCAAGGTTATCCACCTTACCCTACGTTGTAGAAAGTGCCCTTCTTCTAAAAATTGATGCGACAAATTGACTCTTCTAGATCTTTCTAAATAAAGTTCAGCAATTTGAGCATTGGCGTCAATTCTTATGGATTTATAATACCTGTTGATCATCGCGGCCGCAATTTTATATAAATCACCCAAGTGGTTGGCATGTATAAGCGAAACAACATTAGCGAAAAACTTAAGGATGGTCTTCATATCCATTGCGCGATTCAACTATCCATCGTGTTTTTGTAATTAATCTCGACTCATTTGCTTCTTCGGTGGACAGCTGATGGGCACCCCTTTGTATCAATGGTGGCATTCTGTGTGCAATTCCCAATTCCTCTAATAAAGGCAAAGCGTCTCGATAACCCCGGTCAACAATCAGAATATCATTATCTTCAAACCACCCTCTAATACCTTCTATCCTGCATAAATTCGTTCCGTAACATAGCAGCATGGTTGTTTTTTCCATCTGCAAAATAGGGACCCTGCACAGCTAAAATGTAACCATCTGGAGCCACAATTAAGGCAGGTTTTATTGAATGCCGCCCTTTGTGGGTACTTTAGTAGCCTCAGTACTTGAAAGTTGCTACCTTTTGAATATAACTGTATGTACCGTCAATATAAGCAATTACTTTTGGTTCAGCGGGATTGGCATTGTAAAGACTATTTGCAAACTCGGTTACATGCTCGTTAATAAAAGTTTCTCTGCTGATGGCCCCAAATCCAAGATTATAAGGAACAAATGTGGCTACTAAGGATTTTCTCACATTTGCTACTGCTAGGCTGTCGACTCTTATAATTAAAAATAGCGCTTAAGAAATCATCTGACAATCCTTGTTTTATTTTGCATAGAAAAGTGAGAAGATCTTTCTTAGAAATGTGCCTTGATTTAGTTTCATCTAAACACTGGTGAACACTGTCTAAACAAATCAAGAAATTCGTCTTTTGTAATTGGACAAAAGGCTTTGAATTCTTCATCAGTAAAATCCATCTCGTTATGATACCTCCATTTAAGGGCTTCTCCATGGCATTCGCGCATTTTTTGTAGAAATGTAGAGATTTGAATTCCGTTCATTCTAATGTATTTTTTGGTGTATCGTAAACCAACAAGGACAGGGCGATGTATAAAAAGATCCTCATTCATGTGGTGTCTGCAAATTCTAGCATTCTCACTAATATATATGTCACGTGCTATGAAAATTTTCACTCTGCACTTAAGTGTTAACCTGCATAGATCACGACCGTCTTCATTGCAAATGAAGCTCGCATGATTTGGAGTTTGACGGAAAGTATTTAATTTAACTGGTACTGTAGAATCATCATTTATGTCGTTGATTTCTTCAGTTATCTCTTTCAAACAATTAATGCACAATCTCGTTAATTGGGTTACTTCATCTACAGGTAATTCTAACACTTCACGCTTCAAAACAGCCAGATTTTTTTTATCGACATCATCATCTCTATCTATTCGTCTGAGGTTATTTAATAGAAACTCATGATCACATAGAAAACATGCATATCTATTTCGCGCATTCATTGCTGTCTTTTCACATTAACTTTCTATAACTAATGGTCGCACCGATTAAAAAAAAAACTAACTGAAAACTACTCAACAGAAGGAAAGCTAACCAACCGTTCAAACCATACCACAAAACTTCACTTTGAAAGGTCACAGAGTAGCCTATAGAATTCATAAAAAATCAAATAATTGACTGTAATCTCAACTAGAGATAAGGTTTGAAGAAAAATTGTATGATATCCGAATTTAAACCTGAATAATTTTGCAACTGTTCTTTGTACATTAATGAAACTTACTACAGAAGTGGACATACATCATGGTATCATATTTTGAAAAACTCAGGGTGGTCCCAAAGTCACTAACAAAGTTACATTCAGTTACTTATACAGCTTCATGGAACAGCCTGTATAACGAAACTTAACGTGGTGGGCGATGTTTGGATATCTGTGATATCTTGTTATTCAGACCCCAAGGCATCATGATGAAATTCTGAAAATTAGAAGAATTATCATCAAAATTTAAAGATTCAATTTTCCGTCGCTGCAATTTTGGAACGCCCTATAGAACAAACCGGATGTAAGACCTTCGTGAAAATCTGATATATTGTTCTTAAGGTTGATATAAATATAATATGTAAAAATGGAGAAAATTCACTGGACCCGCTTTTCCTAAGTAAGTGTGCAGGGTCCTTTGAAACATCACCTAGATATAAGAGCATTATTCTGTATAATCATCTACCTTCCTCAATAAAATCACTTAATATGAATAGCTTCTGCAAGAAGATAAAATCTATACTTTTAAGTAAATGTTATTATAGTATGAATGAATATCTCAATGATAATCATATTCAATAATTTCAATTTGTTTTGTTTTCTCCTCCTTGTAGATGTATGAATTATATTGACTTGTCCTATACACTGTATTGTGTCTAAATGGATCAATAAACACTATCTATCTATCTATCTATCTATTTATGATACAAGTGCATTCTTACATGAGTTCAAAATTAAAAAACGAGCCTTATTTTTCAAGAGTATACAGCGTGCCAAAAAATAACGTAACTAGTCAATAATTCTTGTATGAACAATTTTTAAGCAGAATTCGTGCATCCGACGACTTTCAATTTCAAAAGCTGTTTATCGTATGCTTTTTCGGATTTCATATTTCTCACCCCCACGCACTACTTCTACCCTACTTTATTATTGCAAATGGAAATATGTATATGGATTGTGATGCATCCAATGAAAGGTAATTTGATTACCTAATCAGTGATATGGGGGCATGGCTCAAAGTGGACTTGGTTATTAAAAATAAGGAAATAATCTCGGAAATAATTAAAATTTTTTGCTACTGCGGAGTACTTCAATCAGACCTTTATTATTTTACCCATCATTATTGAGGAAAATCAACGAATCCATGGATTTGTACTTTAGAAAGCAGTTCCTCGAAAAAAAAAGTAAAGGGGTGTGGAGCGTGAAGGGCGAGACAATTAAAAAAAAAACATGGAAAAATCTGCTTTCGAAATAAAAAATCTATGGTTTCGTGGATTTCTTCTGATAATAATTAGTAAAAAGATATGCAGTACTCTCCAATCACAAGTTGTAAATTAATTCCTAAACTTTTGATGAAACACGATAAAACTAAAAGCAGCCATAATTCTGGAGGTACCAAGTACATGTTTAACTCAATAATGCAGATTTACGATCCCTTGTACAAATGCATGGAAAATGGAAACATTGTCCTCATGGTTTTTTTAGGTTTCCCGATTGTTTTCATTGGGTTAGTTGTGAACAGCAAAACTATGATAAATCTGAATATTTCGATCTGATTTAATCAAAATCCGTCCCGACGTCACCGACTGTTCTTGATGAAAATCCGACGAATGGTTTTCGATTTTTCCAGGTTCAAAATTTATCAGAATTTCATTACCTTTTATCAGTATCAGATTTACGAAGGTACGCTTTGAGATATTTTCTAAAAAAAATTCCGTTACTACGTCCGACATATAATAGAAAATCTACTGAGGACTGGGTCGCTTGCAATCAGAAGTACTTGTCAAATTGAACAAAATCCAGATAAGACATTCCGGAGTATCTATATAAATAAAATACTATCTATTTTCGTCTTTCGACGAGGCATCACGTCCAAACGATTGCACCGAATTGGATATTTTTTTTTGTGTTCGTTATAAGCCGGACAAGGTTTCTACGATGTTATTTTATAGAAAAAAATAATATTATTCCTACACACTTCAGTTCAGAAGAGAGGACGACTCAAAGATGTCCACAATCAATATCACTGTATGTAATTTCTGTTATGATATGTACACCAAGATATTGAGGAAACAATATGTACTACAATTTTCTAACGACCGAACAATAACAGTACAAGAAAAATTAGTGCAATGTTAGATACAAAGACTACAAGGTACAAGAACAAGTAAATACCGTCACAATATGGTGGCAGAAATGGAGATTGAAAAAAAAACCAAGAAAGTCTCAGTTTAACATCTTCGAGGACATTACCCGAATTGATTAACTTCTAAACAAAAATACTCTTTCCAAAGCCACATATTTCGTCGAATTAACATACAAGAAAAAAATTTTGCGGGTTTGAAGTTTAAAATGCAGTTGTGCTACTGTTTATTGATTTACATTCCTAGCTTTTGGCTCTTGAAAATGTGGAATATCAATTAAACGCTTATTGTGAAATATGAAATGTTTTTTATACAAGCTCCAGCAAGTATTAAATCATACATTCCTTTTTTGCATGTGCAGTTGAACGTTGAGTGTTCTTTTCGTTTTCTCCCTAGAAAAGAAAACCTAACAAAATGCTGTGTATTATAAGGCATTGCAATAAAGAACAATTTAAATATGTCTGTGTTGTTTTATTTCACGAGTAGTATTAATAGTAAAAACTTCAATTTTCCGAAATACAAACAACCTTGGTCTTCTTACTCATATACAGGGTGTCGCATAACTAGTGAATCAAATGACACACCACGATTTAGTCAACCAAATACTATCGAATGACACCAACATTAGCGAAAATGTACCGTTTCCAAAATAATCAGAATTTTATGAATAAACCTATTATTGCCGATTTTCGAACATATTTTTCAACAAGCTCATACCCGCGCCTTCGCTCGCAATATATTTTAATTCAAAACGGTACTGATAGGTACGCAACCCCACATTCATAACCTCGTATCGAAGGAGAGACTCCACGTGTATATGTCGTAGTCTTTTTATAAACTCAGTCATATTATAATACGCCTGGGCTTTTTCAATTCGACTAGGCATATTGCAATATCATTGAAATAATGGACGATCTCACAATTTGACTCGCCATTCAAGGCGTATTATAATACGCCTGCATGGTTATTCGGCTTATTGTCAAAACTTAAAAGCGCACGATTTCCCCAGATTCTGACTGAGGTTATACTTGTCGTATTGTAATTCGACTGAGGCTCTCTATCTGTTGTTGTTGTGACTTACTACTCTACTAATTTGCCCACTGAAATTGTCAAAACTTTAATACTGAAGACGATCTGGAAACAGTTCTAAATAACACTATATCTGAATATGCTTGCTTTGCAGATACATCACTAGAAAATAATAAATTATTATCAAGAAGTCCAGATAATGTCACAGATCTAAGCCAAAATAAAGAAATAGTCTAAAACCAAAGAAAAAAATATGAAGAGGGCAAGAAAAGAGCTGCAGCAAAAATGTAAGAAATTGAAACCTCTCGAGGCTGATCAAAGAGTAGCTATTGAAGTTCCTAAAGTAGATAGAGAACCTCTGGATTCCAAAAATTTCACAAAAACCATAGTAAAAATCTCCAATGATGTTTACCACATTGGTACCACCCATGGTCTGTCAAACATCTCGAGAAATGAAATTACTGATTGCCAAAGATATAAGAATATTGATATTCCAGATAATAAAGTAGCTTTAAGATTATTCGCAAAATTCGAAGGACAGGGATTCAAAACATATTCTTGCAAACCAAGCAAGTCACAGTATCGTAATAATTAAGGTTTATGTTTTAATTCCGATATTAGATGCATAAGTGAATGTCATAAGAGTAATCCATGTTGTAATTAATAATCCAAATCTAAAATTATCTATTTATTTTTGTCTCTAAATCGATTTCCATATTCTGCCTGATACATTTCCAGACGTATCATAATACGACGTATTTCATACAGTCAAATTCTAAAAACAATCGCGTACAGGTTCTCTCGAACAAAAAGACTAAGAAGGCATCAAGCGTATTATAATACGTCCGAAAATATCAGTCATATTGTCAGATTTTCACTTGCTTCGGTTGTTTTACAATACGCCTAGTCATATTGAAAAAGCCTAGGCTTATTATAATAAGACTGATATTACAATGAGCCTGCGACATATACATGACAAAACGATGTCGCGTATAGATTCAATAATTTCTTGCTCAAATTCACACTCGTTCAACCTACTGTAACTTTCAAAGTATTCATCAGAAAACTATACTGTAAAAGCATTTTCCATCAGGAATAAATGCCGCAGATAACAGTCACATTCATTTTTATATTGATTCATTCCATGCCAGTCAAATGCCCCTTCAAATTGACCATTATTTTGGATTGAATTGAAAATGTTAAAAATGGCTATCGTGGGTTTTCTTCGGCAGTTAGACATATGCCGCCCCGGACTTTTTTATAGAACTTTTCGAGAACTACAAAATTGCCTGTGACCATGTTTCTCTATCTCTTATAGTTTACGCAGCGTCGCCCGTAAAAGCGGGAAAGTACCGCGATTTTTCATGAAAAATCGATATTTTTTCTTATTTCTTCGTTATATAGGGATGAACTCTACATGAAAACCTCCCAAAAAAAATTCTCCACAATATAGTGAAAGCTTCATCAAAATCGGTCATCAGGTTCCTGAGTCCATAGAGGACAAACAAACACACAAACAAACACACGGACATTCACATTTATAATATTAGTATGGACTAGTATGGAAGTATGGATTGCAGGGCCAGTATGTGAGTGAGGATAGCGATTTTAGCCCATAATAATCTTAGCTTATTGGACTATCACTCCTGATAAAAGTTATACTAAATAGTTAATCAAAAACCTCATTGAATGTGAATTGTAAAAATTCTTTTTTTATTACTCTCAATAAACCATGTCTTGTTTTAAAAAATCATATCAATTTTTTTTGCAAACAGTTTTAAAAACTTTCCAATATTCAGGAGATTCAAAATCAATAAATTACATTAACAATTTTCTTTAACTTATTACCTGTCTGGGAAACAGAAAAGATTTATGTAGCCCCCTTTCCGGCACGACGATTGGTTACAGTATAATACGTTGTCGGAAAAATTGAGATTTTTCGGTAATTTTTGCTATCGTGATGCGGCAGAATCCCACACTTGTTTCGTAATCCCGAGGTCCTAATTTCTGGTTCGCCGCTTAAAGTTGCGAGTAGATGTGTCAGGCTCTTCTCCAATTGTTTCCAAGACGTTGTCTTCGTCTGATATTTGTGGTTTTCCAGGTTGATGACTTTGATCAATTCCGGGCTTTCGTCCAGCTCGGTAAGGTTGGTGGGTTGTGATAAAGACGATCTAACCGCGATGTTGCTGCTTCCTTTTCGTCATTCATTTACAATTTATTCACGACCATTAACCATTTTCTCCTTGCTGCTTCCTTTTCGTTGTTTATTTACAATTTATTCACGACCATGAACCATTCTCTCCTGATATAGACAAAGTGATTAAAAGTTTAGTTGTCTGCAAGTTCTCTTTTTTTGAACAACAGTTGAAAATCGATAACTTTTCCCAAAAAATAGTTTCATAATACATTTTTTGTATTCATCTCTCTTCAAGAAACAAGAGAACATTCCACCCCATACAATATTTTCATAAAGTAAATGACTTTGTACAGGAGCATCATAAACTAATTTTATTTAGGTGTTACTCTCATTACATTTTTTTGGCGGAGTAGTTTATACATATATTTTGTTCGAGCAGTATATATGTCCTCCCAAGCGAGCAGACGATTTCGAACAAATTATGTTTTTAATATGTTTATAGCTTTTTTTTTGTACGAATATTCTCTCATCATTCGAGTTTCAAATAAAGGAACACCGAGGGATAACTTCACCATTATTAATAGTGTGGATAAGGACCCCAGAGGGGACCTGTATATATTTTTATCTACAAGTTGTATATTTTTCAAAATGGGGGATAAACATTTAATATAGGATTATTGATAAAATTAGATAGATAGGTAGGTTTAGATAGGAGTAGGATTATTGATAAAAATAGATAGATAGGTAGGTTTATATAGGAGTAGAGTAATTATTATGGTTAGATAGATAAGTAGTTAGTTAACAAAATTAGATTGGATTGGATAAGATTATTTCTTCGAATATATCTAGGATTAGAATTTTGGCATTTCAATTATTTCTACCTCTCATATTCATTAGAAAAATCAGATTTATAAATACTTTCCATTCATCAATAGTTTGGTAATTTTACGAAACGGTGGCCAGTCATTCAAATTACCTGGCGCCCCCTAAAAGTTAACTTGATTTCATTCATGCTCAAGAGGGAAAACCCACCCTGAGTGAGCTAGCTGGTCACTTTTGTTACGCCTGATAAGTTTGGAAAATCTGAAAAATACTTCCTTTTTTTATTTTATTATTTCCACGTAACAAATTTGGCGCCCTGAACGTGGGGCCACCCTTCTTTTTTCGATATCAAAAGGTGAAAAAATATTACATTGTTATGAAATTTAGAGGCTAGATCTGTATATAAGTAGTAGAAATTTAAGAATTAGAATATTAGGAAATTTTTTATTGCTGATTTAATTATTGCTATTTGTCTGATATTGGATTTGAAATTTGGTGTCTATACGAAGATATATTTTTCTTGGTTATAATATTACATAATTTTTGTTGAAATAGCTTCTTCATTGATATTGCTATAATATATCTCTCTTGACTCCAAGTAGTCAAATCTGGAAAATTGTTATTGTTCGAACTCTGCAGCTCGAAATAAGTTGTTGCAATCCGTGCTTATATATTCATTTTCAATTTTTCTTGCTCTTTCCATATTTCATTCTAGATAATAATAATTTTCAACGTTTTCGCCATGGCTTCATCGAAATTTGAGATCAATCGTCTTTCATCGTCAGAACTACAATATCTTCTTGCTATAAGAGGAGTTACTGATGTCGAAACTGTGAAGTTAATGAGACAAACTTTACGAAATCTTTTCAGAATGGAACGTAATTCTGAAATCAAAATCAATTGGCCTGATTATCCTTTTTCTTTCGATGCAGATAAGTCTGCTTTAGAATTAATGTTATCTGATATTGATACTTTGTTAGACAATTTTGATGGTAACGATGATTCTATCAAGAAGAAAATTTCCACTAAAATAAATTTCGCTCTTGAAAGACTGAATAACGCACGACCAATCACGAATGATGATACTAAGGCTAAGTCATCCTTATTGTTGAACATTCTCGCCAAACAAACCGCTTTGAATAAGCAACTGAAGCAATATACTCGTTCTCTCGTATTGTCAGAAAATAGCATAGGGTTAGGAATCGCTCAGGTTGCTATCTCAAGTAGCAACTCAGAAATTTCTTCGTCAGATTCAGAAATCGATATTGATGCTCTCCCAAATAACATTTCACATTCGTCTAATGTCGTTTATGTACCCAAAATCAAAAAGATACCTGTTTCTCAGTGGAATCTCAAATTCACTGGAGAAAAAGATTCATGTTCCCTCAGTGCATTTCTTGAACGTATTGAGGATATGAGAGTCGCGAGAAACGCAACTTATGTAGAACTTTTCAACTCCGCTATAGATTTGTTCTCAGGAAAGGCTTTAATTTGGTATCGTGCTTCTAGAAATCGCGTTAAAAGTTGGTCCGCTTTAGTTCAGTTACTACGTGTCGAATTTCAACCGGTTGATTATAATGATAAATTGTTCGATGAAATCAAAAATCGCACACTATGACCTGATGAGTCTATAAGGATATATATTGCTGTTATGACTAACTTATTTAATCGTCTTACAGTACCTGTGTCTGAGCAACTACGTTTGAAAATATTATTGAAAAATGTTTCTCCTTTCTATCAAACGCAGTTAGGCTTATTGGATATTCATTCGATTGATGAATTACTAAGGTTTGGTAGGAAATTGGAATCGTGTAAAGCGTCGGTAGAGTCTTTTAAACCTTAACCATCACGTAGAGTTTCTCACTTTTTGGAGCCAGATTTAGCGGCTGTTGAAACGGAATATAATGAACCATCTAATTCATTCTCTCGAAAACCAAATTTTGATTGTGTAGAATCAAATATTTCTTGTTATGATTGCGGTCAAATGGGTCACAAAGCGTACGCCTGTAGAGCTCTAAGAAGAAAAAAAAAAGGTGTTATCGGTGTAATAAACCGAATTACACTGTCCTCACATGCCCTTCTTGTTCGAAAAATAATTCGAAATTTCAGGGAAACGCCAAACCGGAGCACTAGATGGTCGACTAGCGTCTCCAGTCTCGGATAAGACCTCTCCCATATTAGATTATATTCTTCAGAGCGCTGGGAGTGATGAAAGACCATATTTGCAAGTTTTGATTTATGGCATAATATTTTTGGGTTTACTTGATTCTGGTGCATCCTCTACTATAGTGGGTGGTCCAGGTTGGAATATCTTTAAGAGGCTTAATTTACCTCTGCAGTCATATTCGGGTAATCATTGCACTGTTGCTAATGGTAACCAATGTCAAATTTTGGGATATTTAACGGTACCTGTAAAAGTTTGTTATCGCACGGCTTTGATGATATTTTGGTAGTGCCGTCTCTGACTCATTTGCTAATTTTGGGCGCTGATTTTTGGAGGAAGATAGGAATCGTTCCTAATTTGAGATCGAAAGACTGGAGCTTTGCTTCAGATATATCAGTCGATAATATTTTGGCACAAACTTCTCTTTCCGAAAACGAGTGATTTAGACTAAACCAAGTTTTGGAGGATATATTCAGTAAACCTCGATCAGAAATCGGTCTTACGAATCTCGTCCATCATAAGATTGAGCTGATTGATAAAACGCCAATTAGGCAGAGATACTACCCAGTATCACCTCCAGTACAAAACAAATCAATCTAGATATAGATCAAATGCTCAAAAATAACATCGTCGAACCGTCTGACAGCCCTTGGTCTTCTCCTATTATTATTGTAAAGAAACCGGATAATACTTATAGATTTTGCGTCGATTATAGGCGTTTGAATAGAGTAACGGTTAAAAATGCTTACCCTTTGCCAAGAATCACAACAATTCTCGATAAACTGAGAAGAGCTAACTACCTTTCTACTATTGATATAAAGAGTGCTTTCTGGAATATACCGATGGCACCAGATTCTAAGAAATATACTTCTTTCACCGTACCCAATAGTGGTTTTTTTCATTTTAATCGTCTCCCTTTTGGTCTTTGGTCTTTGTACCAGTCCTGCTACTTGGCAGAGATTAATAGATAAAATAATAACCGGTGAATTAAGGGAATTTTGTTTTCCTTATCTCGATGATATTGTCATAGTGACGGAAAATTTCGAAAATCATCTAAGAATTTAACCGACAAGATACCGCTCAGGTCAAACACCGCCTCTACTTGATCTGATATTGGTGAACAGTCGTGATCTTTTATCCGATGTTGAATACCTTCCACCGTTTGGGAAATCTGACCACGTGACGTTGCGATCTTCTGTTCAGTTCCTAACTCGAGCTCAAAATGTTACTCAGAAAAAATATATAACTGTCACTGATGAAAATGGTCTTGGTGAGGATCTCGCAGCTTTGGACTGGAATTGTATCTTCCAGGATTTGGATATTGATGATATGTGGGATAAATTTATGAATACTCTCGGTGAGTGTATTTCATCCAATTCCTATCGTAGGAACTTCTCAGTAACCCCTCTAAACCATGGATCAACCGCAATATATTCAACAATATTCGTCAGAAAAAAAGCCTCTGGCGGAGATATCTGGGAAGCGGTAGACATGAAGATTATATGATTCATCGAAGGTTCTCCAATAAGCTTTGTACTACTATTTCTAATGGCAAGAGACAACATGAATTAAATATACTTCTAAAGACCCGAAGAAGTTCTATAAGAACGTTCGAACATATTTTGATACAAAAGTTTCTATTCCTGTCATTAAAAATTCTGCGGGCATTGTTTGTCAGAATCATCGGGAGAGTGCTGACATTTTTGCGGATGTTTTCACAAATGCTTTCACACTAGAACCCCTGGGAGCTCTACCTAGAGTATCAACAATCAGACAGCACCTTTCCCTCAACAGCATTGCATTTTCTGCAGATGCTGTTGAGAACACCATAAAACAGCTGAATAACAACTCCGCTCCAGGTTTGGACGTCCTGACCACAAGGCTCCTGAAAGCGTACGTTGCTTCTCTATCCACCCCATTGTGCATGATCTACACACGTTCTTTCGAATCGCGAAGATTACCTGCAGCATGGAAGAAAGCAATTATAACTCCAATTTTCAAAAAGGGGTATAAGCTTTCAGCTAATAATTATCGTCCTATCAGTCTGACTTCTGTTGCCTCGAAGGTGTGCGAGAGAATTGTGGTTGATCAGTTGAGGGACTTTCTCCTTGCTAACAGCATTCTGCCACCCTGCCAGCATGGCTTTTTGCCGGGGAGATCTGTGTTGACGTGCTTGTTGAAGTGTTTCGATGATTGGAGTAAAGCTGTCGATTCTGGTAAACCAGTAGATATAGTCTATCTTGATTTTTCCAAGGCCTTTGACCGGGTTCCACTTCGTCGACTCGCTCACAAGATTGAGCACTTAGGTATAAGAAGTGATTTGCTTCATTGGGTCATATCCTTTCTTGGTAACAGGGAATTCCAGGTCCGCGTTCATGATCAGTTGTCATCTCCCAGACCTATCAATAGTGGTGTGCCGCAGGGATCTGTCCTGGGTCCTATGCTTTTTCTCTTGTACGTCTCTGATTTGCCTTCCCTGCTGAAATCCAATTGTTCACAATATGCTGACGATCTCAAATTATATGCCGATCCACTTCTTCAGCACGATATCCTCCAGAATGATATCGAGACGATTTCACATTGGTGTAGCGAGTGGCTGCTCCCTCTGAATATAGAGAAATGCACAGTATTGCATGTCGGCAAAAATAATCCCAGACGTGGCTATTTAGTAGAAAACTCTATTTTGAAAGCAACAGACAGCCACAACGACTTGGGAGTAATAGTCACTGAAGATCTGTCGTGGTCAAAGCATGTTGAGCATGTTGTATCTAAGGCGAGGCGTACCACCTACCTCATGAGTAAGGCTTTTCATGGGTGCCACCCCGAGGTATGTACCAGGATCTATGTGTCGTATGTCCGGCCAATACTAGAGTTCTGCAGTCCATTATGGAGCCCCCACCTGGTTAGGGATATTGAAGCACTTGAGAGGGTGCAGAGATGGGCGACTCAAATACCATATGGTCGCTCCAGACCCACCTATGAGGAACGACTGAAGCTGTTGCATCTACCATCTTTTGCAGAGTGGCGCCTGAGGGGAGATCTAATCATTGAATACAGAGCCACTCATCAAATGCTGTATGGACTGGACCATCACAACATCTTTTTCCTCAATGCGAGTAGACTACGTGGCCATGCATACAAACTTCTAAAGCAAACCTTCCGATCAACTACAAGACAGCAATTTTTGCCCAATAGAGTGTTTAACATCTGGAACAACCTACCAGCAGATGTTGTGTGAGCCCCTTCTGTGAACGCGTTCAAGTCGAGATACGATTCATGGTGTACTCGGCAGTGACTTTTTGGTTTTTTATTTAGGAGCCATCTTAAGTTTTGAATATGCTATGACTAAGCTTATTTTTCAAATGTACTTCTTTTGTAATTATTATTTGAGCTTTCATAGGTTTATACCTCAGCTCTTATTCATTGTAAAAATAATAATAATAATAATTTTGAAACTGCTCTTATCTAAAATATTGGAGGCTGGTTTGTCGATAAACCGCTCCAAATGCGAACTTTGTATGCCGGAAATGAAATATTTGGGTTATATAGTTGTCAGGAATGGTTTACGGGCTGACCCTGAGAAGGTTTCAGCTATAGTTGATATTTCTCGTCCAAATTCAGTCAAAGGGCTCCGTAGCTTATTGGTAATGGTTAGCTGGTATAGACGTTTTATACCAAACTTTGCCCATATATTTGCTTCTTTCAATAATCTACTTGAAAAGAATTCTATCTTTAGGTGGACTGAAGAGTGCGAAAATTCATTTCGACTCATCAAACAAGCACTTATATCTTCTCCTATACTGGCTTGTCCTAATTTTGATTTGCCTTTCGTCGTTCAATGCGATGCCTCAGGATTTGGTTTGGGTGGGGTTTAAACTCAAAAATATCCTGACGGGGATAGAGTAATAGCTTATGCTAGTAGATCGCTTTCACGAAATGAAAGAGTTTTCACGACAACAGAGTTGGAATGTCTTGGAGTTCTTTTTAGCCTTGAAAAATTCAGACCTTATATAGAGGGTTCAAAAGTTACAGTAGTCACTGACCATATTAGTCTTTTGTGGTTACACAATCTTAAAGATCCGCGAGGTCGTTTAGCAAGATGGTCTGTTGCTCTCACTCAGTATGACTTTGAAGTAGTTCATAGGCCTGGTAAAGAAAATATTGTCCCGGATTTTTTGAGTAGATCTGTCGGGAGGAATGACACTGATGTGTCAGTAAATGAAATTTTTTTTTATTAATGCAAACGTCATCCATTGAAAAAGACGAGGAAATCGTTGACGATCATTTGTTCGATAAGTGCCATTCTGGTATGATATCCCGTATTAGAATGAAACCTGATAGTTATCCGAAGTGGAAGGTTTCTGATAATAAGTTGTTTAAATATTGCAGAGTCAAATATCCACTGTTAACTTACGATGACAATGAGTATTGGAAATTGGTTGTTCCGAAATATGATCGAAGAAAGATAATTTCTTTGTATCATGATGACACGCGGTCAGGTCATTTAGGTTTAAACAAAACCGTTGGAAAAATTTTACAAAAATTTTATTGGCCAAAATTGCGCTCAGATGTTTCTGCGTATATGAAATCATGTAGAGTTTGTCAAAAATTTAAAACTGTAGAGAAGGCTCCTGCCGGTTTGATGGTTACCAGGAATTATGTTAATACACCGTGGGAACTCATTTCGGCTGATATTGTCGGTCCATTACCTAGATCACTTCATGGTTACAAATTCGTTCTAGTAGTGGAAGCTCTTCATAATTGGCGTGGAAAATGCTCAGGAATGGGAATCGAAATCAATGATCACTATCTGGCCACCCTATTTTTTGCAGACGATCAAGTAATAGTTGCAAGTTGTGAAGAATATGCAGATTACATGCTCAGAAAACTTAAGGATGAGTATGAAAAGTGGGGAATGAAGATGAATATGACGAAAACTCAATACATGAAGATTGGTGAGGAGGATGAAGACATGAATTTGAAAATAAGAATGTTAAATAAATGTGAACAATATAAATACCTTGGCAGTATAATTTCAAACGAAGGAACAACAAAGAGGGATAATAAACACAAAATTCAACAAGGTCAGAAAACTGTTAAGATACTAAATTCACTTCTTTCGTCTAATCAAATCTCTTTAAAGAACAAATTAACCTTGTACAAATCCATAGTAGAACCTATTCCAACTTATGGTTCGGAGAGTTGGCAAATGACCAAGAAAATAAAAGAAAACATAGATACCGTTGAAATGGATTATTTGAAGAGGTCATGACGAATATCCAGAATTGAACATATAACGAATGGTGAAATAAGACGAAGGACAAATAGAATACTAAGAACATCCGAAAGAATAGAAACCCGACAGTTGATATGGTATGGTCACGTGCAACGAATGGAGGATAATAGATGGCCGAAACGAGCATTCCAGTACAATATAAACAGAAAACAAAAACGAGGAAGACCTGCTACAACTTGGTTGAAGAATGTTTTTGAAATTATGAGGGATAGAGCAATTCATGAGGATGATTGGAGAAATCGACAAGTATGGAGATCGAAATTCGAGATGCGGCAGAAGCTGTAGGATCCTCGCTAATATAATATAATAAATAGTGTGTGATTATTTTTCAAAATTTCCTTTGTTTTTTCCTCTTAGAACTTCCACTACGGAAAATATTATAGAAAGAATAGGAGATCATGTCTTTATGCTTTTCGGTGTTCCAAAATCTCTGGTGGTAGACAACGGACCACAATTCAAAAGTAAAAAGTTTTCAGAATTTGCCGCTTCGTACGGTGTTCAAATTGTATATACTTCTCACTATCACCCTCAAGCGACCCATACTGAGAGTGTCAATAAAGTCATGAAGAACATAATCTCCTGTTATGTAAACGATAATCACAGGACTTGGGATAAATATCTTCAGAAGGCTGCATGTGCCATTCGTTCTTCGCCCCATGAAACCATAAAATATTCCCCATATTTTGTGAACTTCGGATCAGAGATGCACCTTTCTGGCGAAAGTCATTGTTTTTCTCCGGCTTCCGACACAGAAGTGGAAATTAAAAGTCCATCAAATCTACCGTCACGTGTTCAGGGATTTTCGAAACTGTACAGTGACATTAGAGAGTACATGAATCGGTCTTACTTACGTAGTTCTAAATATTATAACTTGCGTAGGCGCGATGTTGGTTATTCTGTCGGACAGTATGTGTATCGAAAAACTTATGTTTTGTCCGATGCGCTACAATATTATACGGCAAAGTTCGCTCCTAAGTATTTAGGTCCGTTTAAAATCAAGAAGAAGGGCGACAATCATGATAAATATCAGGGTGCATGGAACGTGAAGGATCTCAAACCGGTAACTGACCTCAATAATAAGGAATAGCTCAAGGGTTCGAAATCAAACTTAATTCTCTTTATAGTTATCAAATTTTCTTCATTATTAAATGAAGATTGTTCTCTTTTTTCCTAATAAATTTTTTTTTAAACAAAAAAAAAATTTTAATTTTTTTTTGGCAAGTGGGGGGTTGTTACTCTCATTTCTTTTTTTGGCGGAGTAGTTTATACATATATTTTGTTCGAGCAGTATATATGTCCCCCTAAGCGAGCAGCCGATTTCGAACAAATTGTGTTTTTAATATGTTTATAGTTTTTTTTGTACGAATATTCTTTCTGGAATTACGACGTCGCGGAATTATCTTTCACTTATCATTCTGGTAACAAGGAAGAGAATATATCGACAGCATCGTTCATGCTCCTTGATTCTGGTATTAATACTTCGCTTTGTTGTGCCAATATAGACTTTGCCGCAGTCAGCGAAGTATTAAAAGCAGAATCAAGGAGCATGAACGATGCTGTCGACTGAATCAGACAGAAAAATCCACCCTAGCAGAACATGCGCTAATAGATGGACACAACATAGATTTCTCAAAAGCGGAGATTATTTCCAATATTAAAAGTTACTATCCCAGGCTGAACATGGAAGCCATTGAAATTTATAAACACAAAAATAATATAGACAGAAAAGAAGAGACCCCTTTCTTGCATAGCGCCTGGTTACCGACCTTAGAAAAAACAAAGATCAAACCGACACGAAGCGGGAGCGATGGGCCAATCAGCATCGCGCACGTAGACGCGCCACTTTTTCACGCCATAAACCGGCGCGCAGATGACGCTTCCGGTTTGAACACGTCAGTGTCAGAAATTCAGCGTTCGAGATACAACCTTAGACCGAGAATCCTCTGAAGATGCCTACCGAAGTTGTAGGCGAAACGTTAGGTGAAATTATTCCTAATGGACCACGGCCAACAAGCCCGGAAGACTCTTTTCATACCAAAATTTGATTGGTTTGGATAGGATAATTTCTTCGAATATATCTAGGATTAGAATTTTGGAATTTCAATTATTTCTACCTCTCATATTCATTAGAAAAATCGGATTTATAACTACTTTCCATTCATCAATAGTTCGGTAATTTTACGAAACGGTGGCCAGTCATTTAAATTACCTGGCGCCCCCTAAAAGTTAACCTAATTTCATTCATGCTCAAGAGGGAAAAACCCACCCTGAGTGAGCTAGCTGGTCACCTTTGTTACGCCTGATAAGTTTGGAAAATCTGAAAAATACTTCCTTTTTTTTATTTCATTATTTCCACGTAACATAGGGTATATCGCAAAAAGTTGTACAAAATTGGACAGTTGGTTTCTGAGTTCCATGAAGATAAACAAATAGATTTTCACATTTGAAATATTAGTATAGATGATCATCGTTGATTCATGATAATAATAATAATAATAATAATAATAATAATATTTATTTCGAAAATCATACATATACAAAAGATAAACATATACATAATCAGAACGAAATATTTGTCAAACGATAAACTAAAAATTCTATGTGGTATGTGAAGAATTCAGATACTCATCTATTGTATATGGCTCAAGATCTAATAGAAACCTATGCAGCCGCTTTTTAAAACTACTTATGTTTTCTATTTGCCTTATGCTCAGTGGCAATTTGTTAAAGTATTTCATACAAGAATACTTAGCTCCTTTCTCTGTTACAGTCAATCTATGGACAGGATATATGTAAAAATTATTTCTATTATTATAAGAATGTGTTGGTAAATTCGAACTAAAGTAATCCCTATTTTTGTAGAGAAACATTATGCTTTCTTCTATATGCAGTGCTGTTACAGTTAAAAAATTACTTCGTTTGAAAAACCCCCTGCATGAAGTTCTAACATTGAGCTTATTTATTATTCTGACTGCCCTTTTTTGTGCTATGAAAATTTTTTCCACTGCTCTGACGCTACCATAAAAAATTAAACCATATCTAACTAGTGATTCAAAGTTTGAAAAATAAATCACCTTCAACCCATTTTCATTGAGGTATTGTGACATTACCCTCAAAGTGTAGCAAACTGAGTTCAGCCTTTTGTTAAGTTTTTCTATATGAGTTTCCCATGATAGAACTGAATCGATTGTTAAACCCAAGAGCTTAGTTTCTGTGCTTATACTTATATTAGATTCATTTAGATATATGTTGTTTGGATATTCAACGCTAGATCTATTAGTTTTGAAAATTACACAGTTTGTTTTCTTTTCATTCAAAATAAGTCTTTCATTTGAGGTCCATTCAGTTAAGAGTTTAAAAATCCTATCTGCATCATAGAGTAAAGTTTGTAAATCTGGATTAGTTATTAACAAATTCTTATCATCGGCATAGTTAGTTAGAAAGCAATTTTGACCTTCAATACATTTCTGAGCATCATTAACATATATGATAAACAGAATTGGACCAATAATACTTCCCTGAGGAATGCCCATTTTAACAGTCTCTCTCCTAGATTTAAATGACACCCCTTGTTTAGTGACAACAGTTTGCTGCGTTCTTGCCGATAGATAAGATCTCAACCAGGAGAGAACATTTCCACTTATCCCATACAGCATTAACTTCTTCGTCAAAAGTTGGTGGTTCACACAATCGTATGCTTTTGTAAGGTCCAAAAATAAACCCATTACGTGATTTTTATTCTCGAGGGATTGTAGAATTGATTCAGTAAACTCGTACAAAGCTGTCTGTGTTCCTCTTCCTTTCATATATGCATGTTGACCCATATAGAACATATCATTCACTAGGAAGTATTCCATTATTCTGATGCTCATGCATTTTTCAAAAACTTTGGAAAACCCTGGCAGCAAACTTATTGGTCGGTAATTTTCCATCTCTGATGTATTTCCTTTCTTATGTAATGGTATTACAGTTGCCAACTTTAACTTTTCTGGAAAAATCCCTGTTCTGAAAGATGTGCTGATGGCATGAGTTAGGGGTGTGCTGATTTCATTTATACAGAATTTTATCAATGAAGTTGGAATTTCATCATCTCCACTACTGTGTTTGTTACTTAGGCTGTTTACTATTCTTATGATCTCAGTTTCTGTTATTGGTTTTAGAAACATTGAACGGTCTGCTTGTTCAAAATAAGCTTGGTGGTTTCCTGCAGGCGAATCAGACAACAAACTGGTGGCACAGTTCAGAAAGTAGCTATTTAATTGATTAGCTACCATCTCACCATCTCCGTTAATCTGGATGTCCCTGGGTGTACCAGATCCACTCTTTATATTATTTATGATGGCCCATACGGTTTTTGCTTTATTATCAGAACTTTCTATTTGATTTTGAAATTGTTCTGCCTTTTTTCTTGCTAGTGTATCCTCATATAACTTTTTTGCCCTGTTATACTGTGGTCTGAAAGTCGTGTCTACTGAGCTAACCACATATAAAACATCCAATTGTCTCTTACATTCTTGTATTTCAGGATCATTTAATAATTTCGTTTGTGGCTTTTTTCTCTGTTTAATTCTTCTGATGGGAAAACTGATATTGAAGTGGTAAAGAAAAGTGTTATGAAAATTATTCCATGTTTCGTCAGGATTGTTTGCAGTGTATACTTTGGTCCATTCTTCTTCCTTTAGCCTATTTTTGAAATGTAGTTTGTTGAAGTCATTGAAAATTCTAGTGGAAATTACTTCATTGTGTTTTTGCATGAAAAAACTTATGCTTTGCGCCGCATGGTCTGAAATCAGGTTATGATGAACTTTTACCTCACAATTTTCAGGATAGTTGGTGAAAATATTGTCTATCAAAGATTTGGATACTTTTGTTACCCGTGTATACTCTTTCACCATGGGAAACATGTTGTACGAATTCAAAAGAGAAAACAGGAGTTCTTTTTCTCTACTGTTATCTTTCTCATGCATTGGAATGTTAAAGTCACCGACCAGGAAAATGTGCCCTGGAAACAAAACAAACTTTGATAGTATGCCCTCTAGGCATCTTAAGAAATCCATCGCTACACCACCAGGAGTGTAAACACACATAATGACAGCCTCCTGCCCATTCACAGTAAACTGGCATACACTGCATTCACAGATTCCTTCCTCAGACAGAGCTGTAATATGTTTGAGGGATTTGAGTTGTGTTCCTTGTCTAGCAAAAATTGCACTTCCACCATGTTGATTTTCAATTTTGCGGCATACAGCCTCAGCCAGATAGAAATTGTTGATTCCAAAATTACTCAACTGGGCATCTGTTTTCCAGTGCTCTGTTAAACATACGAAAAAGCAGTCAGGAAAATCTTGAATGAACTTTTCCAACCTATTGACACAATTACCAATCGATTGAATGTTTTGGTGAATTATAGTTATCTTATCACCTTCAGAGGAGTCATTATTCAAGTTGACGACTTTAGATTTGGTTGAGCCTCTAAAAAATGTTGTCCTCTCATGAAATTGAATCTGGCAAAGGAAACACCAACCGGCCAGAAATCATTCTTGTATACTTCCTCTTTCATTGTCAACGGAACTCCCACCATATAGCTCTTAAAGCCTGCTTGATTTGACCTAGTATTCAAGTTCATGACGGATATTTGATCTATTTCTGAATTACCCCTACCTGATATGTACTCCCTTATATCTTGTACATGGACAGATTCGTTTACTCTTGAGATAAACAACCATATCTTCTTCGATTCTTTGTTCGGTTTGAAAGATTTAAAATTCGACTCTTCTAAATCGGTTCTGGATCCAACATTAACTTTCCTTTGTTGTTTACGGTTCCTCCTCATAACTATTTTGAAACCGTCCTCTACATTTTGTGCTTGTGAACATTCCGCTGCCTTGTTGTTTATATTCGTGACATTTGCGTCAAGCGTCATGTCAGAAATTCCAGCCGTCACAGTATTTGATTTTACTACCGTGGTTGTTAATTCAGCATTATTAGTGTTCCGTGATTTACTTGTTGCGGGGTCATTTTTTCCGACAGCATCGGCATCTTTTATCTCAACCGATGTGTTTACCTTCTTGTGGACGTTTTTTTTGTGGGCAACATTTTGATTATGATTTTCATTTTTAATTTGAAGGGAACTAACCTTTTCAGCTAATAATTTGTTGTTTTCCTTCAGCAATCGATTTGATTCCTGGCATTCTTGCAGTAACTTTTTCAGATAATCATTTTCCAATTCCAATATTTTGTTCTGCATCATAATTCTTTCATACGCCGTTGTATCTTCGCATTTTTTTTCACCTGGAACGTGCTTGCACTGGGCATTTTTGTTGTTAGCCGCTAACGTAATACATGATGGATGAAAACTCTCATTGCATCTTGCACAAACAACGAAATCAACAACTTTTTTGGCACAATAAGCGCATTTTTGTTCAATTATTTTCTTATCTCTCTCAGAGCGTAAATTAACATCCTCGCCTAGCGACATCTTGACGCGAACTCGATAGATATCCAGAAGTAATAAGAAAATATTAGGCACTCTTTGTTCATCTTGCTATTTATTCTGAACTTTCAGAATGAAATCAAGGAAATATAATTGATTTCCAAATTTTAGTTTAGTGAACCATACAATTCGAAAGACTTTTACGGTTGAAGTTCTTCGTCATTAATGAGTCATTGTTGCTACCAGTTTTCGCAACCTTAATAATATAATGAATACATGTCATAGCCAAATGGGCACTCTTATTACTTTTCGGCCTCATATCTTCAAAAAGAGTATTGACAAAGGAAACAATGGTTAAAAAACGTGAGTACACTCTAACAAAGTGTCCTCATCACAATTTTTCCAATTTGTAGATTTTTGATTAAAATTTCATATAAAAGGAGCTTATATATGTCTTGAGAGATTCAACCGATAGGGCTATGTATAGGAAATACAGACCGGAAGAAATACCCACTCGAGTTTCATGAGATGGGAGAAACTATTTCGGGTAATTCAAGACCGTCATCTACTGTTGGATGTAAAGTTGAGGAGCCAACGTGGCCACAATTCCAAACTCAACCCATATTTACTCAGTGACATCAGAAGGATAACACTTAAAAATAAACATTTCACGAAAGTCATTTTTCAGAATATCAAAATCTTTTATCAATAATGAGACTTCAAGATATTCAGTGGTAATTATTCTCATCAACATTTAATCATAAGGACCATTGGAAAAAGAGGTCAGACGTTTACGGAGAACGTCTTGCAGAATTCTTTGCAATTATTTCATTTCATTCCATCTCATTCCTTTCCATTCCATTCCATTTAATTTGATCCATGAGGCACGCCGCAGATGACTAGTTATGATCGAGAAATACCAACGGCACTGAAAATTTCTTGCCATAGAGAAAGGCTCTGATGCACATCAGTAACTTCCCTCTGATACCAAGAGGCTCAATACAAATACTAGTTTGGATGTCTTCTCGGACAAGGAAACTTTCTGTATTAAACAGTATTCAAACAAACAAAACAATCGGGTCTGCTGAAGATACGTACCAGCGATCATCTGGAACATTTGCGGGTCCCACAAGGATACGACCAAATCATGGTCTAAACGGCCATCTCCGAAAAAGGCCGTTCTCCGCTCGTTTTCCTGACAATGAGCCGCGACGATGTCAAGATAAATGACCAAATCTATTGCGAAAAGACCTTGATACCACGAGCACGAAAAAATTCGGTTTAGAGCGTTGGACATTCCAACAGGATGGTTGAGATTGGTTGAGATTCTACGTTTCAGTTTAAGTCGACAGTTCAATGTGGCCACCGTCGTTTTGAATCAGCTCGAATGCTCTGTTTTTGACATTTTACAGGCCAAGGCTTGTACTAAAAATCACACATCATTGGAATCGCTCAAGTTGTCCCTGACACGGGAATAGAACGGTTTGAGTGAGGACGTCATTGGAGCAGCGTGCGCCTCGTTCAGAAAGAGACTCAAGCTCGTATTGAAGGCCAAAGGCGATCATATTCTTTGGGAATTGCACATAAAAAACTTTGAACTTTCTGCTTTCATATGCAGAAAAGTAAATTCAGAAATTTTGAAAACTAACAGAGATTTTGCATTTTCGAAGATGGACAGTTCAATTTCCGGACCCGGTATGCTCAATACTGGGCGCAAACGAGCCAAAGGAGAACATCGATGAAACCGAATAATTTGAAATATTCAACTGAAGGTATAAGGGAGTAGCTTAAGTAATCTCATGTTAAAGGTATTCAAATTTACGAATTCAACAGAAATGTACTTTTCCGCACTAGCGCAGGAAAGTCCGAACCAAAAACAGTGCGGAAAAGTAGGTAATTTCGAACGGTTGTAAAGAAATACTTTCATTTTCCAAAATGAATAGATATTCAAAATATCGTTTAGCTAACTTTGCAAATCCTTTAATTTCTGGTATAATTTTGAATTGTCATGGAACGTTATGGTCATAAGGAAAGAAAAAACATGCGAGTGGAATGTCGATTTCCTAGAAGATTCACCATATTAGATATTGCAAAAATCATGTCATTCGAGAAAGTTATTTACTTTTATTTTCATATTCGAAATTTACATTTTTTCATGTATTTTCAACAGTTTGTAACTTTTTAACCTGTCGGAATACGAAAAAATTGTGAAAACAAGAAGTGCTTCTTTTGACCTCAGGAATCTCTCGTTAAAAAAAATGACATGTTTTATTCTGCACAGTAGGTACGGCTGATATGGTCCGAAATCTACAGTGACTTGTAACGTCTACCAAGGTGAGACAAACTCCCACACAAGATGCTCTCGAATCGAAAACAAAACGTTATGAAGGATTTTGAAATAGTAATATAATTGAGCGACTTTGAAGCCAGAGTGCTAAACACCGATCGCAAGATAAGGTAAAGTGATATTAAGTTCTTTTTTTAACGAGAAATTATGAAGTAGAAATTGACATTGTGGAGGGAGCATCGAATCTGAAAAGCTACACCATAACCTTGCAACGACATATACCTACGTAGGTCAAACTAAAATCTTATTTGTCAAATTATAATTAAGAAATATATGGAAAATATATCTGAGTATTCGATAGTCAAAAGGAATTGAATTTGATATCAAGCAAATGAATTCTTACATGTACAATTGAAACAAACAATCAATAGCAAGAAATAAGTTATGCTGAAGAATACAAAATAAAATATACGTAAAAAATGACAAAAATTATTAATTCCTAAAATAGGGACAAATGCATGTCTTTTACTGTCAGTTTGCTCCTATGAATAATTTGGCCCCACTTCAGAAGTCTATTCAGTAACCCCGTATATGTTCCTTTGAATTCTCCATTTTTCTTGATTGATCTTACATACCTAATCCCTTTTTTTATACACAATCATATCAAAATCTCCTCCATGGTCTGTACTTGAACGAAGTTGAACATGATGTTATATGTTGTATATGTTTCTGAATACTTGAACAAGATATTTAAAGTGAGTTGTGTCTGAATTATATGGTTTACGAACAATAGTCAAGGTTCAGGTTATCGGTCACGTACGTAAAACGTTTTAAAAATCCTTATATGTTCATTCTGACCAAAAATAATATTTCATTTACGAAAGCTTTCATTATACTAGAATATAAAACTGACATTTCGCCCTAATATTCTGGGCTCCTTCAAAGATTAAAAACAAGTAAATACTCAAAAATACACCAACAGGAAAACAAACGGTGAGGTTATATCAATATGTATTAGTATTTCTTTTTTATTTTTCTAACAACAAGTTTCAACACGGAGGGTCAAATACAGTATAGCAATTAAAAGTAATCCTGAATTATATAGGAAAGCTAAAGCAGAGGAAAAAGAGCGCTATCACCAAAGAAGAAATGAAGGGAAAATAAAAACAATAAATGATCAATCAAAAAGAGCACGACGCTTAATCCGAAAAAGATGGAGGACGGCCTCTGAGAAGTAGCGAAAATCTATAAAAATTTTATAATTACCGTAGAGTTTTCGGAAAACAACTCTCCACCACCTAGACCAGTCTCACAAGAGCAAAACGTCCATCTCTCTCTAAATCTCACACCGACAACTTCAAGAAAGCAATCCGGAAGAAGAATCTTCAAGCGCAATAGATCAAAGATGTACAGAGAACAGAGATATACAAAAATTGAAACTTCAATTACAAATGACGAAGAATAGATTAGTAAAATATAAGAAGCGGTTTTATTGCAAAAAAAACAACGATATAATGGAAAAGAACTTAATTCTCGATCAAAAGTTCGAAAGAGGTTAAAAGAGTTATGTACCTCAAAACATTGAAAAAAGTTTGTTGTTTTCAAAAGCATTGAAAGAACAAATTTGTTTGGGAAATGAAAGGATTTGCTTCTTTTAAAATGCTCAGAAAACCTGTTTGTAAGAAAATTGGATCCAAGCAAAGACACGGCAGAAATCTGAAGAGAGCCATTCAAGAGTTTTATCTGAGAGATTAATGCAGTCGTGTTGGTCTTTCAAAAGTTGATACAATTACGCTCAAGTCAATTAAGAAGCAAAAAAGGTACTTGAATTTTTCAATGAAAGAGTTGCACAAAAAATTCAGTGAAACATGTTAATGTTAGTTATTCTCAATTTTGCGCAGCTCGTAATTTTTGTGATAATAAAATATGGAAGTACTTTCTTTCCAGAGGAAATGTAGGAAATTGGTGCTTCGGGAATAAAAATAAGTTGTATACCAAAATTTTGCCGTTTGTGTGGCCCACAAACGAAGATTGCTTATGGTACCAATCTGGTATCATCAAAATGATAAATTCTCCTGATCTCAAAACGAGAAAAATTATTTATGATACATTGATATTCTTACACGAGTTCAAAATTGAAAAACGAGCCAGAGTGTTTGAATATATATTTTCTCAATTCGCTGAATTTTAATCGAAATTATTAAAATATTGCCGAAAATATCGTTTAGTGATTTTTGCATTGAAAAATAGTGATTGGCAGAACTGTTTTCTATTTCATTAATTTGACAGATGTTGAATAAATCCGTGGTAGGAGGCCAACATGTCATCAATAAATATTACCGAAAACAGTGCAAGAATGAAATATTCTAACATTGTTTTGTTCTACGAGATGAGGCAGAATGAACAAATTCGACACATAATTAAATTTATTCCGTTCCAGAGATGACTGAATATTTCGAATGATCGTCATAAATATTGCATAATGAGTATCCTTCACGATTTTGTTAATTATTCATTTCTTCGGCTGAGTGCTCTGTATTTCTGCTTCTTTTTCGAATAAATTTTTCAAAATAAATCATTATATTGAATTTTCTGTCAACTCCATGTGGCTGAAATGATTACCGTGTCCTAAGACACAAAAATTTTCTCATAAAAACCACCTTGGCTGCAAACCTTTCATAAATAAGTTACATTTCGAGAATCCAAAACACATAAATAAATGAAATTCTGTACTACTAGCTGCTCTGCCGTTTTTTACTTTGAAATTGTCCTTCTTTTTTGGAATTACTCATGAACTCAAATAAGTTTCTCGAGTTTATGTACTACATATTTACTGATCACTCTAAATTTTTCGAAAAATAATCAAGATGAGGTTGTGAGAGATGTGAAGTAACGATGATTTCTTGAAAAACAAAAAGCAGGCATTTTCTCAAAAATGAATAGTTTCGAAGGATTTGACGAAATCTACCTGAGATAATGATGGTTACATACTGTATATAGGTTGTGCCGAGCTGATGAACAGTTTTAACGATCGAAGCGATCCGGTTTGCTTCTGCGAACGGATATAATTTATCCACATTTTTTGAGCCGATGGTTATTATTTTCAATAGTAACGTCGTTATTATTGGTGAATGAGTGGCGAGTAGGCGATATAAATGAAACAGGAAAGTCTTTAATGATACCTTGATATTCTAATAGAGGTAGCTGATTCTATTATTTGTTGTGAAAGCTAGGGTTTAACAAAATATTTAAATTGTACAGAAGAATCAGTAATGTTATGATTAATGTTGATTAATGGGGCACCCTTTGCTGCTTTATGTGTGGGAACTTTTATTCGTCATGTAAGGGGGTTGAGTGTTTTCTGCCATTCACTTTTGTGGAAATTTGATAATGTGAACCTATGCCTATTATCATTTTACCTTAAAGTTCGAAACAGCGTTATTGTTGACAATACCTCTGAAGAAAACTAATTCAACCTATATTAAATTTTATTTACCACTTGCTTTAATAATCCAAATAAAAATTATTTCGATACTTGCGGGACATCCAACAAAATTATTTGATAAATTTTTCCTACTGGTTCTAGTCTTTTATATATTATGTGGTACTTCATACTGAGTGATATACCATTTGAATGATTATTATTATTGACAATCATCAATTTATTGAAGTTCACCTGAGTTAAAGCATTCACCTTACTTTTTGTTTGGATAATAAACGTCGAAATTCATGGAGTTTAAGTTATTGGTAAACATTTTTCTGGTCATGTCTAGCCTTCTTCTCAGAAACATATTTCGAATCCTACCAGACTACCAAATAATTTACACTTAGAATAAAGTTTGTTTTACATATTATTATGACAATGATGTCCTCAATTCATTTCAAGGTGAAACTGAAATTAAATAGAAACTACTCAATCCTAGACAAATCAGGATATATAAGATATAGAAATATACTGAAAAAATTAATGAAACAAACGAAGAATATTACTACTCTGAGAGAATGATATGAATATGTGCTTCTTTCTCCGAAACGGAATCGAGTCATTAGTGAACAGAATGAAATCATCACCCAGCCAGCGGATATTGTTAACTTGTTCAATGAGTATTCCTCCACTATAAGCAGCACTTAATATGCAAAAAAATATCATAAAGCCAAACAGAATACACAAAACTAAAATAGTTAACCCAAAGATTTTTCTTGCACCTGTAAGACCCTCAGAAGTAATTTAATAGCTACGTTGAAAAATGATTCAACACCAGGAGAAGACGGAATTGATACTAAACCTATAAAAGAGACTCATATCTATCTAATGAAGCCCCCCACTCATGTCATTAATTTTCGTTTTGAAAAAACAGGAACTCCTTCTGACTGAACACCTCCATTATTAATTGTTCCAGTTCACATATGGGGTAGTACACAAAAAATTGACAACTATAGACCGATCGCACTGATTGATAATTTCGCTAAGATATTTGAGAAATGCTTAAAAAAACCATGTTATTTATTTTCTTGAACATACATCAGTACGGCTTAAGAATAAAGTCGAGCACTGAGGACGCCATATTTAATCTTATAAACAACATAAATAATGCATTGAACTCGAATAAAAAAAATTAACAGTTTTAGTAGACCTGATCAAGGCATTTGATACTGTTCCTCATGATTGTTTACTGGTATCAGAGGGTGTGCAAACTCACTTTTTTGAAATAATTTTTCAAACAGATCACATCGAGCAAAAATCGCTATGTCAGAATCTCCACAATAGGCATGCCACAGGGTACTTTATTGAGACCTGTACTATTTCTAATTTAAATTAACGGTATTATAGGATCTATCTTGAATAATGATAGGTACACTCAGTAGCGTAACTTTCCTCTTCTGAGTCCCCACTCATGATTATCCCCGGGCCCCACCCCTCTTGAAAAAAAATCAGTTTTTTTATTGTTCCTTTGTTTTTCGGATGTACTTCAGGAAATTTGAAAAACCAATGATTTTCAACTCGTTTCTGCCGTTGCATTTTTTTGTCATACTGATGTCCCGCCAATTAAATTTCAAATAAAAGTTGATATCCCTAACTGAATTCCGTCCTTTTTCACATGCTTTTGGGAGATTATTTGTCTATCCTTTTCATCACACATTAACATCAAACAATTTATATTTCAAAACCTCAACGCTTCAAACAAAAACACACACGCAAACAAAGAAGCGAAAATCCAACTGCCCAACCTAACAACCTGGTAGGTACACTTTGTATAACGGTAATGCCGGCAGTTATAATTTTCTTAAACTTTTCGAAAGTTTGAAATGAAAGCACTCTCTCCAATAAAATTATGGAAAAAGCTCGGAAAAAATTTTGAAAATTTTGAGCTTTTCATAGCAAAAATCGGTGATCCTTTAATTTTTTCTGAAATTCGATCGAGTGAAACGAAAAATCGGCTGGCTGGATTGCTTTGGCTCTTTGTAGGGTTTTTTGTGGACACAATGAACTAACTATAAAAGACACCAACTGTATGAAATCGACCCGATATACGATAAAGATTTCGTTATAATTCACATTTATACGATCATTTACTTTATCATTCTTACTATTATTTGAAATTACTTTACGCACTTAGCTAGACTCAATCTGAGTAATCATATCAAACATTCATAAGTTTTTGCTGTCTAATAAGCCTACCTTAACCATTTCTCTAAATATTTCAAACGTAGAATACGTTTTTACTATCAATTAGTGAAATGGTTCAAATATACAGAAAAATTAAATAAAAGATTCAACACTCGGACCCCCAGATTCTGTAGGCCCCCACCCAACGGGGTGGCTGGGGGAGTTTACGTTACACCACTGGGTACACTCATTCAATATGATGACGATACAGTTTTGACATTTCATAGCTCTACATGGGAGTAAGTACTTCGAAGGGCGGTACATGCTGTGGGGGAGTTGTACAATTGGCTTAATTATTATCTCTTACGCATAAACATTAAAAAAACAAAATACATTGCGTACTCAATCGCGGACATTGATAGACCGAAGAATTTCAACTTCATTCAACGCGAAGGTTGTGCAGGTATGGACTGCATGTGTGAGCATATAGAGAGTGTCAATTATATGAAATATTTGGGTGTGATGCTAGATCAGCATCTAAGAAGGAGCGAACATTAAGAAAATAAGAAACTTACTTTTCAGATTTTATCACCTCAGAGATATGAATAGAAGACTCAAGGCAGTTTACACCTCTTCAGTTGCGTCAGTTTTGAGATATTGTTTGATTATTTGGAGAAAGGGGTTCAACATTGCTTTTCGAAATGTGTTTTCTACACAGAATTTCATATATAAAATAATATGAGAAAAATAAAAAGATACACAACAATGAAATTTTATGAGGAAGCTGATGTGCTGCCACTTAGGTCACTGTTTGTTCACGCATGTCTCAGTTATCACCCTAAGATCCGGAAACGCAAACTAATTCCAACACGAGATCGAATTCACTGCGTACTCAATTCTATACAAAGACACATGCACAGACAGAGATGTGACATTTTGAAAACAGAAGCATTTAAAATACAAAATACCTATTTCTGGACCTTCATAACTTGAGTATGGAATATAGTAGATGAACAAAATTTTCAAGATATTATGCCAGTACTAAACTTATTAAACGTTCAGAGTTTCAAGTGCATAGCTCGTACACTTCAGATTTTATAGATATCTAAAAACCCCCGATTTCATCACTCACTTACTGATGATCATAAAAACTGTTAGGGTACTTCCCGATGTCCTATCAAGTTAAAATTAAGTATGTAAGATAGTTTCAGTACACAAACAACGGAAAAATTCTTAAACTTGAAACTCTCACCCCCAACCCTTAGAACCAGGGGATGTAAAAGTTTGTATGGGACTTCCGCCAATTTGGATGCTAGTGGTCTGAAAATTGCTATATACGGAGAGCTTCTTGTTATAAATGTTAAAAAAAATCTAGAATTCTCAGGGCAAGTTGCCCCCACATTTTGAATAAGGAAATAAAATGAAGCGCTCGTAAAACGCCTCATGTGCATTTACACCAAATTCAATTTTCTTGTAATAACCTCAACCACAGTTTCCATTGTGCAATTTCCCGTTGTGATCACTATATGATGATAGGATTCTTTATACAATGGTTGTTATGCCAGCTCTCAATTACATCACCATCGCAGCTTGAACCTTTGTAGGTGGAGGTATATTTCTATACTTCGTACATTGTTGATTTTGAACATGAATTGTGAATTAAATTGACTTGAAATAGCTCTCGCAATAATTATATTTTATTTAATTATTATTGGGGAAAAAATTAACACAATGAAAATATTTTTTCATAAGCAACGTAAAAAAGAATTGAAATCCAACCAAAAACATTTTCATGTGAAATATTGCCAAGATGAGGCCGTATTTCTAACACTGTCAAAAAGTTATCAGATCTCATGTAGAGCCGTAGAGCCAAGCTGCTAACTCTGCATTCATCATGTTCACAAGTCCTTACTTGACAAACTCTATTCCTTAATAAAAATAAGTGACTTGGCCGTTTCTCTTTCATCACGTGATCGTAAGGTGAACAATTCATTCGCTGGTCATAACTTTTCTGTAACACAATAGTTCTTATAGTAACGAAACGGCAAAGTCACTTATTTTTACGGAGAGCTTCTTGTTATAAATGTTAAAAAAAATCTAGAATTCTCAGGGCAAGTTGCCCCCACATTTTGAATAAGGAAATAAAATGAAGCGCTCGTAAAACGCCTCATGTGCATTTACACCAAATTCAATTTTCTTGTAATAACCTCAACCACAGTTTCCATTGTGCAATTTCCCGTTGTGATCACTATATGATGATAGGATTCTTTATACAATGGTTGTTATGCCAGCTCTCAATTACATCACCATCGCAGCTTGAACCTTTGTAGGTGGAGGTATATTTCTATACTTCGTACATTGTTGATTTTGAACATGAATTGTGAATTAAATTGACTTGAAATAGCTCTCGCAATAATTATATTTTATTTAATTATTATTGGGGAAAAAATTAACACAATGAAAATATTTTTTCATAAGCAACGTAAAAAAGAATTGAAATCCAACCAAAAACATTTTCATGTGAAATATTGCCAAGATGAGGCCGTATTTCTAACACTGTCAAAAAGTTATCAGATCTCATGTAGAGCCGTAGAGCCAAGCTGCTAACTCTGCATTCATCATGTTCACAAGTCCTTACTTGACAAACTCTATTCCTTAATAAAAATAAGTGACTTGGCCGTTTCTCTTTCATCACGTGATCGTAAGGTGAACAATTCATTCGCTGGTCATAACTTTTCTGTAACACAATAGTTCTTATAGTAACGAAACGGCAAAGTCACTTATTTTTACCAAAGAATAGAGTTCGTTAAATAAGGACTTTTGAAGATGAAGAGTGTACAGTTAGCAGGTTGGCTCTACATGAGACCGGTTAATGACGTCATAGAAAACTGTGCCATGCATAACATCAGAAGTGGTTTCTTAGGATAATATTTCAGTAGCGGCATTACGGCGAAAAACAGTTCGTTAATGATTACGGTGGTGAAGTATTGTGATTTCGATTGTTTCCATATTAGACAACCGCTTTCGCAAAAGCCAATGCTTTGCACATTTGATTGCTGCAATCAACAAACCTGATTTTCTCACCGTAATCTAACGTCATTTGCCATATTATTACGGTTAGAATTTGTCAAGGAAACCAAGAAGGCTTCAGAGTAGAAAATTTATTCAGGAGAATTATTCAACATTGCTTACGATGTTTCAATAGTATTTGAATACTGTATAAATTTCAGTTAAAACATTTTTTTGCTTTTTACCCCCTGGGGGCTTCGCCTGGCTGTCTGTTCTGCGGTTCCCGGGGTCCACGCTTAGTTCGGCTCTTAGTATATATATATATATATATATATATATATATATATATATATATATGGATTCGTAGTGCGTTGTGACCTCCGTTAAGTTCAGTGGGCGACCTGACCTCCGGGTGAAGGAGTGGTGTGATTGAAATTTTTTTTGTCAATAGATTTAGAGGGGAAGGCAAAAAAATAGGGACCTTGAGAGGGGAAAAGATTTTGCTCGAAAAAATTTTTTTCATATGAGACAGACCTTGCTACCTCCGCTTATATTTTGTATGGGTCGTGCGCTGTGTCCTCCTGCAACGATGCCAGATTTTCGGAGGACAGAAGGTAAATTAGTTCGGAATAATCATATATGGAATGCAGCTGTTCTTTCAACACATGTTTGGAAAGATAAGTGCTTTACGCTGCTCATTCCGGAGCATCGGAATAAATGAAGAAACATCGTCTTGTGCCTGACAAAGGCTTCGTGAACTAATGGTCCCTATACACGGCTATGAAATAGAACGAGAGGTTTCTCAAAGTTTCAAGCATTATAAATCGAGATACTTTTTACAGAAAAAAACACATTCTATTGAATTGGGAAACATGCAACTGAATGTTGAAAAGATGAAGAAAAGTTAATTACTCACAACATTGATGGGATTAATCATAATTGAACCTTTCTAGCCAAAGCACGATATTATACGTTATATTAAATTATAAAAACCATTAGATAACCTTCAGTTTTCTATTCCTTCAATGCACCGTTGGAAAATTTTCGATGTTTCCGCCCTACCAAAAATTTGGTTTCGTCTCGTTGCTGGACAACTTTAACGATATTCAATGAAGAATATTATACCTCTGAAGAACAATAATGCTTTCGGAGTATAATATGAAAGTCTATGTTTTCGTTAGTTTGTTTATTTGTCTTCACAGAAATCGGGAAGCAAATGTCTGGTTTGGTTATGGAATTGATTCTAATATACTCAACGAGGAAATGGGGTAAATATAGAATTTTCATGAACAAGTTGTTATATGAACCAGTTGATTCATGGCTTTTACGGACGACGCTGGATGAACTACAAGAGATAGTGGAACTCGAAAGGGACATTTTTGTAGTGTAAGAAAATTTATACATAAAAGTCCGCGACTACATATGTCTAACTCTCATCGGGGATAACCCTCGATAACCAATTTTAACATATTCAATTCAATCCAAATCAATGTTCAATTTGAAGGGACCTTTTGACTGGTATGGAATGAATTAAAATTTAAATAAATATGACTGTTATCATTCCTTATAAAAAATGCTTTCCAAAGCATAGTTTCCTGAAGAATATTTCCCGATATATGACGAGAGGCTGAAATAAAAATTTAGACAAGAAATAAAATTTACGATCTATCGTAACGAAGCGTTCTAACGCTTCATTTGATTGATTCTAACGAATCATTTGATAACTTGATATTGTTTCAAGTTTTATCCATCATTGAGGTTTAAGATTTTTTGATATTGATAGTAATTGTAATTATTTTTTGATTTAATTTTTCATATTGAGATTTTTTGATTTACTGTTCTCACGTTCATCTGATGCACAATATCTGCAAGTTGAAGCATCTAATGAAAAGTAGCATAATATAGTGTACGTGTACAGGGTTAATATTGGTCGTAAAAAAAAGTTTAAATGAGCAAAATTGACGTACCCATTTTTCATGGGCATTCAGAATTCAGTACTAGGATATGCAGTTTTCGTAAACCTAAAAATTTGTTCTAAACTATTGTTTTCTAAATGGTACAGTACGTGATCAGGCATGCAAAGTTTTGTGAATTCCACCTTGAAAGAGGTTTTCCATCTATGATCACTTCAAATGAAAAAGGTACCTTTTATTTTTTAAATTCGCACTATGATTAAATTAAAATTGATATGATGAATAGTGAGTAGTAAGGACCTCTTGAAATATTGACCTCTGAAAGTAGCATTTTTAGTTTACCAGGGGCGGACTAGGTTGTACATTTGAAGCTTACATTATCCCTGTATGATAAGGGATACCTTATCATACGAATGATTTGAATACCTTGAATATTAAGCTCAGGAAAAGGTACTCTTGTTCATTGTCGATAAAATGAACCGTTCTCGAAAAACAAAATATCAAGAGAACCTAGTCTGCCTCTGGTAAACTAAAGAAGCTCGTTTAAATTGAGTGTTTTGAGATGTCCTAACTACTGTTCATTATAACAAAGTAGCTCCAACCCGCGGCTCCGCTCGCGTATTTTTTCAATTCAAAACAGTACTGATTGGTCCACAACCACACATTCATAACTCGTATCGAAGCAGAGACATGCACTTGACTACGTGACAAAGCGATCTCGATTAGATTCAACAATTTATTGCATAAATTCGCATTCGTTCAACCTGCTGTAACTTTTAAGGTATCCATTAGAAAACTATACGGTAAGGGGTATTTTTCAATTGAAAAAATAAAAACACAAGACTACGTTCACAATATTTTAATAAATTAAACATCTAATAAGTCGACATGTTTCGGGATTTATCCCATTCTCAAGACTCAAAAGTAAACGCATAAGTCAAAGAAATAAACATCGAACAACAGATGTTAAAACCGGAGATAAGCGGAAATCTAATTGATCGTTCACAATTGGTTGTTTATATTTTGAAGCAAAAAATATTTCCAAAATTTCTAGAAGATCTAGGCGTCTGCTTTTTTCCCCTTCATGCAATATTCTTGTTTTATTAAAATCTATGAAATGGTTACAAGTGATACAATAATCAGAAAAACCAGTTGTTAATTTGTTTTGAAGAATTGACTTTCTATGTTCATCAACCCTTATCTTAAGAGAACGATCAGTCTGACCTTTGTAAAAAGCTGGGCATTCGTCACAAAAAATTTTATAGACACCACTTTTTTCAAAAGTTATTTAACTATCCTCTCCATTACAAAACATTGATTTTAAGTTTTTCTTGTTGGTACATACAATGTCAATTTTATTTCGTTTTAATCTACTACAAATATTGTCGCTTATTTGTGGGATATAGTTTATATAAGCAAATTTATCAATACAGTTATTAATTTGGGTGGGGTATATACTTGATAATAGTTTTTGATATGTTTTCTGTCAATTAATTTATCTATAATATTGGGACAGAAACCATTGTTCAATGCCAATGTCCTTAACACTTCCACTTCTTTTTCGAAATTAGCTGTTGAAAGTGGTATTGATATTAGACTTCGCATACTTCGCTTAAAAGAGGAGATAAAGGAGAACCCATTGGTAGACCATCCAACTGTTGATAGAATTTTCCATTGAACTTGAAATAACTCTGTTCAAGACACAACTGCAAAAGTTTATTTGTTCCATGTATTAATTCTGCACTGAGGGAAAAATTATTATGAAGCTGTTCGTTGATCAAATTTTTAACTTCTGTATGAGGTATTGATAGGAATAAATTTACTACATCGAACGAAATTAACCTAGCATTCGGAGGGATTTTCAGTGACTTTAATTCATCTGTAAGTTGGATTGTGTTTTTGATGGAGTAAATTGGTTAATGTTGAATCATTTTTGGTAAAATAGAATTCAGATATCTACAGAGTTTTGAAGCTGGTGCATGAGTATAGGAAACAATGGGTCTCATAGGACAATTCTCTTTATGGATTTTAGGTAGAGCATATAATTGCGGTATTCTTGGATTCATTATCGTCAAAAGAAAAGTTATTTCAGATAATACGTTTGGGCAATTTTTGATATACTTTTTGAGTGAATTTTGGAATTTCGATGTTGGGTCAACTTTCAGTTCTCGGAAGTTATCAGAGTTCAACAATAATTCTGTTTTTTGTAAATAATCAGTCTTGTTCAAAATTGTAACTGTATTGCCTTTGTCAGCTTCTGTAATTATCAGATCATTCTCAGAGGCTTTCTTTTTGATTTGTTTCAAAACGGCAACTTCGATTTTATCCTGTCTAATACGAGCATTGGATATCATTCTCGCACAAACAGATTTTTCAAAGTTTTGTATCTCAGGAGTTTCGATCTTATTTAAAGCTAATTCTACATTAACTGCTAAATGTTTGAGGTCCTTATTATTAAACATATTCGGACAGTGTTTCAAACCTTTTTCCAATAATCTAAATTCAGCTTCTTCGAAATGTACTTCTGTAAAATTCTTCACTTTTTCATAAAACTTCACTGCACTTTCACTGCCGCGCATCGACACATCAGGCTTGAATTTATCCCTACAATGCATAAGAGATTCGAGTATTCTCTGCGCGCCAGTGAAAGTGCAGTGAAATTTTATGAAAAGGTGAAGAATTTTACAGAAGTACATTTCGAAGAAGCTGAATTAAGATTATTGGAAAAAGGTTTGAAACACTGTCCGAATATGTTTAATAATGAGGACCTCAAACATTTAGCAGTGAATGTAGAATTAGCTTTAAATAAGATCGAATCTCCTGAGATACAAAACTTTGAAAAATCTGTTTGTGCGAGAATGATATCCAATGCTCGTATTAGACAGGATAAAATCGAAGTTGCCGTTTTGAAACAAATCAAAAAGAAAGCCTCTGAGAATGATCTGATAATTACAAAAGCTAGCAAAGGCAATATAGTTACAATTTTGAACAAGACTGATTATTTACAAAAAACAGAATTATTGTTGAACTCTGATAACTTCCGAGAACTGTAAGTTGACCCAACATCGAAATTCCAAAATTCACTCGAAAAGTATATCAAAAATTGCCCAAACGTATTATCTGAAATAACTTTTCCTTTGACGATAATGAATCCAAGAATACCGCAATTATATGATCTACCTAAAATCCATAACGAGAATTGTCCTATGAGACCCATTGTTTCCTATACTCATGCACCAGCTTCAAAACTCTGTAGATATCTGAATTCTATTTTACCAAAAATGATTCAACATGAACCAATTTACTCCATCGAAAACACAATCCAACTTACAGATGAATTAAAGTCACTGAAAATCCCTCCGAATGCTAGGTTAATTTCGTTCGATGTAGTAAATTTATTCCCATCAATACCTCATACAGACGTTAAAAATTTAATCAACGAACAGCTTCATAATAATTTTTCCCTCAGTGCAGAATTGATAGATGAAACAAATAAACTTTTGCAGTTGTGTCTTGAACAGAGTTATTTCAAGTTCAATGGAAAATTCTATCTACAGTTGGATGGTCTACCAATGGGTTCTCCTTTATCTCCTCTTTTAAGCGAAGTATGCATGACACATTAGCAAAAGAGAATATTCTCGTCAATTAATAACAATGTGAATGAATTCGTACTATACTGGAAACGATATGTAGATGACGTGTTTTGTATTTGGACTTGCTCAGATTTTGAGCTTGAATTGTTTTTCCAACTGATTAACTCTTTGTATGTGTCGGTCCAGTGCACATTGGAAATGGAAAATGAAAATAAGTCGTTAAACTCTTTGGACATTCAGATAAAAATAGTAGAAGATCATATGGAATTTGATGTGTATAGAAAACCTACTTTTTCAGACATCCTCATCCATAATAGTAGTTCACATCCATATAGAATAAAAATGTCAGCTTTTCATTCCCTGGTACACCGTCTAATATCAATACCACTTTCAACAGCTGATTTCGAAAAAGAAGTGGAAGTGTTAAGGACATTGGCATTGAACAATGGTTTCTCTCCCAATATTATAGATAAATTAATTGACAGAAAACAATATCAAAAACTATTATCAAGTATACAGGGTCTTTCACGAGGAACCTCACCCATATTTATACGGGAAACTACTGAACGTATTTTCATGAAATTCAGCACTTATAAGTATTTCACGATGCTGATGAAATCTAAAATATTTTCAAGGCATGAGCACCTCCGGTTTTTCCGGAAATGACGTCAACTTCTGTTTTTCAAATTAGAACACCATTTTTTTATTGCAGAAATAGATTCTTTAGAAAATTTCAAGTTATTTTGATGTGACATTTTTCAGTTTTGGTTGGAAAATTCTCTCTGAGCGGGAAAATTCGAAAAAAAAATCGAAAATAGAGCTCCGCTGAAACAAGAATAACTTCGAGGTTTTTCGATGGAAAATTTTCATTTTTGGGATTTTTCAAGATGTAAGATTGATGTATCCACTTTAAAAATTGAAATCGCGATTGATGATACAGGGGGTGAAAAAATCGCTTTCAAAGTTAGAGATGACAAAATCGTGAAAAATCAATTTTTTCAAATTAGAACCCCATTTTTTTTATGGCATATATTGAATCTACGTTAAAAAATAATGTGAGTGTATGCATTACACCCTTGGCCTAAAATGGATATTTTCTGAGTTATTCACAAAAAACAGTTTTTCGTCTTGAATTTTCAGCTATTTCTTTTCGCTTCACGCCAAAAAGATGAAATTTTCAGGAACTGTTATTTGAACCATGCTGTAGATTTTTCACCCCTTCTTGAAACCGACTTCAAGTTACTATTTGGAGAACCATGGCAAACTCTCGGAGTTATAACTAGAGAAGATGCTCAAAGTTTTGACCGTTAATTTCTAGACATTTATTTAAACGTCTCAGGAATGCTTCGTGCGTTGCTCTTCTTATTTCATCGGGAGGAAGAGATCTGCAAAAGTGTTTAAAAACCAAATTGAGTTTCAAAACTATGAATCTAAAAATCTAAACAAACCTGAACGCATTTCTGACTCGTTCTATGCAGTCCTCTTTATCAGTCAGGGGAGTTGAGTAGACAATATTTTTTATCCTACCCCAAACATAATAGTCTAAAGGTGTTAAATCGGGAGAACGTGGTGGCCAAAGATGTGGACCATTGTTCGCCAACCATCGATCTTCAAATAGCCAGTAGAGGATATTTGACACATTGATTGAATTGTGTGGAGGCGCCCATCTTGTTGATACCATAAGTCATTATGGTTCTGTACAATTATTTGAGTCAATATGTCAGAATATCTATCTCCTAAGGGAGAACATTCTTTAAATAATGCAAACATGTGTAGTGTTCTATCTTACCAGTTAAAGTCCCATCATAAATGTGAACATCGAGAATTGCATTATTTTTGATGGCGCAAAAAACATTGAAACTCCAGGTCTCTTGAAAGTTCCATTGTCTGAATTGGTGGTTGTCCTCTTCATCCCAAAAATGACTGTTATGACTATTGAAAGAACCATTCTTTGTGAATTTAGATTCATCTGTCCAAATTATACAGTCCAAAAAGTTTTCATTCTCTTGAAATCGAATCATCATAGCTTCGCAAAACTCTGTTCTCCTGACGAAATCAGTTTCCTCCAAATGCTGTACCCTATTGAATTTATATGGGTGCATTTTATGTTTTTTTAATATTCTCCAAACACTCGATTGAGATAATCCCAGATCAATCTCGGCATCTTTGAGAGAATTTTGAGGATTCACACGAAAATATGCAAGAACTGTAATTTCGTTGTTCTCATCTTCTACTGCACTTTTTTCTCTGTGTATAGATTTCTTAACGAAAGATCCGACATTTCTCAAGTTTGTCATTGTTCTGTTAATGGTATCTCTCGTTGGTCTGGGTCGGTCAGGAAACCTCTCAATGAACAGTCGAATCGTTCTATCTACAACTTTATTACATTCTCCATGAAGTAGAATGAGATTTAAATAATCTTCATTGGTAAAATTAGGCATAGTGATCGATTTTATAACTTAATACGAATTATCACCAAATTAATAGTAAACACAAAATGCTACTGAATAAAGAGGAATTTGGCAGATGTAATTAATGATATCTATCATTAAAAAAAAAGAATGTAAAACATGGTAAGTTTTTGCATATGGGTCATAAGGAATTAATTATTTATCAATGGAGAGAAAACCAATGGCCGATTAGTTGAAATAAAGAGGTTTCCGATACAAATTCGAATCAAAATTCGCCATCTATTTAGGAACAACCTGTAACTTTTTTCTCTTGCATATTAGGGTAGTAAAATCTAAAACATGGTTTAAGTAACAATTTCATCTTTTTGGCGTGAAGGGAAAAGAAATAGCTGAAAATTCAAGACGAAAAACAGTATTTTGTGAATAACTCAGAAAATATCCACTTTAGGGCAAGGGTGTGATGCATACACTCACATTATTTTTTAACGTAGATTCAATATCTGTCATAAAAAAATGGGGTTCTAATTTGAAAAAATTGATTTTTCACGATTTTGTCATCCCTAATTTTGAAAGCGATTTTTTCACCCCCTGTATCATAAATCGCGATTTCGATTTTTAAAGTAGATACATCAATCTTACATCTTGAAAAATCCCAAAAAAGAAAATTTTCCATCCAAAAACCTCGAAGTTATTCTTGTTTCAGCGGAGCTCTATTTTCGATTTTTTTTTCGAATTTTCCCGCTCAGAGAGAATTTTCCAACCAAAACTGAAAAATGTTACATCAAAATAACTTGAAATTTTCTAAGGAATCTATTTCTGCAATAAAAAAATGGTGTTCAAATTTGAAAAACGGAAGTTGACGTCATTTCCGGAAAAACCGGAGGTGCTCATGCCTTGAAAATATTTTAGATTTCATCAGCATCGTGAAATACTCATAAGTGCTGAATTTCAAGAAAATACGTTCAGTAGTTTCCCATATAAGTATGGGTGAGGTTCCTCGTGAAAGACCCTGTATACCCCACCCAAATTAATAACTGTATTGATAAATTTGCTTATATAAACTATATCCCACAAATAAGCGACAATATTTGTAGTAGATTAAGACGAAATAAAATTGACATTGTATGTACCAACTAGAAAAACTTAAAATCAATATTTTGTAATGGAAAGGATAGTTAGACAACTTTTGAAAAAAGTGGTGTCTATAAAATTTTTTGTGACGAATGCCCAGCTTTTTACATAGGTCAGACTGGTCGTTCTCTTAAGATAAGGGTTGATGAACATAAAAAGTCAATTCTTCAAAACAAATTAACATTTGGTTTTTCTGATCATTGTATCACTTGTAACCATTTCATAGATTTTAATAAAACAAGAATATTGCATGAAGGGGAAAAAAGCAGACGCCTAGATCTTCTAGAAATTTTGGAAATATTTTCTGCTTTCAAATATAAACAACCAATTGTGAACGATCAATTAGATTTTCGCTCATCTCCGGTTTTAACATCTTTTGTTTGATGTTTATTTCTTTGACTTATGCGTTTAATTTTCAGTCTTGAGAATGGGATAAAACCCGTAACATGTCGACTTATTAGATGTTTAATTTATTAAAATATTGTGAACGTAGTCTTGTGTTTTTTTTTCAATTGACCAAAGATGTTTCACCAAGTGTTGAGCGAGGAAACAATTTCGTTAATCAAGGGGCATTTTTCATCAAGAATAAATGTCGCAGATAACAATCACATTCATTTTTATAAGAATTCATTCCATGCCAGTCGGGAGTCCTCTTCAAATTGAACATTATTCTGAATTGAATTGAAAATGTAAAAAATGATTATCTTTGGTTGTCCTCAGCATTTGGACATATGCCGTCGTGGTCTTTCATATAGTATTTTTCGAACACTACAAAATTGTCTCTGACTATGTTCTCTATCCCTTATAGTTTACAAAGCGTCGGCCGTGAAAGCCTGATAAAAACGACTTTTTCATGAAAGCTCAATATTTTTTCTCATTTCTTCGTGACATAGGAATGTGAACCCTACATGAAAACCCCCCAAAATATATTTTCTACATTATAGTGAAAGTTTCATCAACGGACATTCACATTTATATTAGTTTATGGATAGATTTTCTTCAAATCATACTGGGTAGTTTAAAATTTATTCCAGTAAACTAGTTTTTCAGTGGCGTCATTTGGGAGGCCGTATATCCGTAGGGGGATCCGCTAGGAGAAAAAAATTTTGGGAATATGTCATATTATTTTTTCAAACTATACATGATACGAATGATGTAAAAAAAAGAATAACGTTAGCAAACAAAAATTTTTCCCGCGAAGTGTTGAATTTCAATATTCACAAAAATGAGCTGCGACATTCAAACAATGGGAAATCCGAAGGGAAATCACTCCTTCCCATACAACCGTTCACAAAATACATTGGGACTTCTTCTATATTTCCGAAATTCAAATGTCACCGCAATGACATCTCGATGACCTTGGCTGTTCCAACGGGCCAAAATTCAAAATCTGTTATAACGTGCATTCAAAAAAATTCGGTGTCAAGTAGGCTACTTGGAAAAAATGGCACGTTGGGATATTTTACTTGACAGTTATTGTTCAGAATGTAGGTGACACCGATAATATTGCATAAAGATACTCCAGTATTTTCTGACGAAATAGACAGGGTATTTTTTAAGGGAGAAGTTTTTTTTTTGACAGGTAGTAGAACTCATCAAAATCAATCATTCAATCTTCCATATTGCTCACCTGTTATGAATCAATGCCGCGTTTTTAGGAAGTTGAACATAAAATAAAATACTTACTCGACTTTTTTGCGATCTGTTTGACGCACTTAAATTTTTAGTAAACATGTAGAATTATTTTTCAACTTCTATCTGGCGATTTTTTCTGAGAGAAATAGTTAATTCCAAAGTGGAGACAGAAAAATTTCTTTGTTAAACAAAAATTCACACATCCAGCTATAAAACTCGTCTAAATTGTTTTCATGAATTAGTCGTAATGATCATTGTTCGATCAAATTGAATTCATCATCGAATTCCATCAATTTGAATCATATCAACAGGCCACTATTGGAATAAATCTGCAGCATATTTCAAAACTGATGTTCGAACATAATCAATATAGAAGAAGTTTCAATACGTTCAAGTCAGATTTGGACTTGGCATTTCTCACATTTGCGGGTAACTCTGGTTCAAATAAATTGGGAAGAGTGAATATTCAAAATGTTTTCATGTTGATGAGGTCTATTACTTGTCAATACAAAGCGTTACATTTGAAGACACCGTATGTATTCAGATTGATTAGAGAAAAGGATTGTATCTAATTTAATAATTTAGATTTCATCAAACAAATGTTCATATTTTACATCTATATTGGGGACAAGCTATATTCCCCGTATAGATACGTAAAAAGCTTTCATTCTCTTTCAGTTATGCGTGGATGGTACAAAATGAATACGTTGGACGATAGAAAACAAGCATATATGAATTCCCTCATAGGACGAAGTAAAAGCTTGTCTTCCTAATGCATCACACCATTCCACTTGAAAAAGCGATAAAATAACCTTTGAGATATGCCACCTGTTGACATCTGCTCTGAGGGTGTACCAATACACATTGTTGCCATTTACGGAGGAGGATACGTCTTTCGAGTCTCTCAGAGTTATTCATCCATATATGGCGCAGCACACTAGCGCCCGTGATATATACCAGAACTAAAAGATTGTTCAGTACATAAACAGGGTGCCTTGTGACCTCAAAACGATTTTTTGATATGTTGTTCCTTGAGTCATCCTGATTCCAACAAGTTGAAAAACAAGGCGATACGTTGTCACCTCCGAAATCGGAGGTGACAGCGTTATATATGAGGTCAGAGCGTAAAACGAGTTTCTGTTTTGGAGGTGAAAATGATAGTTATAAAGGGTCATTTTCACCTCCAAAACAGAAACTCGTTTTACGCTCTGACCTCATATATAACGCTGTCACCTCCGATTTCGGAGGTGACAACGTATCGCCTTGTTTTTTAGCTTGTTGGAATCAGGATGACTCAAGGATCAACATATCAAAAAATCGTTTTGAGGTCACAAGGCACCCTGTTTATGTACTGAACAATCTTTTAGTTCGGGTATATATCACGGGCGCTAGTGTGCTGCGCCATATATGGATGAATAACTCTGAGAGACTCGAAAGACGTATCCTCCTCCGTAAATGGCAACAATGTGTATTGGTACATCCTCAGAGCAGATGTCAACAGGTGGCATATCTCAAAGGTTATTTTATCGCTTTTTCAAGTGGAATGGTGTGATGCATTAGGAAGACAAGCTTTAACTTCGTCCTATGAGGGAATTCATATATGTTTGTTTTCCATCGTCCAACGTATTCATTTTGTACCATCCACGCATAACTGAAAGAAAATGAAAGCCTTTTACGTATCTATACGGGGAATATAGCCTGTCCCCAATATAGATGTAAAATATGAACATTTGTTTGATGAAATCTAAATTATTAAATTAGATACAATCCTTTTCTCAAATCAATCTGAATACATACGGTGTCTTCAAATGTTACGCTTTGTATTGACAGGTTATAGACCTCATCAACATGAAAACATTTTGAATATTCACTCTTCCCAATTTATTTGAACCAGAGTTACCCGCAAATGTGAGAAATGCCAAGTCCAAATGTGACTTGAACGTATTGAAACTTCTTCTATATTGATTATGTTCGAACATCAGTTTTGAAATATGCTGCAGATTTATTCCAATAATGACCTGTTGATATGATTCAAATTGATCGAATTCGATGATGAATTCAATTTGATCGAACAATGACCATTACGACCAATTCATGAAAACAATTTAGACGAGTTTTATAGCTGGATTTGTGAATTTTTGTTTAACAAAGAAATTTTTCTGTCTCCACTTTGGAATTAACTATTTCTCTCAGAAAAAAATCGCCAGATAGAAGTTGAAAAATAATTCTACATGTTTACTAAAAATTTAAGTGCGTCGAACAGATCGCAAAAAAGTCGAGTGAGTATTTTATTTGATGTTCAACTTCCTAAAAACGCGGTATTGATTCATAACAGGTGAGCAATATGGAAGTTTGAATGATTGATTTTGATGAGTTCTACTACCTGTCAAAAAAAAACTTCTCCCTTAAAAAATACCCTGTGCATTTTGTCAGAAAATACTGGAGTATCTTTATGCAATATTATCGGTGGCACCTACATTCTGAACAATAACTGTTGCCCGTTGGAACAGCCAAGGTCATCGAGATGTCATTGCGGTCACATTTGAATTTCGGGAATATAGAAGAAGTCCCAATGTATTTTGTGAACGGTTGTATTGGAAGGAGTGATTTCCCCTCGGATTTCCCATTGTTTGAATGTCGCAGCTCATTTTTGTGAATATTGAAATTCAACACTTCGCGGGAAAAATTTTTGTTTGCTAACGTTATTCTTTTTTTTACATCATAAGTATCATGTATAGTTTGAAAAAATAATATGATATATTCTCATAATTTTTTTCTCCTAGCGGATCCCCCTACGGATATACGGCCTCCCAAATGACGCCACTGAAAAACTAGTTTACTAGAATAAATTTTAAACTACTCAGTATGAGTTGAAGAAAATCTATCCATATATAAATATAAATGTGAATGTCCGTTGATGAAACTTTCACTATAACGTAGAAAATATATTTTGGGGGGTTTTCATGTAGGGTTCACATTCCTATGTCACGAAGAAATGAGAAAAAATATTGAGCTTTCATGAAAAAGTCGTTTTTATCAGGCTTTCACGGCCGACGCTTTGTAAACTATAAGGGATAGAGAACATAGTCAGAGACAATTTTGTAGTGTTCGAAAAATTCTATATGAAAGACCACGACGGCATATGTCCAAATGCTGAGGACAACCAACGATAATCATTTTTTACATTTTCAATTCAATTCAGAATAATGTTCAATTTGAAGAGGACTCCCGACTGGCATGGAATGAATTCTTATAAAAATGAATGTGATTGTTATCTACGGCATTTATTCTTGATGAAAAATGCCCCTTGATTCACGAAATTGTTTCCTTACTCAACACTTGGTGAAACATCTTTGGTCAATTGAAAAAATAAAAACACAAGACTACGTTCACAATATTTTAATAAATTAAACATCTAATAAGTCGACATGTTACGGGTTTTATCCCATTCTCAAGACTGAAAAGTAAGCGCATAAGTCAAAGAAATAAACATCAAACAACAGATGTTAAGACCGGAGATAAGCGGAAATCTAATTGATCGTTCACAATTGGTTGTTTATATTTGGAAGCAGAAAATATTTCCAAAATTTCTAGAAGATCTAGGCGTCTGCTTTTTTCCCCTTCATGCAATATTCTTGTTTTATTAAAATCTATGAAATGGTTACAAGTGATACAATGATCAGAAAAACCAAATGTTAATTTGTTTTGCAGAATTGACTTTTATGTTCATCAACCCTTATCTTAAGAGAACGACCAGTCTGAACTATGTAAAAAGCTGGGCATTCGTCACAAAATATTTTATAGACACCACTTTTTTCAAAAGTTGTCTAACTATCCTTTCCATTACAAAACATTGATTTTAAGTTTTTCTAGTTGGTACATACAATGTCAATTTCATTTCGTCTTAATCTACTACAAATATTGTCGCTTATTTGTGGGATATAGTTTATTTAGCAAATTTATCAATACATTGGTTGAGGCTTTCGCGGCCATCGTTCAATGTGACATGTTCTTTCGAGCATTTAGGCTGCCTGAGGCAGTTCAGTCCAGTGAGAACATCTCCTGAAATATAACTCCTGAAGATGCCAGACACTCGAACTGGCGAAACGTCGAGAACTAATCTACGACGACGGCCTAAATGCTCGAAAGAACATGTCACATTTATCAATACAGTTATCAATTTGCGTGGGGTATATACTTGATAATAGTTTTTGATATTGTTTTCTGTCAATTAATTAATCTATAATATTGGGAGAGAAACCATTGTTCAATGCCAATGTCCTTAACACTTCTTTTTCGAAATCAGCTGTTGAAAGTGGTATTGATATTAGACGGTGTACCAGGGAATGAAAAGCTGACATTTTTATTTTATATGGATGCGAACTACTATTATGGATGAGGATGTCTTAAAAAGTAGGTTTTCTATACACATCAAATTCCATATGATCTTCTACTATTTTTATCTGAATGTCCAAAAAGTTTAACGACTTATTTTCATTTTACATTTCCAATGTGCACTGGACCGACACATACAAAGAGTTAATCAGTTGGAAAAACAATTCAAGCTCAAAATCTGAGCAAGTCCAAATACAAAAAACGTATTTGACATTAGACAGAATATAATCGAAGTTGCCGTTTTGGAACAAATCAAAAAGAAAGCCTCTGAGAATGATCTGATAATTACAAAAGCTAGCAAAGGCAATATAGTTACAATTTTGAACAAGACTGATTATTTACAAAAAACAGAATTATTGTTGAACTCTGATAACTTCCGAGAACTGTAAGTTGACCCAACATCGAAATTCCAAAATTCACTCGAAAAGTATATCAAAAATTGCCCAAACGTATTATCTGAAATAACTTTTCCTTTGACGATAATGAATCCAAGAATACCGCAATTATATGCTCTACCTAAAATCCATAACGAGAATTGTCCTATGAGACCCATTGTTTCCTATACTCATGCAGCAGCTTCAAAACTCTGTAGATATCTGAATGTTAAGCGAAATATTCATGACACATTTGGAAAAGAAAATATTCTCGTCAATTAATAACAATGTGACTGAATTTGTACTATACTGGAGACGATATGTAGATGACGTGTTTTGTATTTGGACTGGCTCAGATTTTGAGCTTGAATTGTTTTTCCAACTGATTAAATCTTTGCTTGTGTCGGTCCAGTCAAATTAATTCACAGAGAACAATATCAAAAACTATTATCAAGTATATACCCCACCCAAATTAATAACTGTATTGATAAATTTGCTTATATAAACTATATCCCACAAATAAGCGACAATATTTGTAGTAGATTAAGACGAAATAAAATTGACATTGTATGTACCAACAAGAAAAACTTAAATTAATGTTTTGTAATTTAAAGGATAGTTAAACAACTTTTGAAAAAAGTGGTGTCTATAAAATTTTTTGTGACGAATGCCCAGCTTTTTACATAGGTCAGACTGATCGTTCTCTTAAGATAAGGGTTTATGAACATATTCAATTCTTCAAAACAAATTAACAACTGGTTTTTCTGATCATTATATCACTTGTAACCATTTCATAGATTTTAATAAAGCAAGAATATTGCATGAAGGGGAAAAAAGCAGACGCCTAGATCTTCTAGAAATTTTGGAAATATTTTCTGCTTCAAAAGATAAACAACCAATTGTGAACGATCAATTAGATTTCCGCTTATCTCCGGTTTTAACATCTGTTGTTTGATGTTTATTTCTTTGACTTATGCGTTTACTTTTCAGTCTTGAGAATGGGATAAAACACGAAACATGTCGACTTATTAGATGTTTAATTTATTAAAATATTGTGAACGTAGTCTTGTGTTTTTATTTTTTCAATTGAAAAATGCCCCTTACCGTGTAGTTTTCTAATGGATACCTTAAAAGTTACAGCAGGTTGAACGAATGCGAATTTATGCAAGAAATTGTTGAATCTAATCGAGATCGCTTTGTCACGTAGTCAAGTGCATATCTCTGCTTCGATACGAGTTATGAATGTGTGGTTGTGGATCAATCAGTACTGTTTTGAATTGAAATAATACGCGAGCGGAGCCGCGGGTTGGAGCTACTTTGTTATAATGAACAGTAGTTAGGACATCTTAAATCACTCAATTTAAACGAGCTTCTTTAGTTTACCCGGGCAGACTATGTTCTCTTGATATTTTGTTTTTCGAGAACGGTTCATTTTATCTACAATGAACAAGAGTGCCTTTTCCTGAGCTTAATATTCAAGGTATTCAAATCATTCGTATGATAAGGTATCCCTTATCATACAGGGATAAGGTAAGCTTCAAATGTACAACCTAGTCCGCTTCTGGTACACTAAAAATGCTAATTTCAAATTTCAAAGGTCAATATTTCAAGACGTCCTTACCACTCACTATTCATCATATCAATTTTAATTTAATCATATTGCGAATTTAAAAAATAAAAGGAACCTTTTTCATTTGAAGTGATCATAGACGGAAAACCACTTTCAAGGTGGGATTCACAAAACTTTGAATGCCTGATCACGTACTGTACCATTTAGAAAACAATAGTTTAGAACAAATTTTTAGGTTTATGAAAACTGCATTTCCAAGTACTGAATTCTGAATGCCCATGAAAAATAGGTACGTCAATTTTGCTCATTTAAACTTTTTTTTACGACCAATATTAACCCTGTACACGTACACTATATTATGCTACTTTTCATCAGATGCTTCAGCTTGCAGATATTGTGCATCAGATGAACATGTGAACAGAAAATCAAAAAATCTCAATATGAAAAATTAAATCAAAAAATAATTACAATTATTATCAATATCAAAAAATCTTAAACCTCAATGATGGATAAAACTTGAAACAATATCAAGTTATCAAATGATTCGTTAGAATCGATCAAATGAAGCGTTAGAACGCTTCGTTACGATAGATCGTAAATTTTATTTCTTGTCTAAATTTTTATTTCAGCCTCTCGTCATATCTCGGGAAATATTCTTCAGGAAACTATGCTTTGGAAAGCATTTTTTATAAGGAATGATAACAGTCATATTTATTTAGATTTTAATTCATTCCATACCAGTCGAAAGGTCCCTTCAAATTGAACATTGATTTGGATTGAATTGAATATGTTAAAATTGGTTATCGAGGGTTATCCCCGATGAGAGTTAGACATATGTAGTCCCGGACTTTTATGTATAAATTTTCTTACACTACAAAAATGTCCCTTTCGAGTTCCACTATCTCTTGTAGTTCATCCAGCGTCGTCCGTAAAAGCCATTAATCAAATGGTTCATATAACAACTTGTTCATGAAAATTCTATATTTGCCCCATTTCCTCGTTGAGTATATTAGAATCAATTCCACAATCAAACCGGACATTTGCTTCCCGATTTCTGTGAAGACAAATAAACAAACTAACGAAAACATACTTTCATATTATACTCCGAAAGCATTATTGTTCTTCAGAGGTATAATATTCTTCATTGAATATCGTTAAAGATGTCCAGCAACGAGACGAAACCAAATTTTTGGGAGGGCGGAAACATCGAAAATTTTCCAACCGTGCATTGAAGGAATAGAAAACTGAAGGTTATCTGATGGTTTTTATAATTTAATATAACCTATAATATTTGTTTCGGCCAAAAATGTTCAATTATGATTAATTCCATCAATGTTGTGAGTAATTAACTTTTCATCATCTTTTCAACATTCAGTTGCATGTTTCCCAATTCAATAGAATTTGTTTTTTACTGTAAAAAGTGTCTCGATTTATAATGCTTGAAACTTTGAGAAACCTCTCGTTCTATTTCATAGCCGTGTATAGGGACCATTAGTTCACGAAGCCTTAGTCAGGCATAAGACGATGTTTCTTCATTTATTCCGATGCTCCGGAATGAGCAGCGTAAAGCACTTATCTTTCCAAACATGTGTTGAAAGAACAGCTGCATTCCATATATGATTATAACTAATTTACCTTCTGTCCTCCGAAAATCTGGCATCGTTGCAGGAGGACACAGCGCACGACCCATACAAAATATAAGCGGAGGTAGCAAGGTCTGTCTCATATGAAAACAAATTTTTCGAGCAAAATCTTTTCCCCTCTCAAGGTCTCTATATTTTTTGCCTTCCCCTCTAAATCTATTGACAAAAAAAATTTCAATCACACCACACCTTCACTCGGAGGTCAGGTCGCCCACTGAACTTAACGGAGGTCACAACGCACTACGAATCCATATATATATATATATATATATATATTCTTACGAAAATAGAGCTAAAATAATACAATAAATGTTGAAACAAAAAGTGCCTAAGCTGAGGTAAAAAAAGAACGGGGTATCATAACATTTTTCGTATGATACTATAGAACCATACGATACTATCTACACTAGTATCATACGATACTATACAGCCAGGGGAGAAAACCTCAGCCGACAAAACCTGCCTCCCCGTAAACAAAATAACATAAAATATCAAATATCAGGAAAATCTTGAAAGACATCAGTGTGATCATCTTCATGTTATCCGTCGATGGGCTTGGATACAAAGATTCTTCCCAAAACGACTCGTAATTCTTAATCTGATATGAAAAAAGACAAAAGCAGAAAAGAAACCGATTATTCAGAATAAATCGAATGCATTTTGGAAATGCATTTGCTACTTTAAAAAACATCAACATTAAGATTTCTTGGCCAAATAATGTTCGGAGGTTTATAGATATTTATGACAGAAATGTCACAATTTGAAAGAAATGAAAAAAAACTCTTTCCAAATCTATTGAAAGTTACGAAACCGATAATTTTTCAACAAAACAAGCTACTCTTGTAAAAAATCAATTAATACATAACTTTCAACTGTCCTCTTTCACAATGATTTTTTTCTGTTGCCGTGTGGGTTTCTTGCAGAAGAATCTCTTCGATACCATGTTCATGAGCTAATTTGGAGACGTAATCACACTTGCCTTCTAAATTCCTTCGATATTCAAATTCAAAATCCACAAATTGTTGCTCTCTGGTCGTGAGGGTTTTTTCAAACCGGATACGACCTTCCAGGTGATGATTTTTCGGCACTTCATATGTTTGAAGACCGCTACGGGACCCCAATGAAAGGCAATCATCTCCCATAGATAAACCAAACATGTTATAACACAAGAAAACAGAATATTTTTCAGCACCAAAAACTAAGACATATTACGAGAATTAGTACTCGCATCCAATGCTTCAAAGGGTGAATGATTCCACGATACAGATATGGAACTCTAGTGTGAGTTCATTTGCCAATAGTGTTAACAGTTGCTCAGTATTTCTATGTAATCTTAAGTTATTAACTTGATAATGTCAATGTATATTTGCATGTAGAATATGTCTGCGGGATTCTCCCAAATGAATTTCCTCACACTTTTTTTTCAGACTTCTGCAACTTCCGCTTATACCCGCGACAGCCTCATACTTTCTGATTTCCCAGACTCAATTTGTTAATGCATGATTTGTTAGCTCATTTCATGAAAATGCCATATTTCACCAGTAGATAGATTAATGAAATTTTTATTGAAAAAACATTCAAATGGCACGACCATCCCTATTCTATTTATAGAGTAGAAGGAGTTTTATTAAAAAAATATTTTTGGTTTTCAATTATGCCAGTTTGTTTTCTTAAAACACTGTTTGTTGTTTTGGCTGGATCTGTACTCAGTGTTTATGAGCAGATCAAATCAAAATTGTAAACTCAGGAGAATTTCAAATTTCAAAAATATATTCTCTCATAATTTCAGTCGATTATTCGCAAGGAAAGTAAAGGCAACGCACAGTTGCCTGAAAACCACAAGGACCGAAGACGGAAAGACGTTTCAATGTACCCTTACACAACAAATATCTAGTAACCAGAACGGGAAGCTGCCCGGGAACGAGAACCGTCAATGTTCATTTCCCTAGCTAATCACAGCCTTGATATATGTAATGGCTGAACCAATAATACAGTTTGTTGGGAGTTGTATATTATATTGTTGGTCAAGACTCATATAAGTGAAAATATATAAGTATTATGGATCAACAACACACGTTGTGAAAATTGAAAAGTTTCTTGATAAGTATGGTTACGTAGGTCGACACACAACCTAAAAAGCTAAAATATTCCCAGACAAGTTCAAATATTCCTACAGATGGCATTCTCGTATCCATTGGTTGCGTATCTGGATAATATTTCAGTTGTTGTTTCTTTTCTGGTTGGATTTACGTTTTGGTTTGTAGGCAATTGTGCAGCTATCTGAGAAGGTTTCTTGTGTAGGTACACCGCGTAATTAGTATAAAAATTGTAATATTAGGTGGGGAACAAAGTTCTGGCGAGTGAAAATAGGTGTCAAAGCAATAGGTAAAATTAAATAAAATTATATTTTTCTTAAATAGGTGTCAGTAAAATAGCTGTATAGGGCGCATTTGTTGGCCGATTGATTACCATTTATGCTCGTTCTGAAGCTTATGCTATGGACTAAACAATTGCAAAGATTGTTTGATGTAAATTTGTTTGGTTGTTGTATTCTAATTGTTGGTCGAAAAATAAAAAAATTAGAATCATTACTTGGTTTCACTAGAAGTGTGGCATGAGTGCTCCAAAAGCCACTGATGCCATCAATCAAAGTTGAGGAGAATACACTGTCAGGGCTTGGACAGTTGGATTGAAGAATATAGTGTATTCACGACGGGACAAATTCCGATTAGCATAATAAAAATTGTATATAACATTTAGTGAAACCACAAGCTTACATTATTGATAGTTCTGTTGAAGAGAGACGTTTTTTGCGAAGTGTCGAGATAGCATTAGTAAAGACAATATTCAAGAGAGGAAGTGAGAGTGATCCTTGTAATTATAGAAACATAAACTTTTTTCAGATTCGTCAGCAATGAAGAATTTCTTCAAGGAATACGATACGTTTCTGCATCTGTTGACTTCTTTAATATCGATGGTATAATACTATCGATGAAACTGAATTTGAACATCTAAAAGTTTCCACCTTCCAAAAAGTCGGGTCTGAATCCACGCCAGAGGAATAGCATCTGAAATTCTTTGCGAACTACTTGAAAGGGAGAATTCGAATGGTTAAGGTAACTGTACGAGTATCCTGTATAAATATCTTAGACGCACTTAAATTTCTGATTTATATTAACGACAGCTTCAAACCAGACTTGATGATGATGAGCTGAATCTTGGAAAATGTTGAAAGATGGTGTATAAATACCAGCTCATGATTAATGTCACAAAAAAAGTATTCAGTACTGAAAGCAATACAGCTGAGTTTCAGAATGATAGTGGGAAAATTTAAATGTCCTTCGGTGAGGTTTCTAGAATAATATTTGGTCAAACACTTGAAATTGAATGATCATCTTGACAACTTCAGACTTGTTCTAATTTTAACCCTACAATTAGAATGAAGATTTCATAATTTATGTTTCATAAACATATATTTTTCTTTGATTCAAACAAGATGTGTTAGCAGAGGTTGGTACAACAGATAATAATTCTCATATCTTACAATAGAAAGAGCCCAGCTTCTCCATTAGTGTTTACAAAAACTAAACAGAAAATATTCAACATTGAACGCAGCTCGTTTTGTCGAAAGCGACACAAAGGGTTTTCTTAAAAGTACCTGGAATTCAAATCAAAAAACGGAACAGAGCGAGAGCAGAAAACTGAACAAACTCAAAAATGATTTATAGTATGTATGTATATTCAATCGATTTTAAATTGATCGCCAGTTCTGAAAATGAATCAAAAAAGGATGCAGTAAATTTGACTTAGCGAAATATTCTTTCTAGAATAGTAGGTTTGTTTTCAAATTCTCTATTAATTGCACATTTCTGTGCCAGCCCAGGTATTTACAATAAGGATAGTGCCATTTTGAAGAAATTCTTGAACGATTAAAACATTATCATATCTAATGTCATGATCTTCCGTTTTTTCATAATGAAGATTGAATGACGTCCGAAGCTAATGTTTAAATTAACAAAATTGCTCAACTGCCCAACATGAACGTTGGGAAGAAATCTCCGTAAAAAATTTCTCATGAAAACATTTATTGAATACTTTTTCTCTAGAAAGAATCATCAAACAAGTGGATATACTAAATGAATTGCATTGTCCCTAAGTTTTTTTCCATAGAGACACCTCAATATCTGGCACAATTATAATTTTTTTCTCTATTTCAGAATCGTAATGAGTTCATTACAGTACAACAAGTAGTGCTGTAATGAAACTTTTCAGTTATATTTTTCGTTTTCTGGTTGTCAGTACTGAAATCAGATCCTCTCAATTTTCAAATCAAATCAATTCAAATTCCGTAATCGGTCCAATTTCGTAACAACTGCCAAGATACAATACAGAAGTCACTAATCTGAATTTTTATTTGAATTTCGAGAGTATTTCACGAAACTTGACTGAAACAGAGAAAATATCGTCTAATACTCGTTGCAGAAGGCAATTCCAACACTCATGCTGTCGAATTTCGCATTCGTGTTGGAATAGCAGCTCATTCTGCAACTTGTTTTAGAATATACTATTATATAACTCCAAGAAGAATGATAATAGTTATTAATTTAGATTCATGAATTTATATTGTGCAATAAGTAAACACAAATTGTCAGTAGAACAAACGATCAAAAGAAAATATAAGTAATGAAAAATAACCAAGTAAATATGTATAACGAAAGGTTCTGGTAGTGAGATTGGTCTTCAACTTCTGTCTGATGATATTGAAATATCCGCAATCAGCCTCTTAGGGCAGTTAAATATTGCCTTTATCAAAATATTTTTGAAACATAGGGGTCTGTGATCTCATGATGGAGGCATCATGAGATTAGAAAAATGAAATCAGAGATTTTCACTGAGATAAGAGAAGGACGAAATCTTCATAAAAAACTTCTATATTTGAAGAAATTAGGTGTAATGTACTGAGCACAAATTACAAAGTAGTGACATCCAATTGCGTTAAAATGAAGTTTCACATCTCCAATGACATGCGAAAAAAGAACTTTGTACATCATCTTTCACTCCATGAGATTTCAGCAGTAGCTCTAAATCAGGGTCTAAATGAAGGTTTCTCCGAGTGATGGAAACGCCCAATTCTTTTCGCGATGTGAAGCCAAGTGAAGGGAAAGAATAAATCGATGATTAATATTTTGAATTCATTATGTTTCAAAAATTTTTTCGGTGTGGCCTCCGAAACGGCAAAAGGTTTTTTGTTTTTCGATTTATTCTTTTTCTTATATCACTATGATCTGAGCATTATTTGAAATCAATAAATTGAATCACTTCTGCAAAGTGAATAAAACTAACTTTGCGGTGAGGAAAAATCAAGAAGATGGTTTTAACACGCCACGTGTGGCAGATGGGATAACGTCTGCGGTGAATTCTGTTTCCAAATTTCAAAGAGATGAGTCAACATATAGGAACAATCACTGAAAAATCAGAGATGCAAGAATCAAAATGACAATGCGAAAACATTATTACTGAATTCGAGGTGAAAAGTTAAAAGAGAATCGATAGTCGAAAGTAATTTCAACAACGTATGTGATATGTGATCTATCTAGGAAAGTTAAACTAAGGATGCGATAGTGAACATTCAAATCATAAAGTAAACTGCAGGAAAGCGTTGTCATCAAACCAGTGTAGAAGGTTGACCGGTTGTTGTACCGCTTGACGCATCTATACCGCTTAACGCATATTAGTAAACTACAACTAAAATGAAATGCTAACTGCTTCGCTAATTCGATAACAACACGTTTCTGCAGTTTACTTTATGATTCAAATTTTCACTATCCCAACTCTATTGAGGAAATCAATAACGAGTGAAACAATATGACTAAAAAGAAGAACACGGATTTTTAGTTATGAAGAAACTAATGTGCAAAATTTGAGAGCAGACATAATTAAATTCCTGAGAGTAAAAATGAAAATAGTTCATATAAACACCACAATTATAATTATTACAGTGTCCGTCATGTCGAATGAAAAAATGGTTTAATTGGTAGAAAATATGCTATAAGATGAAATATAGCGGGTTTTTTGTTGATTATAATAGTAGTAAGTTAAAAAAAATTTTTTTTTATTATATGACATTCCTGTCATTTCTTCTGAATCACGAATATATGCACTTTTCCGAAAATAGAAAGTAATTTTTCTAAAGACATCTTGAGAAATATTTGTTGTTGAGTCGTGTTTATGCCGAAACCCAAATACGACCAATATTTTTTGTTTCCATTTGAGACATGATATAAATAAAGAAAATTGAGAATTAATCCAGGTCATTTCTCTTCAAAACCCTATTTTGATACTAAATATCTACAAGTTGCACTAGATTCTTCACTAAATTCCTTAACTTCTTTTGAAAAAATAACGACTGAATGAAAAACAAGAAATAAATCATAAATTATGTAGAAATTATTGCTGATAATTCAGGGGCTGAAAATGTAACAATAATTCGTACAGTAGTTCTATTATTGGTATGTTAGTATAGCGGAGAAAATATAGTTTCCTTTTTATATCTGTTGACAAACTTAAAAACTCAAATGTCTCGACCAAATTCCATTTCTGATCGGATTAATTCCAATGCTCCTCTATATCTCAGAAAATAAAGATTCCCAGATTGAAATATTGTAAACCTTTTTTCTAATCGTTCCTTCGAATCAACTAAAGGCCTTAGAACCCAGAGATTGGCACACTTAAAATGTCGTTAATATCAGAACATTTGCTGCTAAAACCATTTGCAAATTTTTATTTATTCACTCTGCACAAATCTATATATCAATATATCTATAATATTTTTATTTTCTGTTAGAAGTTTACTAGAAAGAAATAATACACATAATTGAGACAATTGAAATCAAATGAAATGAATAATAATGCTAAAATGGAGGAATCCAGATGAAGAGCTCAAATAGTTGCTCCCAGATCTACTCAATCAAACTCCAAATTACATAGAGGGTGTTTCAAAAAAAGGTGACCATCTCTCTAGGATAGATATAAAACTGAAAAATAATAGGGGTTTGTTCAGTAAAAAAATTTTCGTAACTTTGTCCGTATTCAAGATACAGGGCGTTGAAAAAGAAAAAAATATACACATTTTTTACGATTTTGCCGAAACTACCGGCAACATTGTAATGAAATTTCACACGAATATGTTTTGGAAGCTGATAAATAAAATGTGTTTTGATGTCTGACTCTCATAGAGGGCGCATCGATTATAACTTCATAATTCTCAAATCAAAATATTCCGAAAACGGTGCACAGTATCGAGTTTAATCAATTGTACCTTTTTGATGTCAAATTGGATGATGTTTGAGATCGCTCCAAATTTGGCTCAATAAATCTAATATCAAAAAAGTTATAATAAAACAATTTTGTACGACCCGTGTAACTAGCGCCCCATATGAGAGTCAGAAATCAAAACAAACTCATTAGATGTATCAGTTTCCAAAACTTATTCGTGTGAAATTTCATTACATTTTTGCCAGTAGTTTGGGCAAAATCGTAAAAAATGTGTATCTTTTTTTCTTTTTCAACGCCCTGTATCTTGAATACGGATGGCGTTACGAAAATTTTTTACTGAACGAACCTTCATTATTTTTCAGTTATCTATCTATCCTAGAAAGATGGTCACCTTTTTTGAAACATCCCATTTATTGACATGAAGATAACACGTGCATGATATCCAATCATATGAAACAAAACAAGAAATCCTAGATGATACAAGATAATGAATTAACGTTTTTTGTGAAGAAACATGACAAAAGGGGAAGACAATTAGAAGATTTCTTCAGTGATGTGACAACAAATCCTTACCTTCTAGCAAAAACAGAGAATATGCAAATATATTCACATAACACAACATAATTCAACAAAGCTTTACTTGAATTGAACACTAATCTGATGGTAATAGACGCCAATCAGTCAGAGTAATCGAGTTGAAAATAGACTCTATGAACTAAATAGCGGATTTAACGAAAGAAATGGTCCTGGATGTTCGCAGATGCAATGGTGTGGTCTTGGATCGCGGATACTCAGAACCCCTCAAGAGAGGTGGGCAGTAAATAATGTTTTGCACTAGTTTGTTAATATATTTGAGACATTTCTCTCCTATACTGCAGCAAAATCACATTCAATTGACTCAACAATTCGCCATGGTCGAGTCTTTTTGGTGGATAAACTTTACCCTCCCTCCAAACCAAGCACTTCAAGAATCTTCCCTGAACGGCCTCGAGATGGTATTGATGGCAAAAGCAAATAGAACGCCAAATCATACTGTCATACCCCAAGTTGCTTCTGATAAACGAATTATGGTGAGTAAAGTTGTTGAAGTACATATTACAGAAATACAAGCCATTGCTAGAAGTGACTACTAGGTCTAGCAATTGTTGCGGGCGAAATGAAGACACAGATAACAAAAAAGGTACTACATCCCATAGCGTACCTTTCAGTTTAAAAGCTAGAAAACATTAAGTTTAAAAAAATACTCTTTAAATCTATACGAAAAGCAAACAAAAATAATTCATTCGCAAAACTATAAAAAATACATATACAGATCGGGAGAACAGAATTGGAAACATCATAGTTTCGATAGTAAATTCGAACAGGGTCATATTCTAGTGGAACAGTGGCAGAATAGAAACCTCAGAGGAAAATTATATCGAATAAAGGGCTGGGCCGACAGATTCGTTTGGGTGGGGATGTAGAGCACCACGTATGGTACGCGAAGTGTCGAATCGAATCAGTAACACGCCAAACGCGGTATGGGTTATTTCACATCTGTTGTAAATGAATACGACAATTTCCCTTGTTTGTTATCGAATCGCATTGAGACTTCGATTCTTTCACTGTTCTATTGACTCGGAGCTCATTCGAATTTAACATTTAAGTATAAGGATTTGCTTCATCTGTATACACTTCCCTTTCTGATGAGGTTTTCATATCTTACGTCAATAAAAATCAAATTGCACTACATGTTTTCATCTGATTGTCAATCAAAACCTCATTTAATCTTGCCTCTGTGCCCCCAACTGAAGCAGCACCTCGACAACACTCGCTAAGGATGTATTTACAGGTAATAAAAATATGTAATATATTATTATTATTATTATTATTATTAATTCATAGTAAGAGTTAAGATACCTATAAACTCATATAACAATTTAGTAAAAAAAAAATATATATATACCAAAAGAAAAAAAAATGTAACACTGAGAAGAAGAAGTGAAAGTTATGTCACTGAAACAGTTCGTCGAAACGGTTCTTGAAACAATTAACAGATGGTGAGTCCACTACGCGTGCAGGAAGGCGATTCCACTCATCGAAAATGCGGTTGGAAAGAAAGTGTTGCCTGGTCGTAGTTCTGAAGTTTTCCTTGCACAGTTTGAACTTGTGTCCACGAAGACGCGGGTCGTTATTCAGCGAAAAGAGGGGCGACAAATCTACTCCGAAGAGGCCATTTAAGGCTCTATACGTGATTATCATATCACCGCGTTTACGCCTTTCAGAAAAACTGGAAAGGCCCATAGAGGAAAGTCTTTCACTATAAGAGGGTCGTGTAACGCCATAGGGGATGCGTGTCGACCGACGTTGGACTTTTTCGAGAAGATCCTCGTCGCGCACTAAATTAACACTCCACACAGGTCCAGCATATTCGAGAATTGGTCGTACGTAGGTCTTCAGGAGTGTGGAACATGTTGACGAGTCACATCCTCGGAAAGACTTTTCTAGCATATACACTAGTCGATTTGCTTTCATAGTGATATTGGTGATATGCTCCGACCAGGAAAGATCTTCATTAATGGTGACACCCAAATCAAGGTGACTTCTCTCGGAATTAATGATTTGGTTCGCCAACGAATAACTGCGTCGTGGATTATTTTTACCCAAGTGAAGCACAACGCACTTCGTCAAGTTGAGGGGCAGTAGCCACTGTTGGGACCACTGAAACAAATTGTTCAGATCATCTTCCAAATCTTGTCCGCTGTGTAGTGCGTTATTGAAAATTTTTGCATCATCGGCAAATAATGCAAGCTTGGAACTCACGGTACAGGGCAGGTCAGATGTGTAGAGAAGAAACAAAAGGGGCCCCAAAACCGAACCTTGGGGTACACCACTAGTCACCTGCCTCGAATCAGAAAGCGAACTCCCCACTCGCACCTGGAAACTTCTAGAAGTAAGGAATGCCTCTATCCATCGTAACAGACTTCCCCGCAATCCAAGATGTTCTAGCTTGAGGAGAAAACGCTTGTATGGTACTCGGTCAAAGGCTTTAGAAAAGTCCAAGTATATGACGTCAATGGGTATATTCTTATCCACCATGCGTGTCCAGACATCAACACAACTCAGGAGATTAGTGATCACTGAACGTCCTGGCAGGAATCCATGCTGGCTTTCCGGAATCAAGTGATTCTCAAGAGCAAACTCACGCACTCTCTCCAGGATTATACGTTCGCAGATTTTTGGAATAATGGAGATCAGACTGATGGGTCGATAGTTATCGGGACAGAGTTTATCTCCCTTTTTGAAAATCGGAGTAACCAAGGACTTAAGCCAAGACGCTGGTAGGGAATGGGAGCTGAAAGATTCTCTGAAGATAATTGACAGTGGGTAGGAAATGGTGTTTGCACAGTTTTTCAAGACTGTAGCCGATATAGAATCGGGACCCGGAGCGGACGAGGTATCAAGTCCTCGGAGGTGTCTCCTAATGATTTCCACAGGAAAATCAACCTCAGAAATCGAAACAGGCGACCGAGGGGTGGCCAGAGTCGGGATCAGATCATCCTCTAAAGTAAACGCCGATGCGAAGCTATCAGCGAAAACATTGGCGCTATCTTTCTCGCTTGTACACAACATACCATTGCTGTTACGAACTAAGGGTGTTCTTACTTTGCAACATAAGGATGATCTGAGGTACTTGAAAAGGCGCTTTCGGTTCCTGGAGCCAGCAATTCCGTTCTCATAATCTTTCTTGGCCTGCAACAGTACACTGGATAGGTGATTGCTATAGTTTCTGTGTGAGATATAATCAGATACTAGTTTATGTCGAGTATATCTTTGCCATGTCTTATCATTTTGAGAATGTCCTGGTTAATCCATGGTTTCGAGGGAATATATGTTAGAGTTTTTGTGGTAGAATATTGGGCAATAGCGTAGTTAAAACAATCATAAAACACTTCCCACATTTCGTCTATAGTTGCACAGGAGGAAAATTGCTCGTCCCAATCTATTCCTCCGAGAAAGTCGTTCAAACCTTGGAAGTTTGTAACTGTAATAGACTTCTTCTGCTTCAACGGGGGTCCGGGAATATTTAGTTGAAGCTCGGTGAGTAGGGTGATGTGTATTGTAATGTTGTATTGTTAGTTATGAGTTTATGTGTTTCACATTTGTTATTATAATTAATTTAGTTGATTTTCAACGTCTTCAGGAATTTCAGTTGACCTTCACCAAGCCACTAAAGACATGAGGGAAAAATATGTTGTTTTTCGAAATCGAGAAGAACTTGGAGAGTGCGAGAGAGAAGAGACAATTTATCGTCTTGCTTGCTTTTGCCAGGCTTTAGTAAAAAAATTTGGGTTCACATAGGGGCTGGAGCAGTCAAAATTACAAGGAGGTCAGTTTTCTTCTCAACAATGACCACACACTCATGGGACAGCTCCTGAGCAACTTTATCAGCACTAGCTACGATTAAATGATCAGCATTCTCAATAGGATGATCTACTGTGCGATTTTACATTGTGGATGGGCGGGTTACGTATTTATCACAATTTGATGGTCTTCAACTCTAATTTCAATAACAGTTTGTTCTAAATCTCGTAGTTCCATAAGTATTATACGTTTTATGATGAAAAAATGTGTTTTTTCGATAAGAGTAAAAATTTGCCATATCTTGATGTATAGTAATATATAATTTCCTCAATAAATTACACTAACTAACAAACAAACATATATGTTACAAATGTTCTGAATATAATTACAATTATTATATAAACTGTTTTAAAATTTATATTCCATGAACTCCTCCACAGAGTAAAGCCCATTGTCGGTAAGCAGAGCCTTAATCTTCCTCCTGAAAGCCACGCTACCAAGCGATATTATTTGTTCGGGAAGTTTATTGAACATTCCCAACGAATTATAAATATGCGTGTTTTGTCATTTTTTTAATCGATTTCTTGGGACCACAAATTTTTCCCTTGATCTAGTTTGATGGTTGTGAATCTGTGTATGTTTCACAAATTTACTTCTGTTGACATCAAGAAAGTCTTCCGGGCTTATTGGCCGGTGTCTATTAGGAATTATTTCACCTAACGTTTCGCCCACAACTACGGTAGGCATCTTCAGAGGATTCTTGGTCTGAGGTTGTAACTCGACCGCTGAATTTCCGAAAGTGATGCTGGATTCAATCCGTTGGCCCAACTTATTCCCTGATCATTGGCGGGAGAAGGTTGTGGGTTTACGCGCGCGATGTTGATTGGTCTATCGCTCCCCCTTCATATTGGCTTGATTTTGGTCTTTTCCAACACCGGCAACCATGCGCTATGTACCAAAGGAGTTTCTTCCCTTCTGTTCATGTTGTTCTTATGTCTATATATCCCAATGGCTTCCATGTTCATCCTAGGATAGAAACTTTTGATTTTCGAAATAGCCTCTGCTTTCGAGAAAACAATATTGTGTCCATCTGTTTGAGCATGTTTCGCTGTGCGGATTTTTCTGTCTGATTGAGCCTACAGCATCGTTCATGCTCCTTAATTCTCGTATTGATACTTCGCTTCGTTGTAACAATGTAGACCTTGCCGCAGTCAAAAGGTATCCTGTAAATACCGAGTTGAGAGAGTGGGTCGACTTCGTCCTTGGTAGTTCTGATCATTTGGTTAAGTTTTTGAGTTGGCTTATAGGCAGTCTCTATATTGTGCCTCTTTAGTATTCCACCAACTCTATCGGTGACCTTGGGGATATATGGTAAGATAGCTCTTCCATTGGGGGTGAGTTGTGATGTGTTATCATCAAGTGTGGAAAGTTTTGGTCTTATCGCCCTCTGAATTTCCTTAGCATTATATCCGTTAGTAACGAATGCATGCTGTAAATGTTCAAGTTCATACTCCAGAAATTCCGGCTCGCACAATCGTCGCGCTCTGTCTACGAGTGTTTTTATAACTCCTCGTTTCTGTTGAGGGTGATGATTGGACTGCTTGTGTAGATACCTGTCAGTGTGGGTTGGTTTTCTATAAACCCTGTGTCCTAGCTTCCCATTTGGCTTTCTAGTAACCAAGACGTCTAGAAAGGGTAGAGCACCATCGTTTTCAATTTCCATAGTGAATTAAATATTTGGGTGCCTACTGTTAAGATGGTATAGGAAAACATCCAATTCTTCAAGTCCATGACTCCAAACGACAAAAGTACCATCCACATAGCGTAGCCATGTGGATGGTTTCTTTGTTGCCGCTTCAATTGCACTTTGTGGCATCCAATTCTTAAGTCCATGACTCCAAACGACAAAAGTATCATTCACATAACGTAGCCATGTGGATGGTTTCTTTGTTGCCGCTTCAATTGCACTTTGTGGCAACAAAGAAACCATCCACATGGCTACGTTATCTGGATGATACTTTTGTCGTTTGGAGTCATGGACTTGAAGAATTGGATGCTTTCCTATCCCATCTTAACAGTAGGCACCCAAATATTGAATTCACTCCAATGTGGACAATAAGCAGTTCTTTTTCTCTAAATTTTTTATTGACAATTTCGCCGACGTTTCGGAGACTACTTTTTCCTTTATCAAGGCTGTAAACAATTATTGTTTATTATTGTTATTGTCCACATTCCTGTAAAAAGTTCCTGAATCAGAAACATGGATGTAACAAACCAACACATTGAATTCACTATGGAAATTGAAAAGGATGGTGCTCTACCCTTTCTAGACGTCTTGGTTACTAGAAAGTCTAATGTAATAGTTTTTTATAACTTTGTTTTTCATAAACCTCTCAAACATTTCTGAATTTCTTCTCGATGTTCTCAATTTTTCCGCGATAGTTACGAAGTGTGACTTAAAGTCCTCCCCTGACACTCCTGAGATGGTGGGTTTTGCTTTTTTAGTTCTCGAATTGATGATACTCCAGATAGCTCGGTTTTAATTATCTGATTCATCCACAACCTTTGCGTTCTGCACTTTAATAGTGTCATCTATTAAATGTTTGAGATCTTGTTTCGATCTCATATACAGCTTCTTTGAGTCATCATCTCGCTTAATTTGAAAAATTGCTGCGTCAACTTTGTTTTTTAGTGCTTTCATTTCAGGTATTTCCCAGTGACCTTGTTTAAGTTTGTCTCAGATTCCTATTCGTTTTTCAGGAAAACAACTGTTGAAACTCTCCATTATGACACCATGTAATCTCGTATAAGACTCTCAAACCGAGTTTTCAATAATAAAACTCCCGTGACTATTCTCTAAATTTTGTCGGAAAAGGTTTATACTGGTTTCATCCAAAACACGAACATTTTTATAAACACGTCCTCTCGGTGTTTCTGACCTTTCAAGATCCAGTCTCTGCGCCAGATGATCCGAAACATGATGATTCACCGTAGCCGCCTTATATCTGGAACAATCGATATTAGAAAAAAAATTATCGATACAATGACTAGATCTCAGTGTCACCCGGGATTGCTCACTGAACACAATATGTAAACCGAAAAAAGATAACAGTTCCTGAATCCTTAAGGTGCGTACAGACATGCTCCGAATGCCGTACCGCACCACGTCGCGTACCTAAGTGTGGACGGCGGGGTGCAACAGCGTATCGCATATCGCCGCGATCACGGTGTAGATATTGGCGAACTTTTGTTGATCGCGTTGATGTACGCGACGTGGTGCGGTACGCCATTCGGAGCATATCTGTACGCACCTTTAAGCCGCATCCACATTATGCCGCTGTGTGCCGTGCGGCTTTGCCGCTGATTTCTTTTGATGGAGACCGTCAGTTCAGCGATTTCTTCAGCAGCACATAGCAGCACATAGCGGCACGTTGGCACGAGCCAACGATGCATCCACATACACAGCGGCTTTGCCGAGCGGCAAGGCCGCTCGGCACACAGCGGCATAATGTGGATGCGGCTTTATACTCGCATTGTTCGCTACATCGAGATAAACGTTAAAATCGCCCGCTATTATGATTTTAAAATGCATTTGATTTAAAATAATTTTTAGTGCTTTCTCTAGTTTTTCCATGAATAATTCGAAATCGCCATGTGGCGGTCTGTAGATACACAAGTAATAAGTTTTTGTTTCTTTCTCGAATACAGCACAGATTTCGAATTGTCTTTCGACTGACAGTTCATTCACTTCGGTCACTGAATGTCCCGTGAAGTTTTCTGTTGTCAGAATCAAGCTTCCCCCGTACCCAGAGCTCTGGCGGGCAAAAGCAGCTGTAATTTTGTAGTTAGGAATATTGACGCATGCTAACTGTTCTTCATTCATCCAGTGTTCAGTTATGTAAGCGAGTTTATAGTCCTCCGTGTTCAATAAAAAATCCATCATATCCAGGTTTTTTCTCATTGATTGTATATTAATATTCAGGAATTTGTCCAACTTGTTTTTCCTTCTGGTGCTCCCAGCACTATTGTCTTTATTTTCTTTCCCGAAAAAAACCTGAATCGTCTCACCAACACTCCCAATGGCCAGTTTTGCGGTTTGTATATTTCCTCTAAAAGGGATAAGTTGACCCCTACCCAGAACGATGCACTAGCAGATTCATTTCGTTTTGGCAGTTTCTCAACCGAAATATCGTCATTATCCGGGAAAAGTTTGTTCAAGTAATCATTTATTTGTGACTCATCCACCGTTTGGCCAACACGTCCCACATAAACCCAAGCCTGTCGTGGAACACCACAATAGGTACTCGCACCAGTTCCAGTTACTCCGGGTTCTTTCTTTTTCTTTCGAATTCTCTTAACTCTATTATTGTTGACTGATACATTCGAAAATGAGATATCATCCCCGTTCTAGGACTGAGTTTTATTCTGATTTATGTGGTCATTTTTTTCGTCTGCCATTTCTTCATAAGTTTTCGTCCCCTTCTTGTAGATAGTTGCTACTTCCTTACTAGGTCTCTTTTCTCGCGTCTTATCATCAGCGCTTGTCTGTTGTTCAGATTTCTTCATATTATCAGGATTATCAGCCATACCGATATTTGATCCACTACACCTGTCACCTATTAGGATGTTGTCTATCTCAACAGATGTCGCTTTCTGTTTTCAGATTGATTTACTCTTTCCAACAAAGCAATGTATTTTTCCATGATTTTCGTTTTATTTTGAAACTCTTTAATCAAGGATTCCTTTTCGCCTATGATTTTTTTAAGATACCCCACTTCTGTGTCTATTTTGGTTTATTCGTCAACTACCGATTTCATAGTAGAGTTTTCGTCATTTATAAACTTTGTACGGTCTTCATTCACATCTTCAATCGTAGTATTCAGGTTGCTTACTGATCTTTCGAAACACAATTCATTAAAACTCGATAAACGCGTTTTCAGTTCTTGTATCTGAATATCCTTCTGTTCACAAAGACACTGTTTGGAGGTTAGGTCTTCACAACAAACGACTTCACCACTACTTCTCACATATACTCCACAAATTTTCAGTATACAGCTAGGATGGTATGTCTTACTGCATTTTGAACATGTAACAAAATTTTTCACTTCTTTTGCACATCTATTACACACTTTGTCACTAGAGCTCACTGCGCGTAGCGTCATCTTGGATGATATGATTTCCATAAAACTACTTCTTCAAAATATAATTTCGTAATACTTTTTTAGAAGCAGAATTTAATGCGGAATACTCTTGAATACAACAATATTTTTGATTAAGTGCTTAGTTTAGGTACTATTCGAGAAAAACCTAAAATAATCCGAAAAGTTTTTCGAACGTCACGACATATGCTCCATTAGGAAATTGGGGCAAAACTCAAACTACTCTTATTAGAAGCCTAAATAAATGATTAAAACAGTTTCTAGAACTCCACCAATTATTTCCAGGCAAAAGTCTAATTTGCTTGGTCTATATGTAACTTTTGATTCAATGAGATTTCTGTAATATTTTTCATGTTCGTCACACTCCCAGATTTCCTTGAAATGAAGTCTTTCGTTTTTTAAATGGAATTCATCATTTTCCGAAAATTGTTAGAGAAAACAAGCCAATTCCAGGAAATAATCCTCGTAGGTACCCAACAGCGATTTATAGGTACTGGAAATTTTTTTGACCCCCATAATGACAGTTTATTGTTTTGACAATCTATCTATTCTATGTTTTGCAAGTACTTAATGAATACGAAAATTTACGGTCAATTTTATCTATTCAAACACAATTTGTTGTGGAATGTTCTTACAGAATACCACACGAGGTCAAATTAGCAAATTTTTTCTCTCTCATGAATATTTTCAGTTATCTAACTAACGCATAATAAATTTTACAGCCTTGAAAAAGTTGGAAAAGTCCAACGAAACGTCGGCATTAGTCTAAAAAAGGGCTAGTTTCTTTCATCTACCAATTTATCCTGTTCCTGTGAAACCATTTTCTGATCATGAGTTTGCAAGGATGTGAAATATTCAATGACATTCTCAGAAAATTTCAGAAATGTTCAAAAGCTCGAAAAAATTTCCGGCAATAATTTGACATCTTAGGGTCGGTTTCACAAAACTTTGATTGTACCGTTAAATTAGTTGAAGCCACTGCGATTTGTTGAAATTTCAAAACTAGTGATTCGATTGGTTCGAAGTTACATGAGGTTTTTTAATCGCACTATCAAAGTTTTGTGAAACCCACCTCCAGTGATATTACTAGTGATAATATTATAGTATCTTCCGCTGAAATCAAAAATAAAATTTATTTTATAGGTGGTCCAATATTTAATGTCAAAGCTGTTCATGTCGAAAATGAGAAAAGTGTATTTTTCCAAATCGCAACCCCATTTCTCAAGGTATTTAGAAAAGCTATATTCAAAAATAATATGAGCTTGAGGTCCATATTAGTGGTCTGAAATGAATACTATTACATAATATTTTATATATTTGAAAGCAAAACATATTAGCATTTTATTTACGATAAGTATTCGATATGACCAACGTCCACCTCGAAAAATTTTTCTGTAATATACTGGGTTAATTTAGGTAAGAAGAAGAATGTTCTTTGTTGTCAGGTCATGCGTAATGATATGACGCATGACCAATGGATATTTTTGATGTATGTCAGTAGGGGACAAGACAGTGCAGAATAAAGGTAAGAAAGACGCTCCAGTGTGTTATTACTTGTTATAAAACCTAATACACAAAATATTAGAAAGCAAGCATCTTACATGGTGTCAGGTGTTAAACCGGATTGGAAATAATTTCGAACGATAGCAGATTGATACGAAATGGAAGGATTCAGAATTCCTCCTACGATGGACTTCAGCGAACACATGTCATGGCTGGACCGTATGGGAGCAGAAATTCGACATTTATATGATGGCAGCTATAGATGCTGATATTTCCGAACAGAAGAAGGTGGCAATCTTCCTCAACTTAATTGGCGAGCAAGGAGTTGTAATATTCAATACTTTAAAACTTAAATTGGAATCATAAACCCTGAAACACGTTAAGGCGGCATTCAAGAAATACTGTGATCCGAAGAAGAATATAATATTCGGTCGATATAAGTTTCTGTCCTGCAACCAGAAAGGAGGTCAAAGTATTTCGAATTATATTCTTCTTCTTCTTCTGGTGCCTTGTCTGTCTTCAGACGTTGGCTATCATCATAGATACGATATTTTGGAATCCTTCTCTATCGGCTGCTGCGCGAAATAGTTCCTCGGACGAAAGACCACACCATTGCCTGATATTGCGAAGCCAGGATAGCTTTTTTCGTCCTATCCATCTTTTACCTTCAACTTTTCCTTGTATTATGAGGCGCAACAGCTGGTATTTAGATCCTCTTATTATGTGTCCAAAGTACTCCGTTTTTCTCTTCTTTATGATATTCAGCAGTTGCCGTTCCGTATCTATCATTCTGAGGACATCTTCGTTGGTAGTGTGTGAGACCCACGATATTTTTAGGATCCGGCGATAGCACCAGAGTTCAAACGCTTCTAATTTGTTCATTATTGTGACCTTTAGTGTCCATGCCTCGCAACCATAAAGTAGGACAGACCACACATAACATCTTAAGATTCTTTTACGAAGATGCATTGACAGATTTCTATTACATAGCACTGGTTTCCATGTCATGAATGTCTTCCGTGATATTTCAATCCGTGTTGTTATCTCTCCATCAGAGTCCGCACACGCATTAAGCCAGCTGCCCAGATATTCGAAATGGTCTACGCGCTCTATCTTCTCCCCACCGACCCAAACCTGCCGTCGACTTACATTTATTTTTCCAACTGCCATCCACTTTGTTTTCGCAGTGTTGATTTTGAGACCTCTCCGACGACTTGCTTCATTCACTAGATTTACCAATGTTTGAAGGTCTTCTATATTCTCTGCCAGAATGGCTGTATCATCAGCGTATCTGATATTGTTGATAGTTTCTCCGCCGAGTCTTACACCTTCTTGTCGTCCATCCAAAGCTTCTCTGAATATTTCTTCCGAGTATAGTTTAAAAAGGCTAGGCGATAGAACACAGCCTTGTCGTACTCCACGTTTAATGGGCAGTTTTTGGGTTTGATTGTCTTCAATTTGGACGGAGGCTACTTGGTTGTAGTATAGGTATTTTAGTATTCTAGTGTCATAGTTGTCTAGTCCTGTTGCTTCTATGTATTTGAAGAGTGGGTCGTGTTTTACTCGATCAAATGTCTTTTCGAAGTCTATGAAGCAGACAAAGACATTTTTTCGGAATTCACAGCTTTCCTGGAGCAGAACGCGCATACAAAATAAAGCCTCTCTGGTTCCCAAACCATATCTAAATCCAAATTGTTTGTCACTCATTTTACTTTCGCATAGTTGGAATATTCGATTTTTTATTATTCGCAAGAAGATCTTGAGCGTGTGACTCATCAGGCTAATGAGTCTGAAGTCGCCGCATTTAGTGGGTCTGCTTTTTTTTGGTAGAATTATGAAAAGTGATTCTAGCCAATCGTTTGGTATTTTTCCTTCGCTGCATATCTTATTAAAAAGTGTGGTTAAGCACGTGATACTCTCTTCGTCTAGAAGTTTAAGCAGTTCAGCAGGAATTTGGTCTGGTCCAGGAGCCTTGTTATTTTTTGCTTGTTGTATTGCTTTCTTGACCTCTGCCTTCAGTATTTTGGGGCCTCTGTCTACCTCGTTCTCACATACAGTATGTGACATGTTTCCTCTGCTGGCATCATTGAAGAGGTCTGTAACGTAACTCTCCCATTCTCTGCATTGTTGTTTGTGATCAAGGAGTTCTCCGTTTGAATTTTTAAGCAGGTGAAGATGTTTTGGCTTTCTGATTCTGGAGGTATATTTGAGTTTTTTATGGAGGCTGAAGCTGTCGTGTTTTTTCAGAAGATCCTCTATTTCTACACAGGACTTTTCTAGCCATAATTCTTTGGCTTGTTTAATTTTCTTTTTGATGGTTTTATTGGTATCGCTATATCTGACAGTGTCTTCATGTTTATATTTCCGCCGCGCTTCCATCAGGTTCAGAATTTCTTGTGTCATCCATTCATTCTTTGCTAGTCTCTTAGAAGGTTTCGAGGAATCCTTCGTTATTTCTATGATCGGTCTTTGTATATCATGCCAATATTCATCGATGGTTCTGTTTTCATTTGGTGTTTCCTTTATTTTGTGTATTTCAGTGTTTATTTATTGAGATATCCGTTCACGTACTTCTGAGCTTCTGAGGGGATCGAGGCACATTCTGCTTGGTTTATATATCTTTGTTGGTCTTTTTAATTAAACTTGAATTTTGGAGCAGAGTAAGTTGTGGTTTGAGTTTATGTCTGCACGTGGGTAGGTTTTAACGGTTGTAATACTGTTACGGAATCGGTGATTTATCAAAATGTAATCTATTTGGTTTCGTACTGTCCTACCTTGATGTCCATCTTGTGGCGATTTCCATGTATATAGGCGTCTTTCTGGATGCTGGAACCAAGTATTCGTAACAACAAAATCAGCCTCTTGACAGAATTCGATGACGACCTGGGAGGCCCTGTGTTCTGGGCTTTGTTTACCTCCCCTGCCGGATCTTGGATTCCGAACTCCATGATCAGTAACAATATTTACTTTTTCTGTAAGAGCCATGATGATTGTTCCTAGGGAGTATAATGGGGTGGTTTCCCGTTGCCTTCCCCATCGCAGTATCTTAGCCGATAAAGTCCAATATAGTGACTGTCGCCTGAGAGTATCCGTGTTAAGCTGTTCCGAAATAATCATTCTCCACTTTAAGACGGCAATGAAAATGCTGCTTCCCATTCTCATGTGCTAGATTTTGGTCCGCCTCGGGTATTTCATTTCCCCGATACCACCCATATTTGGGAGGCATTCCCCTATCCGCCACCTGGGGAGGCGCCCGATAGAGGATCTAGCAACCCCTCACGGGTCGAATTATATTGCCGAAATAAAATTTTTAGTCAAAGTTTGTGAATATCAAAATGAAGGAGAAATGATAAGGGATAAGATAATCTTGGGAATAAGGGACAACGAACTACGTGAGAAGTTACTTCAATGCGATAAACTTTCATTGGAGAAAACTGAGGAGGTTTGCAGTGTCACAGAGGTGAGCAAGAAACAGGCAGAGGCAATGATCAAAGAAGTGAAGACTCCAGAGATAGATAAATATGAGACCAAGAAATAAGAATGAATTTTCAAATGTAAAAAATATTAACGAAAAAATTTGTAACAAGTGTGGCTTAATGCATCCTAAATATTAATGTCCAGCATTTGGAAAAAAGTGTGCATATTGCAAAAAACAAAATCACTTTGCATCTTGTTGCTTTTCAAAAGTTCATAAAAATTCAAATAGTAAATTCAAGGTTGAGACCACATCATTGCATGAAGACGACGATGATGATGATCTTTTTATTGATAGCTTAGAAATTAATCAGTTAGAATTAAAAAAATATAAAAACACATCGATTGAAAAGGTAAACATGAATAATCATGTTATTATGTTTAAATTAGATTCTGGTGCAGGATGCAACATCATCCCTACAAAGATTTACTTCAACTTAGGTCCAGTAAGAGAATTATCAAATGCAAGGGTAACACTGATGGCCTTTGGAAGAAAAATGGTTAAGGTAAGAGGGTCTGTGAGGTTAGATTGTCTTATAAGAGATAAATATCATAAAATACTATTTTATATTGTGGATGAAGCGGACAAACCAATATTAGGATTACAAAGTTATTTAGAATTCAACTTAATCAAATATGTCAACCCAGTTGAAAAGTTAATATTCAAGGATAAAACTGAAGTAGTCAATTCTTATATAGATGTTTTTAACAAATTAGGTCAATTTCCTGATAAACCATGTCACTTAACACTTGAGGAAAATGCAACTCCTGTTGTTCACTGTGCTCGAAGAATTCCAAAGAAACTTTTATCTGAATTCAAAGAAACTTTAATTAAAATGGAGAAAACTGGTGTCATTTGTAAAGAAACGGAACCCACCGATTGGGTAAATACCATTGTCATTACTGAGAAAAAAAGGTGAGAGATTACGAATTTGCCTAGATCCTAGAGATCTGAATAATAATATCAAAAGGGAACATTATCAAATTTCCTCTCCTGATGAAATATTGACAAGTTTGTCAGAAAAGAAATATTTTTCACTATTGGATCTGAGGAATTCATTTTATCAAATTCCTTTGGATGAAGTATCTTCGAAATTATGTACCTTTTCTACACCTTTCGGCAGATACAGATTTCTTCGTCTTCCATTTGGAATAAATACTTCTGCAGAAATTTTTCAAAGAAAAAATTCAGAAATTTTTGGTGAAATTCTGGATGATAATGGGATTTACATTGATGATTTGATTATTTCTAGTAGGAATGAAGAAGAGCATGACAATAATTAGTCCCAGAAGCTGCTAGAAGAAATGGCATATCATTCAATTTAGAAAAGTTTCAGTGTAAAAACATCTGAAATTAAAATTTTAGGTTTTATTGTTTCTGAAAAGTGTATTTCAATAGACCCTGCTAGAACTGAAGCTATTAAAAATATGAAGCTTCCCCAAAACAGAAAGGAATTATTAAGATTCCTGGGTACTGTTAAATTTTGAGCAAGTTTTTCCCAAATTTATCGGCTTTAACTGCTCCACTTAGAAAACTTACTTGCGATAATGTAACTTTCGAATGGCTACCAATTCATACAGAAACTAACAAAATAAAGAATCTTCTAATCCAAGCTCCAATTTTGAGTAATTTTGATAATAATAAGCCTATTGTTTTGCAATGCGATGCATCTCTGGAGGGTTATGGTTGCTGTCTTATGCAAGATGGTAAACCAGTAGCATTTGCTTCTCGTACTTTGTCAGACGCAGAAAAAAGATATGCTAACATTGAAAGAGAATTAGCTTCAATGGTATTCGGTGTTGAGAAATTTAATTATTATGTATATGATAGGAAAGTAACAGTACAGGGTGATTCATTTATCTTGGTAACCCCAATTTTCTCGAAAACGCCCGAATATTTTTTCATTCTGTGAATGGCGTTTTGAACAAGTCAATGTCGACTTGAGATGCGCATAAAAATCTTCGGAATAAATAAAGACGCCAGGCGTCGCGGCGCTATCAAAAATTTTTTCTCCAGGGACATACCATTTTTATCATGTCATTCGAAAGATAATTTTATTTTGAACTTTTTTTTCGAATACAATTTTTGTCCATTTCTTACCGTCAGCGATCTGCAACGTGTTTTATGTTGATTCTATTCCATTTATTTTTTTCTGTATTGTGGTAGTATGGCTTGATTTGGAGACATAGATATGATTTTATGCCTCGAATTCAAGGAGGCAAGTTTTCTAAACAATCTGCCTCTTTAAATAAGATCAAATATGTGGATACAGCAAGATAGGTTTCCATGTCACAACGCTGCCATTGTGAAGAGATATTGAGATTAAGAATTCGAAAATGAATGGAAACTTATATTTTGTCCAAAGTGACCTATGATGAAATAGGGAGATGATTTAACTTGTGTATGGATCATAATGGCTAGATGACCTAAATTTGATTATGTTCCGTAAAATGACGGAGGCTCTGTAACTATTTTTCTATTATTTTATTCATTAAATATTACATCTTATAATAATAAACATTTTTTTTCAATAACAAACGAAAAATTTCGAATTATATGTTCTATATACCGGCCATTATGATCCATACATGAGTTATTTCATCACTTTGGTTAAAATATGAGGGTCCACTTGAGCACATGCGTTTCTTATCTTCAATTTCAAATAGTCCAAGTTATTAGAATCAGTTTGGTATACCATATATTCAAGGGGACCTCTCAGAAAGTAATCCATGAGCGTTAGGTCTGGCGATATCTGATGGGTCCATTGGTTTCAATCCATTTTTTCCGAATTCTTGATCTAAATATCTCTTGAGAATGGCAGCGTGGTGGCATGAAGCCCCATCTTGCTGTAGCCACATATTTCATCTTATTTGAAGGAGCACATTGACCAGAAAACTAGCCTTCTTGAATTCAAATCACAAAATCACATCTATGTCTCTAAATAAAGGCATACTACCACAATACAGAAAAAAATAAATGGAATAGAATCAATATAAAACACGCTGCAGATCGCTAACGGTTAGAAATCGATAAAAATTGTATTCGAAAAAAAAGTTCAAAATAAAATTATCTTTCGAATGACATGATAAAAATGGTATGTCCCTGGAGAAAAAATTTTTGATAGCGCCGCGACGCCTGGCGTCTTTATTTATTCAGCAGATTTTTATGCGCATCTCAAGTCGACATTGACTTGTTCAAAACACCATTCACAGAATGAAAAAATATTCGGGCGTTTTCGAGAAAATTGGGGTTACCAAGATAAATGAATCACCCTGTACATACAGATCAGAAGCCTCTAGTAAATATTTTTAAGGATATCAATAAAGTCTCATCTAGGCTACAAAGATTGATGTATAGGTTGATAAGGTATGATTTATTGGTTGAATACTTGCCTGAAAAAGAAATGTACATAGCCGATGCCTTGTCTCGTGCTAGTATTGATGTTCAAAGCTCTGATGAGTCTGAGATCCTTTTTGTTCATAGTCTAACTAAGCATATGCCGGTTTCTGAATCTAAATTGAAAGAATTGAAGAGTGCCACTGATGCTGATGAAACATTACATAATATAAAAATACGTCTTAGAAAAGGGTTGGGGAAACGTTAAATCAATCCCTGATTGTTTAAAACCATATCACAATATAAGAAATTATTTGAGAGAGTTTGGAGGCTTATTGTTTTATGGTGATAGGCTCATAATTCCGAAATCCAAACAGTCCAAAATGTTAATTGAAATTCATGAGGAGTCCCTCATGGCATAAACAGGCATAAACAAATGCAAATCTCGTGCTCGTGAATGTCTTTTTTGGCCTGGAATGTCTAAAGATATTTGTAGGTTTGTTGGTAGATGCGATACCTGTAATCAATGTAGTAGAAATCAAACAAAGCAACCCCTGCTTCACCAGGATTTATCTAATAAGCCATGGGAGAAATTGGGGATGGATATTTTTGAATTTAGAGGTAATTCTTCTTTAGTAGTAGTAGACTACTACTCTAAATGGATTGATTTTCGTAAAATAAAACATAAAGCTATTAATGATATAATACAGTATCTAATGAAACTTTTTTCCATGTTTGGTTTTCCTGATACTATCATATCTGATAATGATCCATTTAATTCATTCACGTTCAAAAATTGCGCTGAGAAACATAATATTAAATTAATACACTCTAATCCAAATTTCCCTAGGAGTAATGGCATGGCCGAAAAGGCTGTCAATATATCTTTTGAAAAAATTTGCTTTAGAAGGGGGCAACATACATATGTTCCTATTAAAGTATAGAAATTCTCCTACGAAATTGGTTCGTCCCCAGCTCAATTGTTTTTGAATAGGCGTCTCAAGGACAGTGTGCCCTCAAGAAGCTCTTTACTTAATCCAGTTATAATAAGTAAAAAGGAATATAAACAAAAATCTCTTAATCAACAATTATTGCAGAAAAGGTATTATGATTCTGGAAGTAAATCCTTGAATGATGGTGTTGCTGGTGATAATATTTATTTCAAATTAAAAAATTGGAAAAAAGGAAAATTGTTAGTAAATGTCAAGAACCTAGGTCTTATATTGTATCAGATGATCAAGATAAAGTATATATATGGAATAGGGAACATATAATTGTTAAGAATGATGATGAGGAAAGTCCTCAAACAAAGAGATATGATTTACGTGATAGGAATAAGATTCTGTTTATTTCCAAATTAGACACATTTAGAGTTAAGAGTAGATTTAGATTAAATTAAGGTGATCAATTTTCAAAGAAACAATTTTTTTTGTATAAATTCATTTTAGTTTTGGCAGAAATCTCGAAGAGGGGTAATTTAGGTAAGAAGAAGAATGTTCTTTGTTGTCAGGTCATGCGTAATGATATGACGCATGACCAACGGGTATTTTTGATATATGTCAGTAGGAGACAAGACAGTGCAGAATAAAGGTAAGAAAGACGCTCCAATGTGTTATTACTTGTCATAAAACCTAATACCCAAAATATTAGAAAGCAAGCATCTTACATTTCAATGTTCAATTCGTGATTCAATTCATTTGGATCGAGAGTGCGATAGTTATTATTATTATTATTATTATAACAAAAGGAGAAGAAAGGGGTTTTCACCTATAGACTCGCATGAAATACAATTAGGAGTTTAGTGCATCCAGACGGTTCTTGAATGCATTCAGAGTAGGAGCGCAAGCAATGTGACCGGTAGGGATTTCCACCTGTCGAATATCCTGTTGGTTTGATCAGAAAATTCTGTCTGTGAATCGTGGGATACTTTTCGTGATAAAGTTTCAGCTGATAACCTCTTAGGTTGTTGGTATTAAGATCATAGAGGTGTTGGAGTTCACAACCAAACAATCCATGCAGCGCTCTATATGTGATTATCAGGTCGCCACGCTTACGGCGCTCCATAAAGGTACGGTGACTGAAGAGGCGTAAACTTTCCTGATAGGTAGGCCAAACTACACCAAACGGCACTCGCGTTGCACTACGCGTCAAGACGTTCACGATCGCGCACTAATGTGGGCGGCCAGACAAGACCGGCGTACTCGAGAAAAGGGCGTACATAGTTGTTGTAGAGTCTATTTGTCAAACCTATCGAACACGGAGGTGTTCGGATGCTTTTCGGATCAAGTATAGCATTTTCCTAGCCCTCGCGACCACCCCATCGATGTGGGCAGACCAAGATAAATCCGACGTCACAATCACTCCGAGGTTACCCCCCTTTCTGGAGCTCAGAACTATCCATGCCCCTATATTGAGGTGGTCGTTCTGAACTCCTACTAGTGGGATGATCTTCTCCGACTCCATTTCGTGGCTTCTTGGGAAGAAGACCGTAATGTTTGTGGATTTGGTTATGTCATCTCCCTTTAGCACTACCAACTCGGGCCCCTTCCAAGATTTCAGTTGCGGAACTGAGTTGATGACCCAGTCCGCTGATTTCTCGGATCCACAATCCACCAGCATGATCCCATTTCTGGAATGGACACTAGTGAAGAGGATACCCCTTTATTGGCTCTGGCACATTTCCTCTACCAGAAGGTCTTCCAGGGAGGTCCATTGCTCTGCCTCCAGGATAGCCTTAGGGTAGTCCTTAGACATAATTCCTATCCTGGTGGTCTTCTTGTCTCTGGCCATGGGTGGCCTGAATACCCCAGACCAAAAAATTTCAGAAATGCTTGTTCAGAATTCAGAATTCATTTTCAAAATTTTTAAATTTCCTCAGAAAAATTCGAATGTTTCTCCTGGACTTCCCTCGTTTTCTCCTTACGCATCTATCCTAGGAAATTTTCGGAGAAAAGGGAAGTGTGATGAGAATGAAAAAAATTACTGAAATAAAGTAGAAGACCGCTTTTTACGGTAAACGTAAAAGAAAGGAACAGCCTGCTTTTACTTTTCCACTTACTAACATCAAGAAAGTTAATGAGGTATTGCACTCTATGACTTCAAACGCAGTTGGTAATGATGAAATATCCCTTAGGATGTTGAAGCTATGTAGTCCGGTCACTGACAATTACTTGATGCACATTTTCAATTTCTGTATAGAAACAGCTTGCGCTTGGAAAACTGGTATCGGAATACCTTTGCCTAAGAAGACCCCACCTACTACCTTTTCTGATTTGAGAATAATCAGTATTTTGCCTACGATCTCTGAAATTTTCGAAACAATTCTTTGCTCTCAAATGTATCGATATTTTTCATCCCATTACTTGAACCAACGAGTCAGAATGGCTTCGGGAAAGGTTTTAGTACCATGACGGCCCTTGCTAATGTTTCCGATGACACTTACGAGCGTGGAAAGATGGGCTGATGTCAGTGTTATTGCTACTTGATTTTTCACGTGCGTTTGATACCATAAACCATGAGCTTTTGTGTGCACTTTTGCATTATTTCGAGTTTGACCAGGCAGCTCTGACTTCAATAAAATCTTATTTATCAGAGAGATATCAGGTCTTGAAGGTCGATGATGGCTTTTCACGGAAAGTCAAGTTAACAAGTGGAGTCCCTGAAGGTTCAATTTTGGGTCCCTTGCTGTTCATCATTTACAGTGCGGAAGTATTAAGATCTGTTGAACACTGTAAGGTTGTGGCTTATGCGGATGATACTCAGTTACATAAGAGTGACTTCTGATCTGACTAGTATCTTTAATGCTGCGGCTCAGTTCGGTCTTAATCTAAATGCTTCGAAGACGCAGGCTATGATTTTTGGGGTTGTGAGTAGGGTAGAGGCCGTCAAACCTTTTCTTGAGCTGATTCAGACCGGCGGTCAAAACGTAAATTTTGTGACTTGTGCGAGAAATCTTGGCCTATATTTTGACGGAGATATGCGCTTCAGATCTCACGTGTGTGAAATTGAGTGTAATATTTTAGATTTTCATCTTAAGAGGAAACTGGGCGAATCTCTGGTGCTTTCGAAGTTGAATTATGCAGATGTTATTCATGGCAATTGTTTGGATGTAATCAAACAAAAAAGACTTCAGAGAGTGCAAAACAGTTGCATAAGGTTAATTTTTGTTATAAGGAGATTTGAGAGGGGTATAAGATCCAGAATTCGTTAGCTGGGTTGGCTGAATATGAGCAACAGGCGTATCCTCCATTTCACAGTTTTTGTTCACTCCCTAAAGAAAAATGGATTTCCTGCTTCGCTAGATGATAGGTTGATTCCTAGGTCATCGCTTTACTCTCGATCTTTGACGAATGATTGAGAGTCCCAAAGGCCTAAAGCATTTAATTCAACATACAAAATGATTTTGTTGAATGGGACAGTGATAATCATCCAAATGTTTGTGATCATTCGAATTTGGCTTCACTTTCTGAATTTTGTAGAAGAAAATTTTTTGTAAAAATATTTTTTTCGTTTTCTGTTCGTCATCATTTTATTAATTTTTTTTACTTTTGTAATTCATCTTGAAGTATAAGAGAGAAATTTCTTCAGGTTAAGTTGATTAGCATTTCTGCTAGACTTCACCTTTTTGGTAGGTAGTAAATAAGTAGTAATGTAATTTTGTTTTTTTTGTAATATGGTGTTATATTGCCTACTGAATAAAATCAATTATTATTATTAATATTATCAAATAGCTCTCATTAACTGAGTGGAAACTTACATTTGAAACTATATTCATAATTCCGAGCGATTATTGAAAATATTTCAACTGATCAAATTCGTGTTGCATCCTGTATACCTTGAACAGCGTATGCATCTGCATTTGAATTATATTTGTTCAAAAAAATCAGAAAACAATAACGCATCTGAAAACATAACGTTGCAGTAAATGCATATTCCCTAACTTCATTGAAGTAGGATCTGCAATATCTTTCTTCAAGAGATTTTCATAATTATGGCTAACATCAACGTGTGACCTTAACGAGAAAATATCTATCGACGTAAATCCGAAATCTCGAAATCCTATTGGGATTTTTAGATAGCCGGCAACGAGTTGGCAATACAAGAGTTAAATATCTTGACAAAGAACAAGTTAATAGAGAATAATATCGTAACCAATAAATCACCTGCTGATGTTAAACTCATTGGGGCTACGAAAAAACTTATTGAATATGTAGTTGTGGATACTATTGGTGAATCTGATATCGCGAAAGTGAAGCAGCACTATATACCCGACAAATAAGTATGTGCCGAAGGGGACTGGATTGTGCAAATTTAGAAAGAGGATATCAAAAGCGATCAATTGGTGAGATGGGACTCACTAATTAATGGGTAACAATTTCATCCTAGAAATATTAAATTGAAATGTTGAAGATGACTGCAAACAACATAAACAAGAATTGCGAGATTTCCGCTTCTTCAGTCAACTCGATAAGTCAGAGTAAGGGACAAGCAACAACATTAAACATGTAATGGAATTAAAACAAAAGTACCAGGAAATATTAATCCAACCAAAAACATTTTCATGTAAAATATTGCCAAGGCGAGGCCGTATTTCTAACATTGTCAAAAAGTTATCAGTTCTCATGTAGAGCCAAGCTGCTAACTCTACACTCTTCGACTCTTCATCTTCACAAGTCCTTATTTCACAAACTCTATGCCTTGATCGAAATGGGTGACTTGGCCGTTTCTCTTTTGCCACGTGAGCGTAAGGTGAAAAATTTATTCTCTGGTCATAACTTTTCTATTGTACAATAGTTTTATAGTTACGAAACGGCCAAGTAACTTATTTTTACCAAGGCATAGAGTTTGTGAAATAAGCACTTGTGAAGATGAAGAGTGCAGAGTTAGCAGCTTCGCTCTACATGAGATCTGATTGATAACTTTTTGACAATGTTAGAAATACGGCCTCGTCTTGGCAATATTTTACATGAAAATATTTTTGGTTGGATTTAAATTCTTTTTGTAAGTTGCTTAGGACAAAATCCTTCAATTTTGTTCATTTTTGCTCAATATTGATTGAATGAAATATAATTATTGCGAGATCTATTTCAAGTCAAACTTATTCACAATTCATGTTAAAAATCAACAATGTACGAATTATAGAAATATACCTCTACCTACGTACCTACCTAGGTTCAAGTTGCGATGGTGATGTAATTTAAAACTGCCATCACGACCATTGTATAAAAGATCCTATCATTATATAATGATCAAAACGGGAAATGGCACAGTGGAAACTGTGGTTGAGGTTATTACAAGGAAATTGTGTTTAGTGAGGCGTTTTACGAGCGCTTTATTTTTCCCCCTCAATCAAAATGTGGGGCAATTTTCCCTGAGAATTCTTGTATATTTTTTTTACATTTATAACAAGCATTCCTCCGTACATATCAATTTTCAGACCACTAGCATCAAAATTGGCCATACCAAATTCCATCATGAAGTACCCTAACAGTTTTTATGATCATCAGGAGTGAGTGACAAAATCAGGGGTTTTAAGATATCTATGAAATTCAGAGTGTACGAGCTATGCACTTGAAACTTGACAAGTTTGATAGATCTTCTATATTCCAAACTAAAATTCTGAGGCTTCAAAAATACGAAGAAACACTTCGAGAAAATATAGATAGTGCCCCTGCGCGGCGCTTCGCTTGGCTCGTCATGGCGGGGGCACTACCGTGCCCCCAGATAGAGACGGCAACACGTGAAACGACATTGTTCAGAAGGATTGCGATAAGTAATCTGATGACATGCAGGGGCGGCCTCCCCAAATATTACTGAATTATTTTGAATTCTCAGTTCGAGTTCATCTTTATTATTCCAATTTTGATCAATATAAAATTCAAATATCTGAATTTCTTCTACCTCAATATCTCTTTTTGTTCAAACATTGTCGGCAAAAGACATTGAAACTGAGAAGATTCCGCATCATTGCATCGTACTACACAGGGCCGCCGCCAGACATTTTGCCGCCCCGGCAAAATAAAATTTTGCCGCCCCGGGAAAATATTATTTTGCCAACTTGCTGTAATGTGTGGAGTTTGGGACTCATAACAAATGCTTTCATAATTTGATGAAGGGGCAAAAAAAATCAGAGACGAAGAAAATATAACTATAAATATGTATTATACAAAATATATATTAAATAAAAAATAACAACAAGAAGCATATATACCGGCTATCACATGTATAAAAGTGAACCATCAGAAAAGAATGTATATCGAGATTATTGACTATCTCATGTTCAATGGATATAATGGCTAGATCAAATAATCTATCTTGGGCCATTGTTGATCGTAGAAAATTTTTCATTTTCAACTTTGAAAAGCTTCTCTCGCCAAAAGTATCCCGAAAGTATTTTCCATATTTAATAAAATCATTATACGACAGTTTCTACGATACACGATACCGATAAATATTTATTTATTTATTTGAATATATTACATCCAACAGGCACATGCCCAATTACAGGTGAAAGTAATAAAAAAAAACTATCTAGTAAAGATAAACAGAGTAAAATCGCCATCGGCAGAAAAAAAAAAAGTTAAAATCAATTTTTGATCAGACAATGTCTTCTAAACTCTCCAATGGACAGAAAAAAAACATCAACCGAAGGGATATTGTTTAAGCTTCTGCACACCGACATAACAGGACTGTGAAAATGATGCTGATGTGAACTGGGGATACTAATTCTGAACGTTATGTTCGATCTTGAAGCAAATCGAGGCACGTTGAACTCCAAGTGAGCAAGTACCGATGCTGAGTCAATTAAGTTGTTGATCAATTTATATCCAAAAACAGCATCAGCATTTCCCTTCTTTTCCTCAGACTCGAGAAGTTAAACTCGTTTAGCAAAGAGTGATGATCGGGATGAACAGAATAAGAGTTGTACTTTTTGAAGTACAGAAACTTCAAAAATTTCCTCTGAACAGACTCTAATGCTGATATATATTTATGGTGATATGGATTCCATACCACACTACAGTACTCAAGTTTGCTACGCACTAAGCAGAAATACACTGATTGTAGAGCTTTAAAATTCGAGAATTCCTTGCAATTGCGCAAGACAAAACCCAATAAGTCCCAGGGTTTTGTCTTGCACTGCAAATGATGTTTTCAATATGAGAACTGAACGAGAGTTTGCGGTCGAACAAAACACCCAAGTCTTTAGTTTCAATGACTATTGTCAAAGTTTTACCCTCAATCTTATAGTCGAATTCAATAGGGGACAGTTTTCTCTAGTAACTCATAACTTTACATTTCTCAATATTCAAGGGTAATCTGTTAGAAAAACACCATCCAGACAAGCGCCGAATATCGTCCTGCAGGATATGACAATCAGCTATGTTGACAACCTCCCTGAAGAACTTAAGATCATCTGCGAAAAAAAGCCTCAAAGATACCAAAAAACTACAAGCGTCGTTGATGAAAAGGAGGAACAGCAATGCGTATGTAAAAATTATCAATCAGGCGATAAGGTATCATAATAATAATAGAATAAATTAATCGATTCAAGTACAAATGCATTTTTATAAGATATGTTAAATAAAAATGCGGAATTCTAAAAAGCATTCACATACAAAATATCAGGAAACAATGAAAACGTTTTCTGCTTTTGAGTGTACGAAACTAAATGAACTCATGTTAAAGGAAAAAAATTTGAGCGCCTTGGATTTTGATTATTACTTATTCTTCGTTCCAAGGCAACACAGTTCTCGTGTGTAAGGAAAATTCTAGACAATGATATCCGGATCAGATTAAGGTACATGTTACTGTTTTTGTTCTGCGATTTGACATTTATTACCTGTTGCCATATTGGCGAATCCAAAAATCTAAACTCCCTCTAGCGGCGAAATATCGCCCTAAGAAAACAAGTATACTTCGGAGTAATCCCGTTCAAAATACATGGTTTTTAATATAAATTAGTGATATTTTCGTTTAATATACGAAGATTGGTGTAATTATTAGGTTTTCTGAATAGTAGAATTGATGCTGAGAAACTATCGAAAGGTATTTATACGAGAATTATAAGTTAACATATATAAGATTATTCTCAAATTCATGTGTTAAATTTCAGGTTAGGAGCTATATTGAAGCTGAGCAGAAATAAAAAGATTCATTTGAATAATATTGGCTAGTGGAATAATATTTTCATCATGAGTGAATGAATTATAATGCCCTTGATATATTGAAAGAAGAGAAGCTTGGGTGAGAAGATTGAAGATGGGAAAAATGATTGTTTTCTCTCATCATTTTAGGATTGATAATCCTGTCATAGGTCTGTTGTAGAAAATTTTGTGAATAATTCATAATATTTATTTATATATCTTTTCAGCTTCAAAATTTCAGCAAATGAAAGCTCCTGAACTTGAAGCTACTGCTGTGACTTCTCGAAACTTGCGACGTAGTTAATATCCAGAAGAAATGAATAGGGCTTGTATGGCCCAACATAAATTGAGGAGAGAATCCAGGAATGATACTCTTAGGGATAAACATATAATTTCTCAATCAACAACTCAATGTACTCATTTCCATGATTTTGAAAGTGGTGTGTAAATCTAAGAAAAAAATGCTGCAATATTGTCTGCTTTGAGTAAAGAGGAACAATCTGCTGTGCATGTGCTATTCAAAATGCAATCTGTGAGATTTGAAAATGCAGAGGAAGTATCTGAAGACAATGGAACAAGTGAACACTAGTGATTTGATGTGAAATTTTGTTAACGCCATTTAAAATAAGAAACAATTGAACTCCTTGACTGAATTTGCAAACACTGGGTTTGAAAGATTATGGGCGGGTTTCACGAAGCTTTAATTGTACGATTTAAAAACCTTATGTAAATTCGAACCAATCGAATCACTCGTTTTGAAATTTCAACGAATTGCGTTGGCTCCAATTAATTTAACGCAATCGAAGTTTTGTGTAACCGACCCTATGAGTTTTCAAACAATTATAAATTTTCAAAGGTTTGTTCTATGTTTATGTCAGCATTTTGTTTTAGTCATTTCACTTTGACTTGGCAATCATGTGATTGCCAAGTCAGAAGAGATGTATGTACATCTCTTCTGACTTTTTGGTGTCATCTCTGGCAAATTTTCCATTATAAACAAATATTTTATCTATAATTGATTGTTATCTTAATATTGTGTGATGAAAGATATATACAAATTACATTTTAAAATTACAAACAAAACACAAATAAAGACTGGAAAAAATTTCAGAATCGTTTATTCATTTTGCAACATATGATTGAAGAAATGATTAAATGAAATGTTCTCAACCAAATTTTGTTCGTAATCTTCATGAAAGGGAGCACCCACTTTCAAAAATGATTTGGGAAAACTTTAATAAACAATGAAGTCGTATGTTTCCAAATTCAACGGATTCATCTGAACTTGTGTGCAGCACGAATGATTCTGCTTCAATTGGATATCACTTCGAGGTAGTACCATTCATTTACGAATTCTGCAGAATCTCATGGATCTAGGAAATACTTTCAAATATATTATTCTACGTCATTTGAGTAATCCGAACAAGTGTAAAACATATTCATTTGACCAAAATAATTGTTCCTACAAGTAATTTAAATATCTTCGCATACAATTTTTTCATCATTCGTGGTGAAAACGAGTTGTTCTTCTGAGTTCGCCACACTTAATGTACAATCAGAAATGCATTCACACACACTACCATCTTAAAAAGCCTTTAAATCACTCTTAAAATGAAAATCTATTCATTTATTTCACAAAATGATATAAATATCCCGTTGTCATTCAAAAATTTACGAAAAAACCCCTAGCGCCACTCAGACTGGTGGTTAAATTTCGAACCTAGAAAACAAGTATTTACAGCGCCCTCAACGGTAGTTGGATTCGCCAATTCTTAAACTCTAATATCTGATTAGGTACATGAAAAGAGATCAATATAAATCTGAAGTATTCACCTGTATCTAATAATGATTATTATGATAATATTGATATATTCCCTTACTATGACCATTATGCAATAAATTGAGAATACTAATCTGCCTAAAATTTCAGCGAGGTATATTTCCAACTCATATAAAGGCGCCTTTTCGAATTATTGAAACGACGCTGTATGGCTTTATGATTAATATGCGTAGACAGATGAGTCGATCGATGAAAGACTCAAAAAAATCACCTACATCACTGTTAATAAGCAGAGAGAACTTTATACTTATTATCGTTTAAATGTGAAATCGGACGGTAAAAAAATACTAAAATATAGAACTCACCTTCAATTTTGTAGGGTCATACAGTTCGAAAATCAAAACTCCGAAGGTAGATAAAAGATTTCTATTATGTAGCACTATATAGTTTTGCAAAAATATTGAATATTGTGACGACATACGACACTGAGGACTAACGAGTTGATACCCTTATTTCTCGAGTATTATAAACCCCTCCTGAATATCAAAATTTAGATTTCCGATTGGCAAACTGAAAATACGAATCATTACTGAATTATCCTAGAAACCCTTCCAAAAACTTTACAGTCCCAGCTGTTCATCAAAGGGACCGAACGTCTTGATAATAAACTCGTAAACAAGCGAGTGTCCCGTTGAGGCGTTGGCGAAATTTACAACCTGACAGGGATTTTTATTTATGAGTAGAATGCTGTATCTTCCATCGTTTTCGTTCTTCCAGTATATACTCTTGTATTGGTTTAATTGCATTTTTATCTGGTTATTTGTGTACACGTGTGATATATTTGGTTGACCAGGCTCAAAAAGCCGCCCCTGAATTTGGTCGTATTTTCGCTTTCACTTTCAATAACAGGCGAGTTTTCGATTTCCAAGGAAAAAAATCTATTATGACGAAACTGATTTTGCCGCCCCTAGAATTTGCCGCCCCGGCAGACTGCCCGGTTTGCCGGCCCTGGCGGCGGCCCTGGTACTACACACATGCGGTGCGCTAAAGAAGTGAAGAATACGGTAGTGGAGGCCCGAATCGTGATTTGCTGGAACGTACAATCTCAAATTTATTCCCAGACAGAGCACCGGCCAGTTAAAATTCGAGCTTGATGTCACGTTGCGGAGGCAGCTTTCCTCAAAACGAACCTGGGCTCGTATTCTCGACAAGTGAGCTTTTGAGACGTATACGTATACGTCTCAAAACGAACAGTTCATGTGCGAGTACTTTTCCGGATCGCTGTTCTTGACGACTATTCGTTCCATGAAAGGTATACGCTTGAAAACGTGTAATGGAAACAGCCGGCAACACTGATACATTTCACAAATGACATAAATTGTTCGTTAAGGGTTATGAATTCTAATTCTTCAATCTGGTGAAGTTTCCACCAATTCACCTAAGAAGATGCCCTATAGAAATGATCAGGAATAGGTAACATATCTAATAGCATGGCTAGGTGCAATCAGAGATTGAAATAATTTGAGAAAGGTAAGATTATGCTCCACAAACCCATTTTGTTTAATTATAATCTATATTTGTAGCCTTTGCAAGACCTCAAGTCAAGAACGAAAACGAAGTATAGCAATGCGAAAAGCCATGCTAGAGGAAACGGCGATGGGCCGCATGAGGACCTCATGAGAAGTTTTGTTTACTGCAACTGTGTGATGTAGGGGAGCGCGGGGTAATGGGAGCGGTCGTTAAATGGGAGCTATGGTGATTTAACAGGATGTAGGCAAATTCGCTTACTTGTAATCACACGTATGCCTTCGCCAACCTTCGAGATACTTCTTCTTAGTGTACTGAGTTCAGTCAGGCTTATAAAAAACTGTGGATTTCTACCGCCAAGGAACGTATAATATTTTTTTCTTATTCGATTATGTTTGTATTCATTAAATCCGTAGATTCATTCTCTTACTAAAACTATTGGTTCAATGGTGATTGAAATTATAGTTACATTATTATTTCTCTATTTCAGTATCGTAATGAGTTCATTACAGTACTAAAAGTAGTGCTGTAATGAAACTCATTACAGCATTGTTTTCAGTTATATTTTCCGTTTTATGATTGTCAGTACTGACCTCCGATCGAATCAAGTTTCGAATCAAATCAATTCAAATTACGTGATCTGTCAAATTTCGTATGTCACACCAACTGCCAAGATACAAAACAAAAGTCACTAATCTGTATTTTCATTTGAATTTCGAGAGGTTTTCACAAAAATTGACTGAAATACTCATGCTATCGAAAACTCGCTCCTTCGTCGCTCGTTTTCGAACTTCGCATTCGTGTTGGAAAAGGAGCTCATTCTGCAACTTGTTTTAGAATATACTATTCTATCATTATATTTCAAAATGGTAGTCAGCGGGAAATGGAAGCCTAGAATCTCGGAAGAGGAAACTTCATGTGCAATTTGATTTGAGACGGGAAAAAGTGAGGAGATGTGGTACCGATGCAAAAGTTGCGTAAAATAGGCCAATGGGGAATCTTCTGGAAGCCTCTTATACAGTAGAATCTGGATATAACGACTCCGCTTACAACGAACAACCGCTTTTAGCGACGTGAACGCTAACTGAAGTTTGGTTTAAAAAGGATTCTATGCTTTTACACCCGTTTATTACGACTTCGGTTTTTGCGACCATCCGCTTAGTCCGCTTATAACGACCATTTTTGATGATCCATCGGGCGGTTAAAACGACGTGTCGTGATTTTATTACAAGAACTCCGCACAAACTCACTACCTTGTCGCATCAACCCCACTCCAATGTCCTAATTATTATCGCGCGCAAATTTTAGTCAGTGTTTGTTTACATTTGCCTTGCGACCTAACAGAAAGACTATAGCTGTGCTGAAATGGCATCCGCGAAGAGAAAAAGCTTCACCATCGAGGAGAAAAGCGTTATACTACATCGCCCCAATGCTGGTGAATGGTGAATCGAATGTCACTCTTGCGAAGGAATTCGGCGTTTCCCACCCTACAATTTCGACAATTAAGAAAAACGAAAATAATATTAGAGGTCTCATCAATGATAATGTTCTGAAATCTAAAATGATAAGGAAATCCACTCAAGATCAGGTAGACAAAGCATTATTAGAATGGTTCGAGTCCAAATTATTCCCCATTCGTTTATTGCGTCGTCCGGTTAGTACGACCGAATATCGTCGGACCCTTGACGGTCGTTATATCCGAATTCTACTGTATTTGTTATTTTGATTTGGATTCGTAAGATATGTTCTTTTTCAATAATTCTGTTTTCAGTTTTCTTGTATATCTTAAAAAGTTGATTATTTTATTTTTGTCACAATGAATAGTTTGTAGTTTCTAACTAAGATCACATTTAGAGTATGTTCAGTTTAACTTTTGCTCAATGGTTAACATTTCTCACTCACATGAAATGTCACCATCATTATCTGGTTCAGGACCATCATACAAAGATTATAAAATTCAACACAAGCATTGATAATTCTAGGGTGCTCGGGAAAAGGAGTATAAGTCATAAAATAACCAAAATGAGATATGTCTGTCTGAACTCCACTTTCTGGTAAAAAGATAATAAGTTATTTTTAATACAACAAGGTAGAATATAACTAAGTTCAAAATAGTTAATCGTAGTAGTCCAACAAAAAAAAACAATAAACTTGAATTACGAGAAACTACCAATTTTGACATATACTCCTGTTCCCAAGCATCCTAGAATTTTACTTGTAGTCTCTCGAGCATAGTGAAGAATTCTGTATTCAAGCAGACAGAGAAATCACATTTTGAGGACCCCATTATATCCCCTAATCAAATTCTGATTGTTTTGCGATATTAACTGTACAAATTTTCCGAAGTACCTTCTTGTGAAATGTCTAAAGAAACACAGAAAAATCAAACGATATCACGAAAACGAATGATACAAAGCGCTCGCTGTAAACACTCGCTTTGAGAACGTATGCGAACGGATAGTCACGAGTCAAGAATACCAAACGTGTGATAGGTACTCTGAAAATTCGCATACGCATTAAAATGTGTCGAGAATACGGACCCTGGACTGTTTCAGTTTCAGGGGATAGGCAAGGTCAGCCATATTCGCTCCTGTTCGTTCTAGCGATGCTAGCTTGCATGTGGTGCTAACATCAATCTTTGGGTCTGCCGACTCGAGGAGTCAATAAGGCCATAGTCACCACGCCGTTCCCTCATGCGCTCATCACTCGAAGCCTTTGCTTGCTAGTTCGATCACCGGAGATTCCTATGCCCTTCTGGCATAGAGGATTCGGGTTCCTATTATCTGGATTTGATCCTGTCAGATGGAGAGTGATCAGTCTTAGTTTCACCTTGTACCTTCTCGACATGGGATGTGCACCTACTAAGAACCGAAATTTCTTCCGTTGAGATACATAGTTCCTAGCAGTTACTACAAGCTCTCACATTATGGCAAGGTGTTAATCGAGTGAGATTGGTTCCCACCAATCTATATGTCCTTACCAATCTGCTTCATTACAGTGTATCGAATTAAGAAAGAGAAAATTTTTTTCATTGAGGAATATGAATTTTTGACCCAGCCCCAATGTTCGATGTAAGTGTATATATCAGTGGCGCACCCAGGAGGGAGCCATGGGGCTGCAGCCGCCCCCCCAGGATTTATTTTGATAAACAAAAATTGAGACTTCCGATCATACGTCAAAGATGCATGCTGATGGAGCTCCCTCCGAAATGTAATCCTGGGTGCGCCCTTGATTTATTTAATGACTCATTTTCTGAACAACTTATGTTTCAGCTATATGTGCTATGTGTTGCCAAATCTTGGTATTCAAATATCAGATTTTTGTTTCTGGATGAAACTCGGATCTCTTCCACTATATAAATTGACAAAGAAAATACGGAATTTTTCATAAAATTTTTTCATAAAAGTTTCTTCTCTCGTTGAAGAAATTAAAAAGAGAATCAGTAAGAGTGAAGCAAGGGCTCCGTGCACAAGGATAATGTCCCATTGAGACCAACTGTTATGGTCCCTATACACGATCCGGCGACCTGTCGATTTGAACTGACAGTCAAGGTCTGTAGCGCACTACACACGATACAGTTAAATCGTAAAACCTGATTGCTCTACACACGGCAGTTTTTCAAACGATTTGCCGAAACTGTCGGCCGGGACTTATCGATTATCTGTGCATGTGTAGTGAGAGCAAAACTGTAGATCTACGTTTCTGCAGTCTCGGACTGCAGTTCGCCGGTGCGTGTATATGTACTTTTAGTACGATGGACTGAATCGACAACATACGACTTAGCCAAAGTTTTAACGACTATGTTGGGACCTTATGTGGGAAATACGGAAACCTTCGTCAAGGACTATACTCAGTTTGTAGAAAAGCTGCAAAACATCCAGTTGGGACCAAACGACCGACTCGTTAGTTTTGATGTTGTGTCTCTGTTCACATTAGTTCCCATCAAAGAATCGCTGAACTACGTGTCGGAGATATTCCCGAATAACAAAGCAAAGCTCTTTGAACGTTGCCTAACATCCAGCTACTTTCAGTGGAAAGGCGAGTTTTATGAACACATAAACGGTGTCTCCATGGAAAACCCTCTAAGTCCTGCAATTACGAATTTCTTCATGGAAAAATTGAAACAAAGGGCCATCGAATCGGCATCAAAGAAACCATCCACGTATCTACTTTATGTAGACGATACTTTTGTCGTTTGGAGTCACGGAGATGAAGAAATGCAAGCCTTCTTAACCCATTTTCAGCCAAGAGGTCGTATACGACGCCCAACTTCCATAATTTTTTTATATTACATATAACTGTTTTTATTAACGACTCGTGTTATTATTTGCTTCAGGTCATTCTGGGGAAGAACGCAAATTTTTTTGGACCCACTAAAATGAATTTTTGTAGGTCATATACTATTTCAAAGTTCGCCAATTTCAGCTTTTTAGAAGTTCGAAAGTTGTTCTGTTTTTGTTGGGATGAAATATTAAAAAATATTATTTTTTGTTGATACATTTCAAAACGTATCTATCTCAGAATGAAATGGTATGAAATGGAGTTGACAACGGGAATCAGGACGACTGTGGTTTCTGAACTTATGATGTGGAGTCGTGAGCGACCTCTTGGCCGGAAACCTAATCTTTCTCCTGTACCGGTGTCAACATGAAACGCTGCTGACGCGTCGTTCGTCTCATCTGATTGGCTCAATGTTCATACCAAATTTCTTCCATATGGTGGTGCTGGGTTCAGCATTACAACAGATTTGGAATTGGTGGCAGCATCGTGCTAGATTTACTCTCCGTTGTGCAAAATCCAAGTTTGTATTCGGTTTATTTTGACAATTTATTTTCCTCATTTGGTTTATTTCAAGAGCTCACAAAGAAGGGCTTTCAAGCGACAGGCACTGTGCGAGAAAACCACCTGAAAAAATGTCCTCCCCTTACCAATAAAGAGTTAGAAAAAAATGGAAGGGGGCATCCGATTCTGCGTTCGATCCCAGGTCAGGCTTGTTGGTAGTAAAATGGAATGATAACTCGTTGGTGATTGTCACAAGCAATTATTTGAACATGAATCCTATGAAAAAAGTGAAACGATTTTCAAAGGAAGCAAAAGGAAAAGTACTCATCGACCAGCCTCCATGATATTTGAATACAATCGATACATGGGAGCTGTTGATTCACACGATAATGGTGTTGCCAACTACAGAATTGGCGTTAGAGGCAAAAAGTGGTGCTGGCCATTATTTGAAAATGCAATGCGAAATGCCGTAGTAAACGCATGGAAAATCAATAATCGTGTCAATGAAAAAGCGATTCCGCTAATAGACTTCCTATCTAATGTCGTGCGTGATTTGACTAAGTTTGATTCGTGCGAAGCACGTCCTAATTCAGAGTTGGGTCCACAATCAGCATCTTCCCAACAAACTCATACACGGTATGATAACGTTCGCCACTACATTTTACCGAATCCAATGGATATGAGGACATTATACCAGTGTGAAAAATGTGATGGGCACTTGCCTCCGGAGTGCTTCAGGGGCTACCACGTTCGCTAGTGTTTTCGGCCAAGCGGTCGTCTGCGACCCCTCATGTATTATGTGTTTCGAATAATGTGAAATTTTTGTTCTTTGTATTTTTGTTCTAATAGGTGTACAAGTAAATGAGAATCGTCAAGACAATGTTCATTTTTTCATTATTTCAATCCTTGGCCGGAAATGGGTTAACACATCTTAACAGTAGGCACCCAAATATTTAATTCACTATGGAAATTGAAAAGGATGGTGCTCCACCCTTTCTAGCCGTCATGGTTACTAGAAAGCTTGATGGGAAACTATGACACAGGGTTTATAGAAAACCATACTGACAGATATCAACACAAGGAGTCCAATCATCTCCCCAAGCAGAAACGAGGAGTAATCAAAACACTCGTAGAAAGAGCCCGACGATTATGCGAGCCGGAATTTCTGGAGGATGAACTTGAACATTTACAGTATGCATTAATCGCCAATGGATATAATGCCAAAGAAATTCATAGGGCAATAAGAACAAAAACTTCCACCCGTGATGATAACACATCACAAATCACACCTAACGGAAGAGCTATCTCACCATACATCCCCAGAGTCACAGATAGAATTGGTAGAATAGTGAAAAGGCACAACATCGAGACCGTTTATAAGCCGATACAAAAACTTGGGAAATGATCAAAACAACCAAAGACAAAGTCGATCCACTTTCAAAAGCCGGTATTTACAGGATACCTCATGACTTCGGCAAAGTTTATATTGGCACAACAAAGCGAAGTATCAATACGAAAATTAAGGAGCACGAACGATGCTGTCAACTGAATCAGACAGAAAAATGCGCTAACAGATGTACACAACATAGATTTCTCAAAGGCGGAGATCATTTCCAATAATAAAAGTTACTATCCCAGGCTCAACATGGAAACCATTGAAATTTATAAACACGAAAACAACATAAACAGAAAACGAGTGATCCCTTTCTTACATAGCGCCTGGTTACCGACCTTAGAAAAAACACAAATCAAGCCGATGCGAACCGGGAGCGATGGGCCAATCAGCATCGTGTACGTAGACTCATCCATGTTCCCAGGCCCAGAGGCTTGAAAATGGTATTCATTTCGATGATTACTATTTTGAATTCATCTATGTTTCAAAAATGTTTTCGGTGTCGCCCCCGTAAAGGCAAAGAATTTTTTTGTTTACCGTTTTATTTTTTTTCTTGAATACATTGAAATAGGTATGTATGTTATTTACATGAAAAGACTTCACTTCATTTAAGCAGTAACTTATTATTATTTAAAAAATGTCTCATTGTAGTGCCTTTTCTTCCCGGGTGCGAGAATAATAAGAGCAGAAGGTTTGCCGACTCGTGAACACGCAACATACAACTGGCCATGAGAAAAACAACTATTTTCTAGATTTATGCCACACACACTCAAGGATTGGCCATGGAATTTGTTAATTGAACGGTCGGCTGGAACAACGTTGGATGTTACACTAAAAAATGATACACATCCTACGTTTTTCCAGCCGACCATACAATTGTCATAGCAAACGATAGACGAATTGGAAATTGAATTATCCTTAACTCAAATGGCATATCTGTTGGGATCATCGGAATTATGGGAATAATAACTTCCTCACCTTCATATTTTCCTTTGAGTATTGTGCAATGCACAACTATCTGTTCTGGTCGAATTCTTTCTACTGACCAGATGAGAATGTGTGGATGTGGTAGGCCGCGTTTTTGCCATTCAATTGAATACATCCAGTATCGAGTTTACCCGAAGACATGTTTTGTAATAAAATTCATTAGTGACTTCACTTTTTGTCTGAATACTCGTTCAGTGATGTCATGTCGATCAATTGATGTTTGTTCTGGAAGAAGCAGTTGAGTGATTTCTTCCTATTTTGGGTTGCAGGCAAATGTAATGAATTTTTTATCTTCTATTGTACATCTTTAGGGTCTCTTACTGCAATATCTATCTTCTATAAAATCTATCCTTGCCTCATATTTACTGACTGTTCCAACATCATATTTATCTTTAGTAAACACTGTGCTGTATTTTTTATTAATTCTTGAATCATAAATTTTTTCCTCATCTAAATGTCCAAGTTTCATTGTAAAATCTTCTTTCCTAATGTGTTCATTGAAATTAATTCGAACCTCATTTTCAATCTCGATTTCTCTGAGTATTATCTTGGTATCCTCTAAATCTGGATTCGTTTTTTGGGATATTTGTAAATTTTCATGCTGTATTAATCCAAATTTTTTTATCATGTCTAATCCTATTAGGAAATCTTCGAAATCGTCTCTCTCTACAACGAATACTTCTACAAATTCCTCTTTATCAAAAATTTTCACTTTGATTTTCACCAAACCTTTTGTATCGCCCACACCATTGAGTGTTTTCAAAACTATTTTATTGAAATCTTCAGATTTTTGTTTTATTTTAACTAACTTTGAATTTATTAGGCAGACTTGAGATCCTGAATCGTATGTTCCATTTATCTCTAATGAGTCTTCCAATAATATTTTTACTTCAATCAATGGTGTGATTATTAGTTTTTTTGTTCTGGGCATAAATCTACCTCCACTGAGTAGGCCCCGGTTTCTGCGACTTCTTTTCTATCTGATTCATTGAACCAGCACATATCTTCCGGATGATATCTAACTCCTTTGTTTAAAGGTTCACATCTTTTGCATGGCTTTTTCTGCTCATAAGTCTTCTTAATATTATGTGACTCTTCTTTCTTTTTCATGAAACTATTTTTATTAACTAAGTATCCACATTTTCTAAGTTCATGGAGAACACCAATTGAATCTTCACATTTTTCTTGATCTATATGATTTCTGACAAATTCAGGTGAGCCTGCAACCATAAGCATTACCAGAGTTCTCGCACCAATGTTTTTGTCCATATCTACCAAAAGCCTTTCTTTTTTCAATGCGTATTCCATCAATTATCCTTCTTTATACCTGTATGTTATGGCATATATTCCTGTACTCCACCCTTTGTCTGCAAATGAATCTAAAAATCTTTCTTTCCATTTACCCCAACCTGCTTGTATTGTCAACGTTGTCATTGTTGCCGAGTACCATTCCGAGCATGATCTGTCTATAAATAACCTTTAAATCTCAATCTTTGTACTCTCTTCTCCTATTTCAAATCTCTCTCATTCTTTCTCAAATGCTTCGAGCCATTGCCTTGCATTTGAGTGGTTACACTTGAATTTTTCCACCATAACTCTCTCTGCGATGTTTTTGAGATCCAATTGATTTTGTTTCTTCTCCATGGACTCCAATAAATGTGATTGGATGACCTCTTCTTTTACCAACTGTTGCAAATAAGTATCTTTGAAAATTACATTATCATCTTCATCAAAATAAACACTTTTCATTTCCTCCGTTAATGTTATCCAAACTGTTCTTTCTTGTCCTCTCCGGTTCAGACTTTTCTCCACTCTCTTGAAATGTTCTGTTTTCACCAATTCATCATGCTCACTCACGTATTTATCTTCTTCTGAGAGTATATATTTTACCTTGTCTTCCGTTGTAATATAAGATATTGCAACTACATTTGTCTTTGTTTCCCTTGGAGATAATACCAATTTGAAAGTGAATTGGATTCTTTTTGTCATGGTAACAAAATATTGTCGTTTTGTAAGACTATTTTTATCAGATGAAATTGAAACCAAATGTGTTTCTCTGTAAACAAAGTTTTCAATTTTATTCAACATTTCTACTTACAATATCTAGAATCTTACCTGTAAACAAAGAAACGCCAATATAAGTTTCTTATACTATTTTAAATTGAACTAAATATCAAACAGTTCTTCGAATATCTAAACATAAATTCTTCTTAAACAATACACATGACAATCAGCGTCAGAACATTGACTTTGACAATGGTTGTCAAACCGAAATTTTTCTTTGATTAGAGATTACAGGAGTCTCATCTCCTTACATATATTAAAAAGAAGAAAAAGATCTTAGCGACATCTATTGGCGTTATTCGCAAGAAGAAAAATTATTTCCTGCTTTTTTTTTATTCATCAAGTTTTTCATAGTTTCAATGTTTTTTATGTTAACCCCACTGTAGAAGAATCCAACAAAAAAACTTTCATAACAAACAGTTCATCCAATCTTGAGTTATAAATGGTGTAACCAATAATATGCCCGACTGAGTTTTATATATTAAGATTATATATTTAGTTTCAAGTGGGAACAGACATTCTCAAATCATCAAGTAGACGGCATTTAATTCCAGAGGCATCGAACTTATCGAGAAAAAAACCATACACTACATCACGATAGTCAATACGCGACAAAATTTGTTGATTGAATAGAATCATTCTGAAATCCCTGCTCAAAATGTGACGACCATTATATTTCCCAGATTTGAAGCATGCTTCAAATATGAATCTAAATAAATATTTCAGGCTCGAATGTAATTATTCCTTGTTAGATAGAATTAAAGATCCCAAGATTCCCCATGAAAGTATAATCATTCGGCCATTTCGGTTTTTTCGAAGCACAAGAACAGAAGAAGCATGTTAATTGCAATAATCGAATTTGTAAAATTTCAAAAATCCTGAATTATAACATATAATCACTGCATATTAAAATCGAACAACTGAACTTGCAAGTAATTGAATATGATGTTGACATAATTTGCCTCTCTGAAATCTAGTTATATAAAGATCAAATAGAGTTCGTGAATTTTCACAATTACAAAATAGGGACTCATTGTTGCAGACATATTAGTAAACATGGCGATATATTGATAGCAACTAAAAAAAGTTGTGAATGTATTTCTTTGAGAAAAGTTACAGAGCTATCTATTGAGAAATATGCCAAAGTCGCGAGATTATATTCGAAAAATATTATTGAAATCATACTTGGGTTATATAGATGACATATGGGTTTACTAGACATTTTGTTAGATCAGTTATTTCAAGTTTGGAATTATATTATTGATGAAAATAATTATAGCAGGGGACTTCAACATCAATTTTCTTGTAGATATAAAGCTGACCAAGCCTTTTATAGACCTATTGAGCTCTTATAGTTTGAATAGAGTGTTTTACGAGGCAACAAGAATTAGTAATAGTACAGAAACATGCATTGACAATATATTCTTGACTATCAAAATTCTGAAACAATTGAACTTCATATGTCTGATCACCTGGCACAGTTTGTAAGTTTAGCTATTTCTAATGAACCATCCTAAAAAAATAGAATATTATCAGAGGATAACTGCCACTCAAAAAGATAATTTAAATAAAAAATGCGTTATCTGAGGTTTCTTGTAATAATTTTTTACGGCCTTTCATGAATACTTAATGAATACTATCGATCATCAGCTTTCTGTAGATTTTCAAGGTCATTCCCCAGAAACTCTGGCTCGCATAAACGTCGGGCACTTTCTAACTTTTTACGAGTGTTCTGAGAACTTTGAGTTTCTGTTCTGGGTGATTATTGAACTCCTAGTATAGATTTCTGTCTGTGTGGGTTGGTTTTCTATGAACCCTGTGTCCTAGTTTCTTATTAGGCTTTCTTGTTACTCATTTATTTATCGTATGAGATAGCAACAGCAGTAAACTATAAATAACAGTGACATGACAATAACAGTGACAATGAATATATAACACAGTATATCTAACATAAAAATAAAGAGAAAAGACACATATATAGATGTAGGTAAAAAGGTAAATTTGTAATTAAATTTTGCAATGACAAATGTGATTAGAACTTCTATTGAAGCTCCACATCCAGAGAACGTAGCTAGTCTAGTGCAGAAGGTGTCGCATTAATAATGTCTCTGAATGGTCCCTGGTACTTACTTTAAGTGCATTCCCGCGCAATATTCTCTACAGTTTGCTGATCAGCTCCGCAGTCACAGACGGGAGATTGGTGGAGTCCCTATTTATACATCATAGCATTATATTTTGCATGGCCTGTCCTAACTCTATTGGGTCTATTTCAGATGTTCAGAGTCGCATTAACCATGTGGGGGGCCCTTCGGCAGTGCAATTTTCGGGGCCCCTTTTTAACCATCATCATAATTCTTCAAGTTGTTAAGTATATGTACAGGGTTTTAAATCTCAGAAGAGCCACCCTGTGTATTTCTTATCCCATAGAGTTCGGAAAAATTACCCGAAACACGTCGAATGATTTTGTTCGGGGATATATTTTGACGTATATTTGAGGCTTGAACAAGTCACACCCTAAGAGGGGGCGCTTATCAGAATTGAATAGGCAAAAGGAAATTCGTGATACTTCATATCAAAGATCTTAGAAACCTCTTCACAACGGTGCATAAACAGCGTAATTTTAATGAACCGTTTTAGCAAAGGCTTTCGCATGCTTACAATAAAAATAATAGATCTGCGTTTTCAAATCGAATGTTTAAATTGTCTTCTATTGACTTATATAAAATTATTTTGACCGAAAACCGTCTCTCACATGATTCACCGAATTATTCGACGACACAATTCGTTGGCGTAGTTCGTCCAAATTTCAGGCACAAAAAATTGAGAAAATAAAATGATTTTCGGCGAAAATGGTACATCGTTGTAAAGACATTTCAAATGAAGTATCACTCAACCTCTCTCCCCTATTCAATTTTGAGGGGTTGAGGCGCACCCTCTTAGGGGGTTGCTCGTTCAAGCCTCAAATATACGTCAAAACATTTCCCCCTAACAAAATCATTCGACGTGTTTCTGTAAATTTTTCCATTCACTATGGGATAAGAAATCTACGGGGTGGCTCGTCTGAGATAGTATATTTCGTTAATAAATGCCCAATATCCCAATGAAAACAATGATGCAAGAATGTGACAAACAACACAATTCGAACAATTCCGATATGGCCAACCAACCAAACAAATAACAAGCTTTGCTCTAGCTAGTGTATATCACCCGGCAAGTCATAAGGCAAGGGTCATAAAGATTGCAATATTCCAGAATTTGTTGGCGAGAATCTGGGAATTCCAGTCCATTTGGTATCCTCGTTTTGATAGAGGACCTCAGTTTCGGATCATTGAAACAAATATTCCTGAATCTTTCGCAAGTGGAATTTTTCTGAAAAGATCTGGTGGTAGCTAGAAATGACGTTAATACTCATTGTGAGAAGTCTTAGTTCGATATTCGATTTGTTTCCATTTGGTTATATTATGATTAAAAACTTCCGCTTTCACCCACATTTTTAAAAAAATTTTTTTCATAGAATGAGTTTTCTGAATGCAATGTATTCAAATTTGCTCAATTCTCAATTGTTTGAATGTGAAAAATTAAAAGTGACATTGGTACGTTGTGCTAAAACAACAAGTAGTTTCGATTCATTTATCCACTACAGTTTCGGAAAATTTTCTTTCCTTTTATATATTTTTTTTAAATTTTCGCCTGAGGTAGGAAAGAAGAGTTCCGAAACTGTAATGAAACTACTTTTTGTTTTGCGAAATATAATTAAACGCTTGACAAGAAGGTACTTCAGAATATTTGTACAATATAAATCGCAAAACAATCAGAAGTTTTATTGGGATATACAATGGGGTCCTCAAGATTAGATTTCGTTGTCTGCTTGCACACAGAGTTCTTCACTATGCTCAAGAGACGGCAAGTAAAATTATCAATGCTTGTGTCGGGCTTCATAATCTTTGAATCGGATATAATATTCCTGAACCAGATAATGATGGTGAGGACATAGCACTGGCTGTTTAAGGAATATATGGGTCTCCCTTTGACAATGAAGAGAACATAATGAGAATCAACCGAAAATTTGCATCAGAAGAGGCTCGAAAAAGCTGGAGGGAGGAGATAGAAAAAGAAATAAGAGAACTTTTATTGGAGGAGAATCTCTAGAAAGATAGAGATCAATAGAGACTGGGTATCAATGACGTCGGAGAACGTATTAAAACCGATCATATTTTATATAGAAAATTACAAGCAACAATTAATATAACCAATCTCTAAGATACCTAAGTGATAAGTCCGCTCACCTATGTAAAACACTTCATGAATATATGATTCATAAATTTATTAATATTTCATTTATTTCAATTAACATATACACACTCTCATTATAGATTTATTCCAAAAAAATAATAAGTACATCACACAGTTACAGTAAACAAAACAAAACTCCTCGTGAGACCCATTGCCTGTTCCTCTGGTAGGCCTTTTCGCATTGCTAACCTTCGTTTTCGTTCTCGACTTAAGGTCTTGCAAAGGCTACAAATATATATTATGATTAAACAAAATGGATTTGTGGATCATAATTTTACCTTTCTCAAATTCTTTCAATCTCTGATGCACCTACCATGGTATGTTACCTATTCCTGACCAATTTATTGAGTATCTTCTTATGTGAATTGGTTGAAAACTTTATCAGATTGAAGATCCGTGGTAGTTTTTCAATTAGAATTCATAATCCTCAATGAACAATTTATGTCATTTGTGAAATGTGTCAGTGTTGCCAGCTGTTGCGATCACACGTTTTTACGTGATCATCCCGATCACGATCTATATAAAGAAAGAAAGTTTATTCTGCCTAATGAACTGATTACATCGCTGAGGTATATACATAATAAAATTATAACCAGTATGGGATAATAAATCAATAGTAATTTTAAAATTAGTCCTATGAGGAATAAATCAAAATAATTTTTGTAACAGGAGAAATCTAATATACGAACCAGAAGAATGGAATAGTGTGGGACCCCTCCACTAAAACTCCTGTATTAGGAATTGTCAATTCTTAGAATTCGTCATCCCAAGGGAGTCTGGGTGCCCATGGGTCGAAGAGAAAAAAAATTAGTGAGAATTACCGCTTATTGGCGATTGTTTGGCATGGATTCATACGGGAGGTCAAGTTTTGGACGCTTGTATCGGGAATTCGATGCGTCGTAGTCAAGAGCTTTCTGACTAATCTGTTTGGATGGATGATCCAACGCTCTTCCGAGTGCTCTCATTCGAATTTCGTGAAGGTGATCCATGATCCTTCAATAGGGGTAAGTTCGCCTCACGAATGAGTTGGGCGTTGCGAACGAACCAAGTAGCACTGAAGGCGGTCCTGACAAATTTTCGTTGAAAGATTTCCAAACTTTCCAATTGCGAGTTGCGGAGGGCGTTTACCCAGCAAGCAGCAAGTAGTCGGTCTGATGATTGACCTGTAGAGAATCAACTTATTATTATTATTTGTATCATTAGAAGTTGACAAGAGTAGAGGTAAACCTATAAACTCAAAAATGATAGAAAAATTACAAAATGAAACTGAGAGAACATTCGAGAAGCTATACAAGAAAAAAAGAAAAAAGGAAATATTCATGTCACCACACAATCAAAAACAACATCACACAACCGAAACTGATCCCCGCTGTTGGCCAGATCTAGGGTGAATGTGTTGACTGTTCCCGAATTCACAACCTCACTGGGGAGTCGGTTCCACGCCTCGAACACTCTGTTAGGGGGAAAGTTGCTAAGAAGCAACACAAAGTTGTGTGGTCCTAAAATTCTCCTTGGCGATCTTGAAGGAGTGTTCCCTCAGCGGTCGGCCCTGATTGAGAGGAAAGAGAAATGCCACGTCCGTACCAAAAAGAAAGTGAAGTGCTCTATAGGTGACAAACCAAGTCGCCTCTTGCTCTGCAGTCCAGATGCAATCTTGATTGATAGCCTGGACGAATTCTGCCAAATGGAATGCGGGTGTTCCATCTCTGAACGCACTCCAACAGTTCTTGATTGTAAACAGACATATGGCTGCGAAGGCAAATCAGCGGTGAGAGTTGAGCGGAGACAATTTTGCCCTTTTGAATTGCATGATCGGCGTGCTGATTGGATTTCAGCTAACGATCTAGAATAACTCTCAGTTATTTAACTTGAAATTGCCAGGAAATATCTTTCCAAAATATTTCCACATTACTATAGGGTTGGACTTTTCTCCGTGTTAGAAGTGCGTTACTTTTTGGGGGATTGACCTTGACCAGCCACTTGGCGCACTATTCTTCCAGAGTACCTATCCACAAAATTTTGGAGTTATTTTGTAGCTACACGGGAACATTTGGATCTGGCTAGAATATCTGAGTTGTCTGCGTACACAGCCAATGAAGTATGAATGGATTTTGTAATATCGGCAGTATAGATGGCGTAAAGTAAAAGAGACAATACGCTTCCTTGGGGAACTGCAACCTCGAGGTCTCTCGGTTGAGAGATCGAATCAAAAGTAGACACAGTAAGGGTGACACTTTCGCTCCACGGAGTTTGAAGACGAGGCCGTCGTGTCACACAGTGTCAAGGGCTTTAGAAATGTCGAGAAACACCGCACCTGGTACTTGTTTCCATTCAAAACCAGTAGATACTTGTTCATATCAACTCTGAGAATGTTGGGGATGAAAACCTAATTGTTCATCTGAAAGTATATTGTGTTTTTCGACAATATCGGACAATCTCAAGTGAATGATTGTTTCGGCAAATTTGCCAACAGAGGACAGTAGGCTTATGGATCGGTGGGTTTGGGAGAATTTTTCATCTTTACCTAGTTTTAGTATGAAGATCCCAGTAGCTCTTTTCCATATGACTGGGAAATAACGAACTCTGAGGACTGTGGTGATTATGCCAGTCAGCATGGAGATTGCTCTGTACGGGAGCTTTTTCAACATCATGTTAGTAATGTCAGGTCTAGGTAGTAGTCAGGTCCTGGAGCCTTCTTCATCTTCATGCCAGAGATGATCTTCCGAATTGCAGACGGTGTAGTTGGTTCGATCAGGTCGTCCGTTTCTGGTTGCGTCACTCTAATCACACTCACCTCATATTCCACTTCTTCCAAGTGGTCTAAATCAATCGGCTTCTGCTATATTAGTTCAGCATTGTAGTTGCAGACTGTCGGCAAATTCTTAGGCCTTTTCATCGTCCCTATAAACGAATCAAACAATTCTGGAAATGAAACGAAAATGAACGGAGAAATCTTAAGCGGGACAATGTCCAGTCAGGTTTCAGTCTTTTCAATACAGAATTTTCTAAAATCGGTGAATATATGTATATTATCTCCAATCGGGTAAAAGTTTCAGATAAACGGTACTATCAGGTCCGTCCTACAAGTGGAATTACTGTTTCTATGATTCTTATTAGTTGTTATCTATTAATGATCTCTGTTCCTGGTTGTGTAATCATGTTGCAAGGCGTTCACTGTTAATAACATTGAACGCCTTGCGACATGATTACACAACCTCATGATTACATTAGGATGTAATCATAAAATTGTGTAATCATTAGGATGTTGGATCGTACTTCAATAGCATATAACTGCCTTACAGCCTTACATTATGAACTTCAGAAGCCTAAATAACTCGTAGCTCGAAAAGACACATGGTTTTCTGTGGATCAGTTTCAGAACCCACTTCTGAACAACCTCCAATGGTTTAATGTGATTTTGGTAAGTACCGTTGTACCCAATAATGAAATAGGTGATTTGTGATTGTAGGTACCAATGCTTTATTTATTCACCATTATCGAGATGAGCACCTAAGTATTCGAATTTGAAAAGCGGACTTTTTATTCTATCTGTAACCTTTTATATGCTATTATAATTTAGTTGCTGGTCAATCGTTATTTAAAAATACTTGATATTTTCAGCATCAACTATAGACAATTTGCTGTGAATCTCAAGGTTTCCGAACTTTGGTAGACCAGTACCATAAGAACTGAAGACCAATTTTCCTGTGAGTTCTCTTATTGCATCCTCAGTTGATGTTCCTCCGAAGAATCTATATTGTCTTTCATCTATTATATTACACTCTTTGAGATAAGTTATCATGCGATTGTTTTTTTGAATTATTTCTCTCATTTCACTTTAACAGAATTGGCATTATTTTTCTTTTCTCAGTTTTACGTGAACAACTCATTTCGAAAATTCATTGTTAAAATGATAGGAAAGTGATCAGTTATCAAATAGTTTAAAACATATCCACGGTTTTTTTCCAATTGATCTTCAAGCTGATATGTCATAATGAATAAAGGTATGGTCTAGGCAACTCTTTTCTGCAGGTCTTGTGCATTTATTTATTATCGATATTAAGACAAAACAATATGACATATTTTCAAGGAGAGAATACAAGGTGCGTTGTTTGTGGAACCAAGGTTCGTAGTTCGCTACAGTTCACCTCTTTTTTAGTCAAGAGTCAACAGGTGTTCGTTCATATTTGTGACGTCAAGAAGTTTGCTTGAAGATCTTAAACTCTACCTTGAAAACCAATAGTGAACCTGCAACTGACGATCTTTCGGATTTAATGATTTATCGGGGATACTGATATGAGGTGCTTATTGGAAGTGGTAGAACCATAGGCTCAAAAAATTAAGTTCGATGAAGAAATTGTAGAATCAAAAGACACTCAATGAGCATGCTTAAAGAGAAATGTCTGATATTGGATAAACAGATGGCTTTCAAACACACACAGGAAAAGAAGGAGAAAAAAAATAAATATTGCTACACAGCACTATGAACCTTCTGGTTGAGAAAATGATGACGAGAAATGAATACTATCAGCAGAACCTATCGATTATAGAGCGGAAAATGAAAAGATAGTTTCAGAAAATTTAATTCATAAATAATCTCAGATTTTCTTGTCAGCTGAGTTTTGTTTCGTCCATTTGATTTTTGATCAGATATTTAGTATAATTGTTTCTGAAGTTTATTTTGTGTGTGAAAATATTAATTTTTTTGCGATTGTTATCATCAAATAATTTTGCCTGAGTTCGTCATATTAGTACTGCGACTTTTTTGCACTAACATTGCTGCTTCATAGACAGTTTTGTTTTGTAACACAAGATTGCCTATATTCAATTTTGCATAAATAATTCACAATGTCGACGAATAATTCATTGAGTTGTTGTAGTCATTAATTATTAATCACTCCAACAGAAATTTCAGAATATATGCCCACGTCAACGAACGTATGAAAAAGACCACTCGTTGTCGGACGAACGTTTGAGCGATGATTTTGAACGAATTTGCATTAGTCGTTCCCTGAGAATCTATGGGCACGGTAGTGCCCCCGCTAAGACGAGCCAAGCAAAGCGCCACGCCGGGGCACTACCTATATTTTCTCATATCTTTTTTCGTGATTCTCCGATTTTGTTGAAATTTTCACCATGTATAGTATTAGGTCTTGTTATATTAACCTGAAATTTACTTCGCGAAAATACCTGTAGTTCATCCGTTATACAGGGTGAAACAAAACCTTGTTTTATACCCCTCATTTCTAAACACCCTGTGGTGAATTCGAGGCGGAAAATTTGATATCATTCAGTTTTAATTTGAAGTGTGACCATTTCTTAACAAAATATTTTTCGATTTACGTCAGTATCTGCTTTAAAAAGAAAGATACACATTTTCAAAGAAAGTGTTGCATTTTTTCAATATTTGAAAATGATTAAAATTTTCTTTCTACATATCTGTTGCACAAAGGGTGGTAAAATCACCTTTTTTATTTTAAACACAGCCGCTTTTTTTATCATACAAAAAAATATGAGATGAAAAAAATTGAATATGGTGTCTTCGGTGAACAAGTGCTAGTAAAAGGTTTCAATCTCTAATAGATATTCTTGAAAATGAAAAAGTTATGACATATACTCGAAATCAATAAAATATCCAGATTTTGTTTCATCTTCAGAACTAATGTAGATGTCGTGGAACGGTTTCCACTACTGGTGATTTCACGAAAATCGAGGCCAAGACTCTTTTCAACGTTTTCTTTTTCTAGTCCAAAAAAAAATTTGCGATCTCGAGAATTGACAATATTGACATCCTGGCCGGTTCGCCTCCTTTGAATTGCACAAATTTATCAACAATCGATAGATCTTCGGACATGAAGACCACGAACCATGAACTATATCATAACAAACCACGTATGTCAGACGGTATGTGGTTCGTGTTTGTAGTTTGTCCAGACAAATTCGGCGAACCACGCACCGTGTAACTGCGCCTTTATACTCATCAACATAGTCATTATCGTCGATCAAATTGATATTTATATCTCCAATCATCACGTGTGTTTTAATATGTTGCGTACCCATGAGATACGTATTAAAGATCCGAACTAAAGGTTCGGCGCACGGATTTTGCGTGACCTGTAAATTGCAGTCAATGTCATATCATTATTTCCACTTATACTAAGGATGTACTTTCTCCCAGTATACTAAAACCTAATTAGTTCCATTGAATGAATATTCGCTATACAAAGTTTGGTAACCAAAATTTCTATATTACTTATCTGAAATATTACATATTACCTACCAATTGGCCATAATCCATTTTTGACATAAAAGAATAAGAAACAGATTGTACGTAAATGGATTTTTTTTCAATATATGCTCTACATGTTTCGCCTTCTCATGGCATCTTCAGGAGCTCTGTAATTTGGTAAATTAATTCTAACATTACAATTTTTTCGAATCAACTTACTCGTCCAAATATACAGAATAAAATATGCAACAACAAATTTCTAACTCCGCAGAATTGAAATAAATCTGGTCTACTAGGATGTGAAAACAAGAACAATACGACATAAAATCACGTGATTATCTAATACCAGAGAATTTATTTCGATAGCGTCGAGTTTAAAAACAATAAACACATATATACTAACGTTAAAAGACATGACAACTAGCTAACGTATGTTACATGGTGGGTTCGTTCCGAATCTCTTGAGTTACTCCAAACTATAATAAACATTTAAAAATAGGATGGTAGCTTAGATGTGATTCGACTTGAGTGTTTAAACAATTGTTCTGATTCATTTTCAGGTTTTTCGCAATTTCATATATTTCCATCAAGTCTAACCTATTTCCTCTATCTAAATTGTGCAAGAGCGTGACACCCTCCTCCCTACTAAACTCATGTTGGTTTTCTTTTAGGTGTCTACCGAATGAACTTTTATTGTTGCTGTTTCTTACATGTTCGACTATTCTTACGTTAAGGGATCTGAATGTTTTACCTATATAGAACTTATCGCATGTCTTACAATTCAACTTGTATACTCCATTTTTCTCTAATATCAGTGTCTTATCCTTGCAATTCAACAGCTGACTATACAGACAATTGTTGGCCTTGAAAACAACTTCTATACTGTGTTTTCTGAAAATTTTTGCTATTGAATAACAGATATTTCCATAAAATGGCAGTGAAAATCTCATCTTCTCCTGTTTATCATCTATATATGTAACTGGGTTAATTGACTTATTGTGCATATGGATGAATTTTTTTATCAAGAGTTTATCCAACCATCATCAGAATTTTTCTTCTCTTGCATGGGGCACAAGGCCCCTAGCTGATGCGGGGCTCCTGAGCTATCGCTTAATCTGCCCAATGGCTAATCCGGCTCTGTATTCAATTAATCTCGCGAGCAAGCTAAATTATAAAATGAATTTATTTTGAAAAATAAATTTCTAGCAGATAGTTGAACTAGTGCAAGTAGTTTTTTGCAGGTTATAAATAATTACTGTAATTATCGAGATGAACATTGATCAACTAGGATTTCGTTTGGTATGAAATTATCGCCAACTCATCATAATTTTTTTATTTACAGGGTGTCACAAACAGATCATGTCGGACACGAATGTAGATCAAAATGTGCCTTACCTGATGTGAAAAAACATTTTCTCTATTTCAGTATCCTAATGAGTTCATCACCAATAAATCTGAAACGAAAGTTATGTGCGAGAAATAAGTAGGTAGATACCCTGTTTCTACATTAGTGGCTGAATTTCATTCAGAAGAAATCAACATTGAAGTAAGAGTATTCTTCTACAACAGTTAATTTTGAAAGAAAATTATTTCAACAATACGAAAACACTACTGAATTTAAAGTTTTCCTGAAAGTGATATTGTCAAGAATTCGACTAGACATTTATGGAGCAAAATTCATCTCAATTTGACGAGAAAATCTCGCGAATGAGGTTCTGTGAAAAAAAAATTGGGAATTCTATATCATTTTGCATAATATTTGATATTTTATTATCCATTAGAGTTCACAATGTAATATTGAATATTTTCCTATTTATACAATGCTTTATGAATTCATCTGATTTTCTAAAATGTTAGAGATACGAGATATTAAGACTCTCAAAAAAAAATCAATGAATGAAATCATTCAGAAAATTTTCAGTTTTATCACTGATTAAAAATATACACAATGAACCAGACAATTTTTCGAAATGTTTTTTCACCGTTGACATATGTTTGGAAAATAAGAGGTCCTATTATATTGGTAAATATAGAGTACCATTGGAACCCCGTCCTGATTCTCGTAAGTCGGATTCCCGATTAGACAACATTTTCGACACAGCCCCATCTCCAAGTATTTTATAACAATCAGTCATCCTTATAACCATGAATTCAAGCTGTAAAAATAGATTTAAGAATCCTAAACCGAAGCCGTCCTATGTGGAAAAAACCAAAAAGGTCAGACCCGTCCTTGATAATTTCACAGAAGTTCGATTTTGTGCATCTGCCATTAAATCAGGTAAAAACAGTCAAAATCAGAATGAACAGGTGGCATGCGTGATCTCATTTCACGAGAAGTTGAGTCGAGGTAGTTTTGTTCCTTTTGAAGCTCTGTTAATACTGAAAAGGGACAAGTGCCTATGCCTTTTCCCGTAGCTCAGATCTGCTCCTTAGTTCTTCATCCAACCCACAAACAGGAAGTCGGACTACTTCTGTCCTTGTTGCTAGTTACGTATGGTATTAAATTTCTCCTGATTTGTACGGCTTCATTCAACATCGTTGCCACATTGATTGTTGAAGAATATTCAATTCCATTCATTGGGAGTCATGAAAGCCATTCTTCTCAAGAACTTTTCAATATTGTTTTTGCAAAAATACGATGGTAATGATTTCATTAGATTATTCTTTATTAACTTGAAATCTGTTATTACGTTTTATTTGTTTGTTTCATAAATATGGTCAAGTTTATTTCATCATAATAATGATGAATTAAATGAATAAAACATTGAGAGATTTCAACACGTACATATTATCATGGGCAGAAAACATCTCTGAATGTTTTCTGCTCATGATCAGTAATTTGTATTTGAATGTTGAATATTTTTTCCAGTTTTACCAGTATATATGACGAAACTATCACGGAAATGAAAGAGCCAACTCAAAATTTTCCTACCCATTTTCGACAAAAAAAAACAACTATTTTATGTCAATATCTTAATAGCTTCCCGGATGTGCATGCATTTTTTTTTCAGGTACTAGAAATTTGGCAGGAATAAAGGAATTCATAAAAATATGTTGTTATTGGAAAATCAGCTACTGACATAAGTTGTCGATGCGGAATTACTGAATAAACTTAAACTATTATTGGAAATGTCAAATAAAAATTATGTTCAATTCTATTTTCAAAAATCGCTCACATATTTTTAACAATATTTTATTTGGGAGACTGATTCCATAATATTTTTACATAACATAGCTTCGCCAGTTTTTCAAGCGAAAAATTAGAACCAACAATATTTTCAAATACATTATCTCGTTGGGGAAGTTTCCGGAAGGAAGAATATACACTTCGATGAGTCAACACTACATTTTTTTTTAATGCAAACATTACAAAAAAATGCTTGTCCCGTGAGAACCTGGTCTGAGAAATATAGTGACATATTTTCAAAATTATTATTGAAAGAATCAAGATATTATTGAATGGCAACAACGCAGAAGCCGTACCATGGTGATAAGGTCGAATATCCTCTCGGACCTGATTTGAGACACACAAGCAGGTGCACCCGGTACGCCTTTGAAACAAGGCATTAATACGGATTTTAGCCTTGAGTCTCATCTTTCCAAATGATTTCTTCGTCCGAAGGCATTATAATGCAATCGGGTTGAGAATGAGCAGGTGCAATTGTGGTGGAGAAAGGCCTGAACGTGGTTATTAACCAGTGGTACTCCACATACAAATATTTTACATTCGATTCACATGATTTGGAAGCATATTATTGTTATTTTTCATATTTTCACAAAAAACTCGAAGGTGCATTGTATGTTACAGAGACATTAAGCTGAATTTTAATTATGTATCAGGTATATAGAGGTATATAGCTGATTCAATAATAAATAAATATCGAATTTGGGTCACAGAAATGTACTCAAACATACACCATGAGCACCTTTTAAGGATATATTTTCCACGATCAATATATAGAATGATATATATGGAATATAGAATAGCTCAACGTTTTATATCAATCTCCTAGGTTGTGAAGTAGATATCTTTTTTTCATTACATGAAACACTTTTTCCAAAGGTATGGGTAAATCCAAAAGTATTCTGGCTTTGGTGACAAGTGCGAAAGTGAACTTCATTCCACATTCGAAGGGGGACAAGCCAAACCTTGTCCCCTTCGATTCACAGTAAATATATAAAGGAACAAATCGAAAAAAAGATCGATGTCTTGATAAGTTCTATACATATATTAAACACTTCAATATTATAAAATTTATTAACTGGTATACGTCAAGAGTGAGGGAAATTAATTAGACGAATTTCTGCCGACGTTTCAATTAGTTATTATTTTTAAATGAAATTCGGGGTTTTGAAAAAGCATTATATGCAGGAATATGTTATATAACCAAAGATAGACAGGGTGTCATCAGAATATGAAAATATGCTAGCGCCCACTACTAATTTCTCTATTTCAGTATCGTAATGAGTTCATTACAGTATTAAGGGTAGTACTGTAATAAAACTCATGACAGCATTGTTTTCAGTTATATTTTTCATTTTGTGGTTGTCAGATCCTCTCAATTTTCGAATCGAATCAATTCAAATTCCTTAATCTGTCAAATTTCGTAAGTCACACCAACTGCCAAGAAACAATATAAAAGTCACTTATCTGAATTTTTAATTGAATTTCGGGAGTATTTTACAAAACTTGACTGAAATATCTTCCCATACTCGTTGCAGAAGGCAATTCCAACACTCATGCTATAAAATATTTCGTATTCGTGTTGGAAAAGGATCTCATTAAGCAACTTTTTTTCAGAGTATTCTACTATAATACTGTAATAAATTTATTGATCAAAATAAAATCGCAAGTTTTCGAGCCATTTTCAACAGGCCGTAACTTCGAGAGAAATGATCGTACTAGAAATAACAATAAGGAAAATTGTAGCCCCGGGTTTCTTATTCTTGGACTAAAATTGTCGCTAGTAGTTCTAGAGAAATATCAGAAAAACCAGCCAAAAAAATCATTATCCCAAAACAAGAAACCCGGGGCTACAATTTCAATTTTTGTAATTTTCTGTACGACCATTTCTCTCGAAGTTATGGCCTAATGAAAATTGCTCAGAAAATTTCAATTTAATTTTGATCCTTTCATTCATTCCCGTAGTGTATCATTCAAGTTATCAATTTCGTTTTCTTACATAGCGTTGAAATCGTTCAAATAGGTATAATTTGACCAGGGACGGGCCCGAGGGGGGGATGGGTGGTGGATGATTCCCCCCCAATGTTGAAAGAAGTTGGCAAATTTTCAAAGTAGTTGGAAAAATTTCAAAACGGTGGGAAAAATTTCAAAGCAAAAATTTGGCTTAGGCCCGTCCCTGCATTTGACCTAGATAAAATGTCACAATAATTTCCGGTTAGACTGGAAACGAACTTTTCTTTTTTATATCTAAATGGCCAACTAGGCATGTTTCCCATATTTTCATTGTACACATCATTCTGAGAACAACGATGTGTCATTTGTCAATTTTTGGCATATCATGTAAAGTTTTTTGTCATTTTTATGTCATTTTTATAACTGGATGTATGAAAACGAATTCATTCGGTCAATTTCCATTCCCACTTGAAAGAAAAACATATTTCTTACCCAAAAAGTCCGAAATTTCTTTGTGTATTCGGCCTTTTGATATTTTCGGATATTTTTTATGTGTAGAATATTTCATGAAAATTTGCGCCCGTAAATGGAAAACATTCAATCCGAAATAAGAGTCTCTCCTAAGATATGCCTAGAAATAGTGGGTATAATGTTTTAGAGAAAATGACCTATTATACTACTCGTACAGTAGTATTTTATTCTAGAATTCATTAATTCGAAAACCCACATCGTCTAGTTTTTCAATTTTGAACTCGTGGAAAAATATCAGTGCCTTCTTCACTTAATCAATACATTACGAATGACTTTTTTCAATAATTAATATTAGGTAATTAGAATTAATGAGAAGACTTTATAACACTTCTTACCGAAAGTGAAACCAGTAAGTACATTAGGGATTTTCATTTTGTGCAGAAGTGCACAACAGAAATAGAGCTTCTCATGAACGTACTCGGTTACATGTCTGGTTCTGGTAGGTGACGTCGTAACAGATATGCCAGGCGTAGGTAATTCGGTAAAGCAGGGAGTGCTTGGCTCGGATTTCTTGTGATAGGAATATTGTGTTTTGTGGCTGTGAGTCACATTTTTCACTCTTGGTCAACGCTGATGTTGAATCGAAACAAATTATTCAAACTTTTGTTCAAGTTCAGTGGTAAAATATCTAGTTTTCAACCTACTGAATGTTTTCTTTTCCATATTCAAATGTTAAAAGTGAAGATGTGGACGATAATCTAAGTGAACATTCTAATTAAATGTACAGAGCTAATTCTCCAAGACGACGAAAGTAAATATAATTAATCGGAAATTGAATCACCTAGGTATATCTATATCATGATAATTATTAAAGTCTGAAATCCAATTGAAAAAAAATGTCGAGAAATTATTTAGACTATGCTCGGGGCTGGTATTGTCGGATTTTTTGTGTTATTCAGTTGAATCCAGAAAACATTGCGATACAGAGTAACTCAAAGTCCTCGACAGTATCGATTACGACTTTTCATGACAATAGGTGTAATGACAAAATGTCGATTTTGATCATTTTGTCGTCTGTTTGTAGCCTAATTCATCTAGTTTATCGAATACAATTTCCTCTTTCCACCTTATGGAGGTAGGCAGGCAATGATGTCTTTAAATGTGTTTTGAAGCGTTGATTCACGTGAGTAGGTCTTTCCTGAAAGGGAAGAATCATCTCAATCTGGGTACAGGAAAGTTAAAAAAAATGGAGATGTGGAAAGAGTAAAACGAAGATATTCCATTCGCCGAGGTGAGACCCACAAAAACTTTTTTTCAAAATTCTCTCAAAGTATAGTTGAACTAAACGAGCAGATTGGTGAGAAAACAGCGCAAAACGAAAGGTTTCGAATGACACCGATAACGGAAAGATCCGTTTAGATGCCCTGATAGTGAAGGTAATAAATTTTACACCAGCACTTTGAATTATCTAATCCTCGGTAACAGAAAGTCGGACAGGAAAACTAAAAACAGATCTGAAAAGAGCTAAACGTGGATATCCCACTCGCAGGGGTGAGTTTCATTTTTTTTAATCAAAGTATAAGTGATCAAAATCAACACACTGGTGAGCAAAACGTCGCAAAACGATAGCTTTCGTATTATATCAATATCGGAAAGATCAGTATTAGCTGCCCTGATGGTTTTACGCCAGCAGAGCACCTCGAATTTTACAAGGCTCAATGTACACTGTATCCCATTATGGTCGAGACTACACTGTATCTCAGCTATTATTAAAGATAGGTTTTTGCGACCCTGTATCACTTTTTTGTAAAACTACTGAAAATGTTATTATTCCTCAGGCAATCTATGAGAAAAATAAAAACTGTGTATAATAGTCTTTTTTTTATAAAAGAGTCGATGTCGTAGTTAAAATGTTTTGAGTACTATTTTCAAGGTTGGGCACCAACTTGGGCAATAATTGTGAAAATCCATTGTGGTGGCCTGCTAGTGTAATGCCGCTTCTTTACCATTCTGAACTCAACTTTTAGGGGTGGAAAAGCATCGAAAATTTTCAAACTGTGCATTAAATGAATAGAAAACTGAAGGTTATCGAATGGTGTTTATAACTCTATAGGATATAATATTTGTTTCAATACAATACAGTAGAAAAAATTTCAATGTGATCTCAAAGTAACATCAAAGTGGAGAAAAGTTAACTTTTTTCCCTCTACCCAACATTCAGTTATGTGGAATTCTTTATGTTATGGAATCTTTCTTCGTAAAAAGTATCTTGTTTTTTGATGCTCGAAACTTTGAGACACACTTTTCGTTTTATCGCTCAGCTATGTAGCTTTACCCCATTTTCTAGAATCTGAAAGCAAAGGTAATGTTCATTTTTCCTCGGAAATAATACATTTTTTCTGAAAAATTGTTTCTTATTATTTTGTGAAAGGGATGAATATTGGGGATGAGCAATTTCAATATGATGAATAGAATTAGAGTGGTGAGTAATTACATTTTTTTCCATATACCTCTAACCAAATATGAAATTGAAGGTTTATTTTTTTTTTAGAAACAGACACATTCCATAAAATAAAGAAATCTACATAAGTTCATTTTCGGTAAATGCAAAAAAGGTTATTACTCACCACTTTGATAAGACTCATCATATTGAAACTGCTCATCCCCAACATTCAACTTTTTCACTTGATCAGCGCTTCCAATATTTTCAAGTAATAATTTTTGGATCTCCGTCTCATTTGGTTCAGCAAAGGTTAATTCATAGTGTCTTCGTTCGGAGTACATTCGAGATATCTACATAATATATTACAAAATACTGAACTGTCACACTCAGAATCTGAATTTTTGGGGGGATGATCCCCCCCCCCCCAATGTTGAAAGAAGTTGGCAAATTTTCGAAGTAATTGGAAAAATTTCAAAGCGGTTGGAAAAATTTCAAAGCGGTTGGAAAAATTTCAAAGCGGTTGGAAAAATTTCAAAGCAGTTGGAAAAATTTCAGAAGGGTTGAAAAAAAATCAAAGTAGTTGGCAAAATTTCAAAACAGTTAGAAAAAATTCCTAAGCAGTTGTAAAAGTTCAAAGCATTTGTTAAAATTTCAAAGCAGTTGAAATACATAATCCCGAGAAAGTTATAAAAATCGAAGGAATCTGAATTAGAAAAAACAGGTTTGCAATCAGTACTTGACAATATAGGTATGTATCGTCGGCAATATATACCTAGTATTTAAACCAAAATTTTTACCACCAAGTGTTTGAAGAGATGCGGCCTAAATATAAAGAAGTAGGTACCTAGTTGTAAATTTTTCAGTTACGTCGAATGGACTATGTCATGAAAGAACTATCTGGTATCATAAATTTAATCTGTTACTATCAGTTAAAAAAAATCATCAATAAGTACGCTCTCCTTACATTGTGTTATAGTTTTGCGAATCAACAATATGTGTGAATAAATTCAAATAAAGAACCGAAAAAGATTATGTTATGTGGTGTCTTATAAAAATTACAAAAAAAAATTTATGAACAGAAAATGCACGAAGGAAAAAGTGTGTAAGAAAATTATGGGCAGTGACCACAGAATATCGAAAGGCAATTTATTTTATTTTTTCAACAATAAAAACTGAAATTAGCTACGGAAGACCAATCCAGTACAACAAAAATCATTCAAAACACTAATACATATATCCTCAATTCCAAACGTTAATTGCAATAAACGCTGCAAATAGCTCCAAATCGCCCACTCAAATTAGAAAATTATATTCAAAATTGTTTTTTCAATATGACTGATTTAGGGTGAAAACGTTTCCCTACTAAATTGGGAATCTTTTTTTTTCAAGGAGTATCTTGATTTATGACACACACTTTGACACACATTTTCTGTTTTATTCCTTATTTATGTTGCTTTTCTATACAGGATGAGTTTTTGACTTGTACATATATTCTAACGGAAGATTCCTGAGGTCAAAAGAAGCATCTTTTGTCCCTTTCACTTTTTCCGATTCGGCTCGGTTGAAAAGATACAGGCTGTTGAAAATGCATAGAAAAATTTAATTTTCGAATATACAGGGTGTTTCAAAAAAAGGTGACCCCCTCTCTAGGATAGATAGAAAACTGAAAAATAATAGGGGTTTGTTCAGTAAAAATTTTTCGTAACACCATTCGTATTCAAGATACAGGGCGTTGAAAAAGAAAAAAAATATTCACATTTTTTACGATTTTGCCGAAACTACCGACAACATTGTAATGAAATTTCATACGAATATGTTTTGGAAGCTGATACATCTCATGAATGTGTTTTGATGTCTGACTCTCATAGAGGGCGCTAGTTACACGGTTCGTATCAAGTTGTTTCGAACATACCTTTTTTGATATTAGATTTATTAAGCTGAATTTCGAGTGATCTTAAACATCATAAAATTTTACACCAAAAAGGTACTCATGAAACTCAATACGCTGCATCGTTTTCGGAATATTTTGATTTGAAAATTATGGAGTATTAATCGATGATAATGATGAATGAATTAATTGAACAAAAAATCACAGGAAAATTTTAAAAGAGGGTAAAAACATCAAAAAAATTCAATCAGGGTAGGTGTTCAAAATGTCCTCCGCTTTCACAAATACACAAATCTACCTTTTTTATAAAACATCTTAACATCTATTTATTTTCTTAACGCTTGGGAGTCAGCTATGAGGCCATTGAAGTGACGTTGAAATCTGTCCTTCAATTCTTGAGGTGACTTTACCCCTGTTGCATAAATTTTTTCTTCAAGGTACGACCAAACTGTGTAATCCAAGGGATTGAAATCGCATGACCGAGGAAGCCAATGAATCGGAGCTTTTGTACCTCTACCAATCCATCGATTCGGAAAATGGTTACTCAACCGATTACGACACCTTCTATCAATGTGGCGTGGAGCTCCATCGTGCTTAATAATTAATAATAATAATAATTAATGACTTTATCAATACTTTATACCAGCATCGGTTATTGCTTCATAATTTTGAAATCAAAATATTTCGAAAACGGTGCACAGTATCGAGTTTCATCAAGATAACCTTTCTGGAGTAAAATTGAATGATGTTTAAAATCGATCAAAATCTAGCTTAATAAATCTAATATCAAAAAAGTTATGTTCAAAACAACTTGATATGTATCTTGAATACGGATGGCGACACGAAAATTTTTACTGAACAAACTTCTACTATTTTCCAGTTTTCTATCTATCCTAGAGAGGGGGTCACCTTTTTTTGAAACACCCTGTATCTCCCGATTGATTTTATCGAATGAAATGATTTTCAGAATATAGGTGGCAAATCTTCGACGAACACGAAATTTTACTCACATGTTATATTTTTTTCATTTTGACCAATATAATATTCCACAACATTCCATAATTATATCTGAAACTCTTTTGACAATAAATCGGATGCTATTTAATGAATATTTGGCCATTTTGGCAAATGAAAGTATTCTCCATAATATCTCGTGAAATGTGCATTCTTCGAGTTATTTGTGATTTAAAGAAATCTATATCAGCGAAATGAAAAAAATTGGTTACTTTGTCTGGATGCAACTCTGATGAAAAATTCAGGGGATTAAATTTCTGATACATTTTCTCGAAGGTATAGGTGGTAGATCTAATGGTCAGAAAAACTTTATTGTCATGTTTCCAGGGGAGGTATAGCTCATTATCAAAGTTTAAAATGGCCATATCTTTTTATGCAGGCTGAATCGGAAAAAATGGTATACGAAAAAAGTATTTTTTTTACCTGAAGAATCTATGGTTTAAACATATGTACAAGTCAAAGACTCACCCTGTATTTCATGGAATCTGTAACCAAAATAGAGGCTCATTTTTTATCAAACGATATATATTTTCTTAAAATTTTGTTTCTACTATTCCGTGAAATGGACCATCAAAGTGGTAAGTAATTAACTTTAATTTTTCATCTACCCAACATTCTATCATGTATATTTCTTTATTTTTGGGAATCTGCTTTTTGTGAAAAATATTATTCTTATGATGCTTAAAATTTTGAGACACACCAAAGAGTGAATCTGAACGTAATTAAAGAATGAAACAAAAAGTGTGTGTCAAAGTTTCAAACATACTTCAAGGTACTCCTCACAAAAAAAAAAGATTCCATGAAATAAAAAAACTCACATTATCACAAATCAACATAAATTTCTTATCACTTCGATTTCCAAAATTTACTCCTTCCACAAAATAAAAAGAATAGATTTAAAAAAAAAATATTTTCTCTGATGAAAACAGGCCGTGCCTTCGCTTCCAGACTCCATGATATAAAGCATTGTTTTTCACCCTGTGGGTCGCGACCCCCCCGAGGGGTCACGAAGCCTTTGTTCGTTTTGTTTGTTGGGGGGTCGCGAGTGCTGGAGAGAACTAGGTACCTACTTCATTAAAAAACATCAATAAATTCTAAAAAGATAGATATATCAAAAAATGGTTATCAAAGAAATACGGGTATGTTATTCATACAAATAAATTAAAAAAAACATTTTGACTACTAGTTTATTTCAATGTACTTCAATGATGAAAGCTCTAGCCCTATTTATTAAAACGATGAGATCGAAAAAAATCAACTATGACACACTATTGAACGAAATTACAGAAGCTGGGCTAAGGATATATACTGGTGAAAGGTTTTTTGGGAATTTAAGGAAGATCCATGAGAAGCACCAGGATTATTTCAGAACTGATAATCAGTGAAGTGCAAAGAAATCTATACGAGTCTAATGAGTTTTCAAGAGGAAAAGAACACAATCGAACAAAAATACCCGAATATGAATTGGAAAAACATTTGGAAAGCACTAAACGAGACAGAAATAAATACTGAATGGAAAGCGGACCTATACAGATGTATTAATGAAATTTTGCCAGTAAACAGCAAGATGTACAATCATAGAATTTTAGCAGAACCCAACTGCCTTATATGTGGAGATCCAGAGGATTCAATAATACATCGTTTGAAGACTTGTGAAACCCAAAAGGAGGCATGGAGTTGGATCAGAAGAAAACTTATGAACAAATTCTCAATCGACATAAACGAAAGAAATCACTTGGAACTAATAGCCGACGCACCGAAAGAGAAAAAAGGAAGGAAAACATGGGTATTGTTCCTATCAGCCCTCTTCCACTATAATATGAATCGATTGAAAACCTCATCAACAAATTTCGAGGAAATCCTTAGAATGGAAAGAGATCACCTTATTGAAGAAGGAGAATTGAGTTTTTCTCACGAGAAATCTTCTGCTTCTGATTTTGAACAACCCGAGAGGAGTGCATGTTTGATTACTGTAATAATATATTTCATTTATCTTAGAAATGTATATATTTTCTGGATAAAGGTTTTTATAAAAAATAATGCTTGTTTCTGTTCATTGAGAAGTAGTGAGACAATTTATTTCTTCTTCACATTATACGATAACATTTTCATTTCAAATATACCTGGTAGGTTTTCGGTACCTAATTTTGCCTGAAAGGGCCTTATACGAGATATGAAATTTCAAATGCAAACTTTTTTTTATTGCAGATTCGGATAAAGCAGAAAATTTTTGGACCCCATGCAGATGCAGCACTTTTTGTTCAAAAATCAAAGTTTGACCGCATATCTCGCATAAGGCGAATACGAATTTTCGCATCTTGGTCTGAATGAACGCCGCAGATTTTTAAACAAAACACGCTGCATAGGTTTCAAGTAAGGATGAAAAATTTTTTGGATTCAACCAATTCAGCTGGAACATTTTCCGCTAAATCCGAATCTGCAATGAAAAAGATGGGTTTATGTTTAAAATTTCCATATTGGGTCTCATATCTCCATAAGGCCCTTTTGGGCCCGAAATCTGATTCGATTCCTCGGACGAAATTACTAAAGACCCCAGTATCAGAATTTCGATCCTTTTCCAGATTTGTGAAACCCGATACGTCAGTTGATGTAATCTCACTTCTCATTTCCTCAATGAAAGACGATGACCACAATTCGATTTTTCTTATAAAGCTTTGAAGTTTTCCTTTTGCATCCTGCCCTCGAAGATGTTTAGGTCACAAAGAAAAAGCCATTTCCAAAAGGAAAATGTCGAAAATGAATTTCAAGTTAACTGACTTGGCTTGTTGCGGAAATGAAGTATTTTGTTTGTTTTTGTGTTTTTACTAAAAGTTCATCGCGAAGTTCTATAGGTCTGGTCAGCCTATTGAAAACCACTTTACCACTCTATGGTAAAGGTACAAAACTGAAGAAATAAACAAGTAGTTATTCTCAAAGTTTCACGCAACATCAAGATACTCTTAAGAGTATCTTGTTTATTAATAAAAAAACATACTCCATAAAATCTACTTAACATATCTACTAACTTTACGGTAGATGGAAAAAAGTTACTCCTCATTCTGTTGAAATTCATCATTTTGAATTTCTTTTTACCGAAACAAATATTATACCTTAATATGTATAACGGTTTTTTGTTTATCAATGTACAGTTGGAAAATTTTAGATGGATTCCGAAAAAAAAATATAAATTCTGTTATGAAAATAACTAGAAACAAAACGATGTGATTCAGAACTTGCATTTATCTTTTTTAATTTTTTGTGCAAACATATCTATAAACTTGTCGATGTCCAAGCTTCTGGCCACTTCTTGTCCAAAGTGGAGTAGGCAGAAAAGTCTGATAGACGTGACGTGTTTGCGACATTAACTTCCTAAGATAATTCTTGATCATCTCAAGCCCAATAAAACGATCGTCTGGCGACGTTTAGAAAGATTTCTGAAAAGCTTGACGGTATATTCAACACAAGGCAGCACATGGAGTAATTGAGTGATAATTCAAATCACATTGAGAGAGTATTCCGGGCTTATTGGCCGTGGCCTATTAGGAATTATTTCACCTGACGTTTCCCCTACACCTGCGGTAGGCATCTTCAGAGGATTCTTGATCTGAGGTTGTAACTCGACCGCTGAATTTCCGAAAGCGAAAGTCAGTTTTTTTGTTGATCCTACTCTTTTGTTTCTGTATATGGATCATTTCTAGAATACATCTTTTCCTTTAATTAACATTTACATCTAAAATCTTGACATTATTAAAATCAAAGTAAAAATAGTGACACAGTGCAAGAAGAAAGTGGCAAATCTATATTCAAAACTTGAGGACCCAATACCAAAAGAAATAAAGTCAAATGTAGTGTACCAACTGGAATGTGCTGACTGTCGGGAAAACTACGTAGGTCAAACCCAGTGGCTTAGGAGTCGTATAAACTTACATTAGAACAAATAACCTAAGATGTGCTTTGTCTGTTCATGCTAATAATTTCTCACATAGTGTTGATTTTACCTAATAATGTCAAGATTTTAGATGTAAATGTTAATTATAGGAAAAGATGTATTCTAGAAATGATCCATATACAGAAACAAAAAAGTAGGATCAACAAAAAAACTGACACACAAAAACTAAGTCCAATTTAGGCATACCTTCTAGAATTTTCCAACAGACCATTCTTCGATGGTCCGGTTGATGGATGACATTTAACCTAATAGTTGTGACGATATTGCGAAATTAAGAAAATAAAAGAAATTTTACCCTGTTTAATCGATGTTGTTTTGCTACATTTATACAATTTTATACTTTGAGATTAACTTCGAATAATTCAGTAAGTTGTTTTGCACTGTTCCCAGGACCATCAACACCCTGAGTCCGGCAGGCGAATTCTTACCGAAACGTCGGTAACAACCAACCACATAGATAATGAAAACACTCCGTATAATGTTTCAACAAATATACCAGAATCAAGAATATCTCGTTTACAATGAATATTGGGATAAATAGCGTTTCTTAACGGCTATAAATATTGAGCTGAAAAAACTTAATCTTTGTCAACGCGAATCACGAATTTGTTCAGTTGGCGTAATTTCATGTTATCCCGACGTCACCTGTATGCTTTCATCCGGCCAAAGGTTGCTTTGTTTCTGCTGGTTTAATAAGTACCTTCTGATTGCAAACTTAATTATTTTTTTATTGAAATTTCTTAATATATCACAATTCTCTTGGAAATAAATAATCCAATCCCATCCATTTAAATTTTTCAAGCTGCTTTGAAATTTTTCCGACTGCTGAAAGTATGAAAACTTCGTTCAGCATTGGGGATTTGTTAATCGAAGTGGCACTGAAAATTTTTGAAAGTAAGGACTACTAAACAATCAATAGAATGAAATAATTTGGCAATAAGAAATTCTTGCGGAATCTGATGAAAAATTCTTCCTCCTTCAAATGGTTTCTTGAAACAATTACCTCCCAAACGAGTGTCAAAGTATATGTCCTTCAGCAAGCCCTAATTGTGCCTCAAGATACGGAATTTGATAATTGAGCAACCGTGTATCCAACGCTTTTCGAGAGTAGTCTCACGTTACAGTTTTTCCGGTAATTACTGTTAATCACGCATTATATTAGCTTTCCAAACTAGGTCCTCAATATTACAATAGTGATCTGAAGCAATCTTATGTAGGATCTGGAGGATATCTTTCGGAACGATTTCTTCAACAGAAAGAGCCGGCCTCTCTAGATCTTCCGAAAAACTTTTGACAATGTTGCTATCGACTCGCTTGTAAACGTTGTCTTCAAAACGACTTTTCGCTTCATCCATCCCTATTGCAAGGTTTCTTATTCAGAAATATCCTTATGCAACATTATTGAGTCCTTCCTGGTTATAACCTTTTATGTTGAGTAACATATGTGCCCTCAAGAATAAGCACGGCATACAACAGAAATTCCTAGCTCAAATTGACAAAAAACATAAGATGAAGAAATACTATCCCTTTCTCTGAAACACGGAATCAATCATAAATTTTTTTTCAAAAATGAAATGGCCACCATATACCTTTGCACTTATTTGTCAGCGGTGTAGTCCTTTCAAAAATATTTTTACCTTATGATGAAACGAACAAAAAGTAAGACTTCGAATTATTCAACTCTATAACTCAAATAACATCAGATTCATTTATCTGATTAATTCGTGAAATTGACAGAAACCTTCAAAATCGTCATAATTCGGCTTAATATTTATTACAATTTTCGGAACCACTAATACCACTAAAAGTTACCACTAACAATAAGACAGTTGTTCAAAGACCTCACAACACTCGAAAATTCTAATCTGCTTGTGATCAACATTCTGGTGTCGAATAGTAAGTACAAAATTGAGAACAGCCTTGATACAATAATACAATTTCTCTATTTCAGTATCGTAATGAGTTCATTACAGTACTAAAAGTAGTGCTGTAATGAAACTCATTACAGCATTGTTTTCAGTTATATTTTATCATTTTGTTGTTGTCAGTACTGACCTCCGATCCAATAATTTTCGAATCAAATCAGTTCTAATTCCTTGATCTGTCAAATTTCGTTAGTCACACCAACTGCCAAGCTACAATACAAAAGTCACTAATCTGAATTTTCATTTGAATTTCGAGAGTATTTCACGAAACTTGACTGAAATAGAGAAAATATCGACTAATACTCGTTGCAGAAGGCAATTCCAACACTCCTGCTTTCGAAAACTCGCTCCTTCGTCGCTCGTCTTCGAAATTCGCATTCGTGTTGGAATAGGAGCTCATTCTGCAACTTGTTTTAGAATATACTATTATATTATTATATGAAAACTCTCAATTAATTATTGATGATGTGTTGAATATGTTAGATATTTGCCTTATTCAACTTGTTTTCAATAAGACGATTCTTTTTACAAATGATAATTGGTTACAGTTATTGGTTCCCCTTCAAACATGATGAGTAATTACATATTCAGTGAAAAGAGCGATATGTCGATGATTTTTGTGTGAAGTAGAGTAAGGTATAGTAACGAAGAATTAAGAAAGTTTCAAAAGATCCTACAAAAAAATTCAAAATCGCATTCGAAATGAATATATACCTTTCCTCCTAGATATTTCGATAACAAATTTCGAATCATTCTGGAACAAGTGTATTTAAAAAAAAACACACTCATCGATTCTGAATATTTATTGTTTTCATCAAAGAAGTGTCAGAACAGGTTTTAATCAAATACTTTATGATACGGCCTATTTTATTTTTTCTACAAACGGAATAAAAACTTGACTTTATTGAGGATAATCGGTATCTAGCAAATTTCATGAAAAACATAATTTGAAATTTTGAGAGAAAAATCTTCGAATGAAAAACGAAAGTAAGAAAATATTCCGTGTATATGTGGAAAAATGTACCCACACAAGGCCTTAATGAAAACAAAATTAGCATTGGAAATATGTAGATGATTTGGTAGACATCAGATTCCATGTCATGTGTTGCAATACCAGATTGGAATGACGCAATAATTCTGATGATGATGGAACCATTAAATGAGAAGAATTAACTCCACCTCTATTTTGTTGGATGAAAAAAATTATCATAGTTGGATTGATTGTCAAAGAAAGAACTGACAAAAAAAAATTTCAAAATAAAAAATCACCATGTATTGATAAATGTCAATTGATAAATTAGAAACTCTCAAGGTTCTTATGGTTTTGAACAATTTCGCGTTACAAAGTTTAGTATTTCAGAGCGTTCTATTTTGATTCATTGTTCGTCAAAAATTTTTTTTAGAGGTTATGGCCCTTGACAAGCTATTAAAAGTGTGACATTGCATTATTGCAACAGTTTTTGCCACAGGGTCCTTTCTATTATTCAATAAAACAAATTCTTAAAGATTTTGTTCCAGAGAATGTGAAAAAAACTTTGAAGCAGTTTTAGAAAAATGCGGAATTCTGCCAGAATATTTTCCAATCGATATCTGAAATTCCCATTTCAGAGAAAAATACACTGAATTTCCGGGCATAATATAAGAACTATGAATCTTTAAAATCTTCATCTGAGTTTTAAATAATAATGGTGACGAGACAAATTATGTTGATTCGGAAATTAATGTTGTTTTTTTATTGAAAAATATAAAAGTTGAGGTTTGAAATATACAGGTGTCCCAAAAGTCGTCGTCAAGCCGGATGTGGGTAATAGGCTGTCAGTTATCCTGAATAGTGCTTCTCTAACCTGTAATCTTCAATTCTGAGAAAATTGTTCTTACTTGGAAAATAATGTCAATATTTGAAATTAATATTTCGACCAACTTCAACTGATTGTACTGAAAAAGATTTGTACTACATCAAATTGGCAAGTTGCTTCGAAAGTTAGCACATTTAATAAGGTTCCTAAAATGCTATGACACCTACTACATTATTAATCAGAGCAGTAAAAGAATCGTCTTTCTGGAAGCAATACAGTTTCGAACACTTTATTCGAACTGATTCTAGTGCATCCAATACTTTAGGAATCCGGATGAATTGACATTTAAAAAAAGTGGTGTCATAAACCCACATAATTTATTCGAGTTACACGTATAAAATCTTAATTTGATGAGAGAAGATAGATATCAAAATCGTTTCAACGTGAATATGTTCAACGAAAGAGTCATAGAACCTTCTGAGTTGCCAGAGGACTTAAATGCTGAAATTCATTCAGATTTTTAACAGAACCATTCGTCAAATTTACTGAAAGATGTGCCACTTATTATTTCCAGAGAAATATGGTTCCAGCAAGATGATTACCCATCGCACTATATCCTTTCAGTTAGAGAATTTCTAAATGAGTAAATGGATAGGGCGATCTGATACAATCTCGTGGCCAGCCCTTAAATCGAAACCCTTAAATCTTTTTGCACACTTGTCGAAAAAATATTCCGCTACAAACTGTGGGCTTAGTGTTTATTTACATATTTAAGAAAAATAGTGAGTTTGATCTACCGTAAATACACGAACTTTGATACATTTTTATTTTTCGTAAATGAAATAATGGAACATTTATCCAGATTGAAAGTTCTCTCTGCAGTTTTGAGAGGATCTATCCAAATCCTCTTGAAATAAAGCAAAATCCTCAACATATTTTATCTTCAGGAACATCTTGAGGTCGTCCTCATAACTCAGAAAAATAGCATTACTCAAACAGGAGGAGATAATATTAATGTAAATAATAACGAGTAAGGGACCCAGGTGAGAACCCTGAGGTACACCTGATGTATTCTTAAAGCTTCTGGATTTCTGTCCTTACTCGCATACAAACTGAGATATCCGCAACACACCCACTTCAAAAGATCACCGCATATTCCTACTTCTGCAAGTCGAAGAAAAAATGCCGAATGATCGACCTTATGAAATGCTTTTTTAAAGTCCGTATATATAAGGTCTGTCTGATCAGGTGATTCAAATCCACCGTACAGGAAACTCACCAAACTATTTTTCAGTTTCCTTCCCTTAATAAACTCGTGCTGATTTCCTATTATCAAATGTTTTATATGGTGAGTAAATGACTTGTGAATAAGAAACTCAAACAATTTTGGAATAGCCGAGAAAATAGTAATGCCTAGGTCTATAGTTTCGAACGAGATCCTTCCGGTCCCCTTATAAACAGGAACAATCTTCTTCTAGTTGAGCTGTCCTCCATCTGTCATATCTGTTCTGGAATGCGTTGATGGAAGGAGCCTGAAAGACGGAGTTGGGAAGACTGTTCCAATCCGCGAAAACTCTGTTATTGAGGAAATTCTGACGCTGCGTCGTTTTGAAGTTTTCTCGCTAGAGTTTGTATGCATCAACTCTGAGTGTGTTGGTGTTGAGAGTGAACATGTCTTCTACTCTGTCTCCCAGAAATCCGAGAATAGCTCGATATGCGTTTATTTCTGAAAATCATCCAAATCGGAGGTTGATGAAACTGTTTTACACACGATAGGAGTGAAAACATAAATAAGTGAAAAATTTCAAGTAAGTTCATTTGGGTAAAGTAGGTACCGTCTAGTAGAAAATGAAACTGGTAAGAAAAACCAACTTAGTTGAAGGCCTATACATATTTTTTTTCCGTGACGGAAACGAGCAATAGCGAGTATTACTTACTATGGACGGTAACACAAATTGAAGTTAATGAAAACTCGAAGTTTTTCAGAAATGAGTTTCAAAGTATCAGAGCGATAGGGCTCATTTTCGGACTAAAGATTTTTATATACTTTAGCTGTCGATTGGCTCATTCACCAATATTCTTGGCTGCGATTTTTTTTGATTGGAATATGATCCACTTATCTCGTATTTTGGGGTGAGTGGGTCTCACTTTAAAAATAGATGAGTATTCAATCAAACTATAGCAGGGGTGATATGAGATAAAAAAAGTTTATTCAAACTCCCAGAAGTACTACAAAATGAAAACTAAAATCATAAAAAAAATTCTATGTGGAAAAAATCATGTTTTTTTTCATATAAAATACAAAGAATCAACAGACATGCAACATTTTTTCAACTGGTCCATGCCCATTGTCTCCCCTCCCCCTTCACCTCCGCAACTGCTCTTTTCTTGTAAATACGAACGTAGTTGCACTTCTTGCAACTTGCAACCCTTTTTTTGTGTTCACATGCCTGCAATCACTGCCTAAACCTCAAACACCGTACAACAGTCTTAATTATTGATGATCCTTCACTTCTCACTTTTGAGTTAAATGTTGAATATATTTTTTTCCTAAAAAACTGTTGTTTTAAAATACGAAAAATCTATTTGAATATTTTATACATGACATACAAAAGTTCAAGTGGGCATATCTATCGTAGTTATTAACACAGATATAATTGCAGTTGAATAATTGAGCGATTTTTCATTCGAGGTATTTCATTTATTTTTTTTTTCTTGAGAAAACTTACCTTATAGAAGTGGATCCAAAGAACGAGTTAGTAAACTATGCAGGCACAAGGCCTATTTCACACAGTTATATTCATTTCACCCTGTTTGACGGTAGTGATTTTGACCAAGGGCGGATTTACGGGGGGGGCTAATGGGGTTAATTACCCTCCATGAGTATAGAAAACCTGAAAAAAGGTACCTACGCAACGTGATGCACATAAAAAATTGCATACAATAATTTTAAATTAGTAATTGCTCGAATATTGTCAATATATACTTCGAGCAACAATTGAAGGAAAAGAAAAATATTCGATATTTTTTGGTGATATTCAACAGGCTGTATCTCAGTGAAAAAGTTTTTATAGAAAATGAAAGAACTAACTTTTGAAGCTTGAAGACTTTTGTTGTTGAATTTATTAGTCCACAATTTTTCGAAGAACCGGTAGTCATGCAATCATCGGATAAAGCAAAAAGAAAAAATTTTCCAAATTTTTCAAATTTTTTTCCTTTACGCGCGACTGATGCAAATTGCACATAACCTATTTATTCAGCTCTAATTTGCTTTTCATGACTTTCAGATATAACCATTTGTCTTCGAGATATTTTGTTTTGAATGCAAAATGATCCCTTTTCACTCAATGCCGATATCTCCGGAACTACTGTTTGCCTAGCGAGCCGAAAGGCGATTTCATTTTATACAGAAAATTTCCTACAAAATTCTGTTTTGTTCAATTCATAAGAAATTTTTTTTCACCTGTCATATAAACGTGGAATAAGGGCAAAAAATGCCATTTTACCATTTTTCCTTTGATATAGACTGTATCTTCGTCAATGTTGGCTAAACAGCTTAGGTCCTTCCTAAATCGGTAGATCGATCGGTTTAGCAGGATCTTTGAACCGATTGATTGAAATTTTGAAAAAATTAAGGGAACAACAAAATTTTACATTATTTTTACACTTTTCACTCAAATTTCTTTCAAATAAATCATAAAATTTTTTTTTATTCTTTCCGAAATTTGGAAAAAAAAATTAACATTCGAAGAATCCCGTCAAACTTTATTCTAAAAGTGAAATACTCCTAACTTGCCTACAGTACTCGTTAAGCGAAATCCTGAGCGACAGAATTTTTCCGTTTTCTGACACCACGTTTTAAAAAACAGTTTTTTCGAAACCTTTCGACTCATTCGATAAAAAAACCGATTTAAAAAGATTAGGTCAAGTTTAAAGAAAAAAACCTTGTTTTCTTAATTTTTTCAAATGTTCAATCAATCGATCAAAGAAAACTGCCGAACCAATCCATCTACCAATTTGGGGGGTGGAACTTTGCGGAACATCAGACTGCCAAATTTTTTTTATAACCCAAGCTTTCCCCCCAATATTGAAGATGATACAGTCCATTAACCAAAAAATGGCAAAACGACATTTTTGTGTTTTTTTCCACGTTCATGTGACAGGTGAAAATAATTTTTATTTCAATTGAACAAAACAGATTTTCGTTTACAATTTTCTGTAGAAAAAGAAATCACCTTGCAGCTCAATAGGTGACCAGTATTTCCGGAGATATCGGCAGCTGAGTGAAAAAGGATCCTTTTGCAAAAACTGAATAGCTCGAAAGTTGTAAAAAGCAAATTAGAGCCGAATGAACAGTTTATGCGACACTTGCATCGGTCTAGCTAGAAAAAATTCGAATAATTTTCAAAATTTTTTCTTCGTGTTTTATTCGATGATTGCATGGCCACCGGTACTCCGATAAATTGTTAACCAATAATTTCAGAAACCAGAGTCTTCAAGCTTCATAAGTTGGTTTTTTATTTTCTATACGACCATATTTCACTGAGATACATCAGCCTGTTGATAAAAAACATTTTAGAAATTTTTCTATTCCTTTAATTGTTTCGCGAAGTGTATTAGCAAAGAAAACTTCCTAAATACATATGTGGTAAGCAAATGCCTTTGAAGCTCAAAAAACCGAAAGTCTCTAGTTATACGTCCTCAATAATTATTACTCCCCCCCACGACAAAAAGGTTTAGCCGCCCTTGCTTTTGACAACGTGGTTTTACTCTTTCCTTATTTATTCGGAATTTTGTTTTTCACGTTGACATCAGCAATATCTTGATATTTTTATTAATATTAGTAACATGCTCGATGATTTCATTTCTGGCTTCATTCCCGTCACACTACTCAATTCACAAAAATGAGAATTGTGATCATATCAATTTAACAACGATACTCTGAACTTCTTACATATTCACCCATTCTTCGATATTTAAATTTATTTTTTCCCATCTATACAAACCCATTTTACCTATATGAGTATGCTTTCGGTCATTGATGAGAAATCAGTTCTTTAAGATATCTACGAACGTTCCTCCATCAAATTCTCAACAGACAAGAACTATAATTGTTTCAATTCCCACATGTATAAGAACGGAAATCATTTCCATGCAGCTAAACGCCCTGATATTTCTTCGTATATACATTTTTTAGAATGGGGGATATCCTTCAAACACGCAATATGTAGGTACCCTTGTATGACTCATATACCCTACATTCCCTCGCAGTTTTCTTTACCCCAACTCGCCGAAACTTCACCAACTCTATCTCTTGAATTATGATGATTCACAACCTGCGATGTTGAGTTTTCATTAAGGTATGCTAGGGGAAAATTCACAACAGACATATTATAACTTTAACCAGAATTTGTTGCTCGAAACGCCTGTCGTTAGAAAGGTGGTGATGGAAAATTTAATTAATGTACAAAACTAGTTTCCACTCACTTATTGAAGATTAAAGTTTAGTTAGTTTTGGAACAATAATGAACGAGAGTAATTCCATATTGATTTTTGAAGTAATTTTCAACCTCATTTCATCTTTAATATGTATTATTTCGGGTAAACTGTATGATACACCTTTTTTTCTGTTACATTAATGAAATATGTTGAAAGATTTTCAACTCACGTCACTATTCCACATATTGAGAAATTTTTCCGCCGATGGAATGAGCTTTCGATTTTTGAGAGGACACACCTAATTTTATTTCAGATTATGAGCTCTTTGTTATTCAATCTGGTGATTTTCTGCAGTTGATATTTCACACATCTGACCTCTGATCTATAATTCGAAAAAGTACTACACCAGTATATTTTTTGTTTTGGTAAGGACCAGTTTCATAATCAATTTTAAAGTCTCTTCAATTTCAATAAATTTGACTTCAACATCTTAATTTCATATCACATTTCAGTTTCTTGAAGCCACTTTATATCTCGCGAGTAAAGTCACAGAACATACCTGAATATCCTTCAACTTTTAACCGAATTTGAGGATATTGATTATTTTCAAAACTTTTGATGTTTTATTTCGAAATCAACAAGATACTCGAGATAGTTTTTTCATAATTGAGTGAATAAAATGGAACAACAGAAACTGTTTTGAATTTACTACATGAATTGATAACATTTAGATGCCTACAAAAAGGTCAGTAATGATTTATACACAATTGCTTTCAGTTTTACATAGGTATTCATGTATATCGTGGATTTGAAAAATATATAAATAAATCTTTTTCAGAGGCATTTGCTTTACACCTATACCTCAAATAATCATTATAGCAAATTTTATGGGTATCTTTAAAGAATATATGAAATGCTTGAAATTAATGCAGACATGGAAGAATAGCAGACAATTTTTGTGGGATTGGAGCTATTCATTGCACACTCATTGTAATAGTCTTATCAGGCGATGCAGACATTTTGCAATGAATGTGGAAACCTGGAAACTGTAAGCAATACAAAATTATGAATAAGAAATAGTATATGTAGGTGTTAGGTGTCCTGACTCGGTACATGATTAAGCAATTGTCTTCAATTAGATGCTGAAACATGAATTTCTGAATGATGAATTTGGACTTTATATTTTAGTTGGTGACAGTGGGTACATCTTGAAAAAATACTCAATGACAAAGCTTCAACAGCCAAGACTCCTTCTTCAATTTTATACAACTAAGCATTCATAAAAATCAGGAACATTGCCGAAAAAGAATACGAATTATGGAAACCTAGATTTCCAATTTTGAAATTTGGGATTAGGCGTCAATATCTTCTTCTTCTTCCTCCTTATAGCTAAGCAGAATGACAATTCTCGGAATATGTTGTAGTTTTTAGTCCTGAAAAATATTCTGTTTTCTTGTGCTATAACATGTTTGGTTTATCTATGGGAGATGATTGCCTTTCATTGGGGTCCCGTAGCGGTCTTCAAACATCTGAAGTGCCGAAAAACCATCACCTGGAAGGTCGTATCCGGTTTGAAAAACTTTCACGATCAGAGAGCAAGAATTTGTGGATTTTGAATTTGAATATCGAAGGAATTTCGAAGGACAAGTGTGATTACGTCTCCAAATTAGTTGATGAACATGGTATCGAAGTGATTCTTCTGCAAGAAACCCACACGGCAACAGAAAAAAAGACCTTGTGAAAGAGGACAGTTGAAAGTTATGTATTTATTGATTTTTTACAAGTTTAGCTTGTTATGTTAAAAAATTATCAGTTCGTAATTTTCGACAGATTCGGAAAGGGGAAATTGCACTGAGAGAAGTATTCACTTGATATTATCGATCATGCGTTAAAGTTATTAAATCATTTATTGGCCAAATGGACAAATAATTATTTCTTTCATGGAAATAAAGAATTTATTTAAGTTTTCGCAAATCACCTTCACTCAATATTATATCACATTTATTTATGAATAATAACATTCAATAATACCCAATAAAGACGCATTACACTGAAATAAATATATTTAGTAATAATTAACAAACTGCATGCATTATGAATGAATGTTAACGTCTGATAGCAAAATTGAAAATTAATGGCTTTGCAGACGGAATTGAATTCTGGAATAATGACCAGTCCGTGCAGGATTTGAACCTGCGACCCTCGAAATACTAGTCCAATGCGCTAACCAACTGTGCCATTGGGAAGGTTGAAGGTTTCATCTGATCTTCGGTTGGCGACTCTCCCAGAATTCGATGTTAGTTTGTTAGTTTTAATTCTTCATGAACTATAACGCTCGTGAAGAATTCTTTGGGGAGTTAGGGTTGGAAGGGGAACTCATTCGCTATCGGTGGTCATCGATGATTGCGTCATTCGCGATTTATCGGCAGGAGTCGGGTAGTTGAATCTACCGACCACCGAACAATGTTAACTAGCCAAGATGCGGTTTGTTCATTGTTAATAAATCCTGTATTTTGGGTAAACATATCGTGGAGTGGTGGAAGTTTAGAATCATTTAGTAATAGAAACCAAACGTTCGTTTATTACCAAATGAACATATGTTTTCAATTAATATATCTTATATTTGAAGAGAACTGCAGTTTAAATGAAATACATCATACCCAAATATATTAAATATTAACAAATACCGTGTAAATGAATATTTCTTTATATATGAATGAATTCTTTCAGAGGCAAGATCTGTTAGTTAATAAATAAATTAAAGATTAATAAGTGGATTTGTCTGTTAATGAATAATCTCGAAATAAATACTTTATTGATAAAAACAAATTTATTTCTCTCAGTGTGATGGAGTTTTTTTCATTTCTTTCAAATTTTGTGACATTTCTGTCATACATATTTATAAACCTCCGAACATTATTTGGCCAAGAAATCTGAATGTTAATGTTTTTTAAAGTAGCAAAATGCATTTCTGAAATGCATTTGATTCATTCTGAATAATCTCTTCTGCTTTTGTCTTTTTTCATTTCAGATTAAGAATTGCGGGTCGTTTTGGGAAGAATCTGTTTATCCGAGCCCATCGACGGATAACTTGAAGATGATCACACTGATGTCTTTCAAGATTTTCCTGATATTTAATAATTTATGTTATTTTTTTCACGGGGAGACAGGTTTTCTCCTCTCGCTGTATAGTATCGTATGATATTAGTGATGATAGTATCGTATGATTCTATAGAATCATACAAAGAACGTTATGATACCCCGTTCTTTTTTTACCTCAGCTTAGGTACTTTTTGTTTCAACATTTATTGTATTATTTTAGCTCTCTTTTTCATAAGAATATATATATATATATTAGACTGTTTCAAAAAAATCGACATTTTTTGTTTTCACGAAACCCCCCCCTAATTATCTTCAGGGTATCGAAAAGAGACCTCTATGAAAATATCAGCTTCAAATAATAATATTCAGAGGTCGCTCATCAATTATTTCTATTTTCCCTACTAATAGCAGGGAAGAAATTTCTTTTTTCAATAAAAAATTCCTAGAGCAGAAACCAATAGACGGATTTCATTGCGTAATACATTTTCGTGTAGACAATCAGATACTCTACAAAAATGATCCTTACGATATTTCGGTAAAACGGCCCCTTCAAAAGTTATTCGATTTGATGCTAATATTGAGGTATTTTTGAAAAAAAAAATTATTAAAAAAAATCGATTCTGTTTGTTTTCAAGAAATTCTATTTCTAATTATCTTCAGGGTATCCTAAAAAGGCGCCTGTGAAGATATTAGCTTTGAATATTAATATTTAGAGGTCGCTCAGCGATGACTTCTATTTCCGCTGTTGATAACAGGAAAAAATTTTCTTTTTTCTATAAAAAAATGTTTCTTCACGAACCAATTAACGGATTCCATTGTGTGATACATTTTCGTGTAGGGAACTAGATGCTCTACGAAAATGTCTCGCACGATATTTCGATAAAACCGCTCGTTCAAAAGTTATTCGAACTTTTTCTTCAAAAATACCTCTATATTAATACCTTATATTAAGGTATTTTGGAAAGAAAAATTCAAATAAGTGGTTTTATCGAGATATCGTATTGAACATTTTCGTAGAGTATCTAGTTCCCTACACCAAAATGTATCATACAGTGGAATCCGTCCATTGGTCCGTGAACAAAAAATTTTTTATTGAAAAAAGAATTTTTTTCCTGCCATCAGCAGCGAAAATAGAAACTATCGATGAGCGACCTCTAAATATTAATATTCAAAGCTAATATTTTCACAGACGGCTTTTGTTTATACCCTGAAGATGATTATAAGGCGGGTTGCGTGAAAACAAGTAAAGTCAATTTTTTTGAATAAATTTTTTCTTCAAAAATACCTCAATATTAGCATAGAATCGAATAACTTTTGAAGCGGCTGTTTTATCGAAATATCGTAAGGGACATATTTGTAGAGTATCTGATTGCCTATACGAAAATGTATCACACAAAGAAATCCGCCTATTGGTTTGTGTTCTAGGAATTTTTTATTGAAAAAAGAAATTTTTCCCCTGCTATTAGTAGGCAAAATAGAAATAATTGATGAGCGACCTCTAAATGTTATTATTTGGAGCTGATATTTTCACAAAGGTCTTTTTTCGATACCCTGAAGATAATTAGGGGGGGTTTCGTGAAAACAAAAAAAGTCGATTTTTTTGAATCAGTCTAATATAAATATATTATATATATATATATATATATAGCTAAGCAAATTGCTTGTTCCTTTTTCGCTCCCTACCTGTGTCTATCCAGCTGGTAAATTGTCGCTCTAACGTTTACGTGGTCTTCCCACACTGCTGCGACCAATTGGTGTATTGTCTCGTGCCATTCTAACTAGTCTGTTCTCATCCATGCGACTGATGTGTTCATTCCATTCCTGTTATCTCTTCAATACCCAATCATTGATGTTTTCAATACCACACATTCTTCTGATGTTCTCGCTCCTAACCCGATCTGTGGGTTTTTTTCTGCTACTTTTCGTAATACTTTCATTTCAGTGGCCTCCAATATTTGTCTTGTTTTGGAGGTCTCTGACCTAGTTTCTGCAGTGTAGGTGAGAATGGGTCTAATTGCCGATTTGTAGATTCTAGACTTAACTTCGATTCCTATATGTCTACTTTTCCATATCATGTTGTTGAGACATGCGGCTGTTCGTGCTGCCTTCATAGCTTGTCCTCTCACCTCCGCTTCGACATCCCGGAAACCAGACACCTCCACGCCGAGATACTCGAATTTCATTTGCACAACCTGGTTGTCTATTTCCTGCTCACATCTGAGAAGTACCCTCAATGTGGTCATGCATTTTGTCTTTGACGTTGATACAACCCTTCCGAATTTTTTTCTATTATGTTGAAATGATGCAATCAATAGTCTTCGTTTTCCGCGATCAATACTGCGTCATCTGCATAGCACAGTATTCTGATTTCTTTGTTCCCAAATTTGTATCCTCTTAATTTGATTACCTGTTTTATCAGTTCGTCTGTGATAATGTTAAAGAGCAGAGGGCTTAAGGAGTCGCCCTGTCGAATGCCGTTATCAACGTCTATTTCTTCCCTTAATTCGCCGTTTATTTCTGCTTGGATCTTGTTAGCTTTGTATATATTCTCGATTGTTTTCACAATGTTGAAGGGTATTCGTCTATCTTGAGGTAAGTGTATCATCTCTTTCAGTTGTACGCGATCGAATGCACATAAAAGCTGGTCGGTTATATTCTATAGATTTCACAGTAATTTGCCTTATTACAAATACGGCGTCGGTGCAAGACCTTCCTGAACGAAAACCCTGCTGTTCGTTCTCAGGGTAATGTATCCATTGATTTTGTTGGTGAGGATTCTTGTGGTTAGTTTCAGTGCTGTAGGGAGAAGATTTATTTTTCTATAGTTTGAAGGTAATTCTTTGTCACCTTTTCTGAAGAGGAGTACTGTTCTGCTGATCCTCCATTCATCAGATATTTTGTGGCTCTGCAGAATCTTATTCACCAGAATGAGCAGTTGTTCTATAATGTTTTCACCTTCATATTTGAGCAGCTCGTTAGTTATTCCATCAATTCCAGGACTTTTTCTATTCTTCAGTTTTTTAAGGGCTACCGTTACATATTTTTTGCTAATAACTAAGTTATCATCTGTTATTATTTGTGGGTTGTTAGGATCACTATGAGAATGCTCTTTTCTATATAAGTTTTTTAAGTAATTCACCCAAGTTTCCTTTGATATGCGGTTTCTATTTATAAATTCATGTGTCTTCTGTCTCTGGGTCCTGATCAGCCGACAGATCTATCGCTGGAGTCCATAAAAATCGCTCTCCATTCTTTTCGAAAAGACTTCCCAATGCCTATTTTTTATTTGTCTAACTAGGTTGTTGGTAATATTTCTGATTCTTTTGTACTTCTGCTAGTCTTCGGAAGTTTTGCTCGTCTTGTTTTTCAAGTAGGCTGTTTTCTTTTTCTAGCATTGCTCCTAACTTCATTGCAAAACCAAGGTGTTTTGTTTGGTACCTTTTTCCCTCGCTTTATTTTCCTTGTTTCAAGTGTTTTCAATATGGCTATTTATATGAATGACATGTTTCCTACAGATAATTGCGAAGAGGAATTGGATGATAATCTACAAATTTCTACTAATGCAGTTATGATGAATATGTTAGAAATTCAATAATAGCATTTCGTTAGATTTAGCTGATGTATCGGTTGAAAATGAATGCTTATTCAAAGATCATCTATATTCGATTCTTTGAAATTATTTGGCAAACTGTTGACTGCTGACAGAGTAGAATTAGAGAAGGTATTTCCAACCTCAATCCTCTTTTTATTCGACAAAAACAATTTTTGCAGCCTACCTATGTGTTATATGCATAGTGATGTTATGAACTCATTGAAGCAAACATTGAAGGTTGACGCTCACCTAGACGAAGCGTCGCGTCTTTTTCACGTCCAAGAATTTTACATTGAATTGAGTATAGAATAAGGCAACCTTTGCTACTACGTCTCAACGCCACTGAAGGCACAGTACTGTTGATATTGTTACCCAGCAGTGATTTTTTTGTGGGCAGTTACTATACTTTATTTCAAGAATTTGGTTTAATACATACTATTTTCATCAAATCAATTTATGATGTTTTAGTTTCTGTATTTTCAAAGCCTTTGCTTTCCAAGAACGCTACACCGTCACTACGGAATTCTCTATAGTTCATTCCAAGATACCTCTGTATATTGTATAAATGTTTAACACTATTTTCAACTATGATTCTGCCAATACCGAGAAATGTGAATTTTTAAACTTCCAGATATAAACCTGTGGTTACCTATTTCATATTAATTTGTAATAGATCTTTTTTAAAAGTATACTATAGTGACTGTATCTGTTTATTTCAAGCTTCTGTCGAACTATAAGTCTGTCCAACAAGAAGAGATAGCGCGCCAAAACAAGAAGGCGTGGCCAAATTCATCAGGACCGGATTTAATGTACCGACCGAGCAACCAACGCCGACGCAAGCAACTGAGAATTTCAGATGAATCACTTGATTGTCGTAATACAGATTTGGAGGAGATGGAGAAAGTACTAAACGCCAGCCAATGAAAATATTCATAACCCTGTAGGCGTACATTTAGTTGTTTACAGGCGCTATAGCTTCTCGTTGGATATACTAAAACTCTAATCGTGTGTTCGGTATGAGACATCTTGGGAGATATGCAGGTACTTCTGATTTAGTAGTTCTGAACAAGAGTTGATTTTGAGATGTTAATTCGTGATAAAAAAAATTCCATAAAACATAGTTGTTCAGTTTTTTACTTGCATATTTTTTTTTGGTTTTGTTATTTGAAAATTTTTCATGATGTTTCTTTCAAGAACCAATTATTTTCTTGAACTTCCAGTTCAACCTTAAAATCTGTATGAAGCATTGAAAGAAATTTCAGTGTTTTCATTACATCACAGAGGATGAATTTCTTTTTACAGTGAGGAATTTGCGTTATTTTGGTAAGCGAAAATTTTTCCATTCCTTCATCCGCTTTTTCTTCGCCAACGTCTTTCTCTGAGATGGAGTAGTCTTCTCTTAGGAAGACTCTCTTAATGTCTTCTCTACCTTGTTCATCACAATCATAACCATTGTTTTTTTTTTACCGGATTTAATCATTTTTTTTATACTTTTAGACATAATCAGATACCTACACATTTCTGTAGGAACAATTTTGAAACAATCTTCTTCGCATTGGAATTAAAGAAATACTCACTTTCCAGTTTTCTGGATTTTTCACAGTTCATGTTGGAGAGAGAATATTAGAGGTGAGTACCTGGACCTCTCAAGTATAATTGAATTCAGTCAAGTACCGATTTTTCAATTTATTTTTAGATTTTTCATTTCTCTTCAGCTCTCTTATTTTTTCTTGCTATGAAAATGTTGTTTACAGTTCGTTAAATGTTTTTGATTATTCTACAATGAAAAAAGATTAGAGAGATGCGATTTACATAACGTCCCTATTATGTTCATTATCATATTCTAGCTTCAAATCGATACTTCGTTTTTTAAAATAAGAAGAATGATGGTATCTGACTATGATTAAAATAATTAAGTGTATGAATTATTTCGGACATTTTGAGACTGTTAGAGACAAGTTACACTGAACACTGAAACAACATAATAATTAGTTACCGGTAGATTCGGGTGACTTGGAATAGTCCTATAATATTGCAGATTTATTTATTTCTTGCCATGAGTGTAGAGACATATTTTTAAAATGATGTAGCTCCTTTTCAGTTTGTTCAACAATTGATTCCTATTGACCTTGTCGTGACCATTGCGTTTGATTTGACGGAAAAAATTAACAAATTTAGGTAAGTAAATGCAGGGATATTGAAGAAATGTCATGAAACTATGTTATTTTGCAAATCGAACGGCAACAGGGATCTCATTTATTTATTTGGTTTTTTCATAGGGTGACTTGGGACAATGCCGAATGAATACTACATAGACGCGAATTGGCAAAAGGAAATATAGGTACCGATGTTTTCCAAGTACGATTAGCGGAGCAATGAAAGACATTGAGAAAAAATCATTCAACTTACGAAGAAGCCTCTCAAAAGTATGACATATTGAAATATACTTTTCAAAAAAAAATTCACAAGGAGAATTCATAGGATGGTCGAACTTTCGTTGAATATAGATTATTTCATCACTTGAAAGAATTAAGCACGCTTTTCGTTTCTTTTATATTTCAGAAACTACAATATCAGAAAGTGACTGGGGTTTTTCGTAAGAAAAAGCAGATATACAACATCTTGAAAAAATGAGGAGTTGTTCCAGTTAGTATAGCGCTATTACTTTTAACCCAATATAGTTTTCTCTAAATAGAGGTTATTTCGAAAATCAAATTTACTCTCCTAGGATGAACATGAAAGCGATTCAGATTTATATACATGAGGACAACATCAAGAGAACAAAGGAAACCCCTTTGGGAAATAGCGAGAATTTGCCGGAGTTAGACAAAACCAAAATCAAGCTGATAGCCGATTTTTATTTGTTACTCATACCTTAGAAATAGATTTAAGGATTAATTTTTCATTCATTAGATTTCCATTTTTTTTTAATTGTACTTGATAAATGTACAAGGGTTAAGAGGTAGAGCACCAATTGCTGAACATCCCCTTGAGATTTCCACCTGTATTCTATATGCTTTTGGATCTTTCGATCTGTAATGAACATGTATGGGTGGAAATAAAGACACTTTTATTATTATTATTATTATTATTATTTTTTTTTTTTTTTTTTTTTTTTTTTTTTTAATCACACTTTCGTGGGGTGGTTTCCAACTAAGCTGGGATTCGCATGAATCAACAGCTCAATCGTTCGTTAACACACGCCGGACAGTTCTACACGTTCCCAGGATCGCAGCCTTCTGTGCCGTAAGTATGGTCTTCTCTACTTCATTCAATCCTATTTTTGTCAGTTCTTTTTTCAGATTCAGATCCATTTGCCGAGATTATCAGAGGATGAACGGAAACTTGTTTCAGCTGATAAATGGCCTTTATTTCATGTGCGAGGTCTATATACTTGGTGAGTTTCGTTGTTCTTGCCTCTCCTATGTTATGATCATTTGGAATAGTGATGTCTATAATCTGCGCCTCCTTCTTCAGCTTTTGAATTAATAGTATATCTGGTCTGTTATGCAAAACCTGCTTGTCTGTGATGATCGTTTTGTCCCAGTATACTCTGACTTCATCGTTTTCGAATTGATCTTTCGGTTGGTATTTATAATATGGCATTTTTTCTGTAAGTTTTCCATATTTGATCATAATTTCTTGATGAAAGACCTTTGCGACATCGTCGTGCCTATTCTTATGATCCTTTGGGGCGAGATAGGAGCATCCAGATGTAAGGTGTTGGATCGATTCCGGTCTTTCATGACACATTCTACATAGGTCAGTTGGTATTTCCTGATGTAGAATGTAGCGCCTATAGTTGCGTGTTGCAATCACTTGATCCTGAATAGCTGACAAGAAGCCCTCCGTCTCCATCATTAGAACACCGCGGCTTAAGTATAGAGTTGACATTTTCGCGTCGGTGTTATTCGCGTGTAGCATTGCATAGAAGCGGCCATGTAGTTCCTTCCCCTTCCACGTTTCTTCCAGCTCTGCAGTGTAATTTTTCTTTTCTGTTACAGGTGGATTTTCCCTTGCAAGATTCAGAGGAGTGAGGTTCTCATCCAATCTTGCAAGTGCTATGTAAATTGGGTGTTCGATGGATTTGAGGTAAGTGAACAATTTTTCGCATTCTTTGTTGTGTGCCTGTTTTAGATTTTTCATTCCTCTGCCCCCCCTGTCTCTTGGAACATATAGTCTACTCACTGATGAATTCGGATGGTGTTGCCGGTTTTTTGTGAGTGTTGTTCGAATAAGCCTATCCAGATTATCTAGATCTGTTGGACTCCATTTCACAATACCGAAGCTATACTTAACAATTGGCATTACCCATGTATTGATTGCTGTTGTTGTTGCTGAAGAGTAAAGGTAAGATTTCAAAATGAGGTTGAGTCTTCGCTTCAAGTGGTCCTCAAACAATTTTTTCGTCTCCTTGTGGTCTATGTTGAGTGTCTGTTGTATCCCCAAATATTTATATTTGTCCAACAAGGGCAAAGGCGTAAATCTACTCGAGTCCAGAAGAGTTATATTACTCGAGTTCTGTATTTTTCCTCCCTTTATGTGCACAAATGCACACTTTTCCAATCCAAACTCCATCGAGATTGACCGGCTGAATTTAGAGACGAGTTCGAGTTGTCCCTTTAGCTGTTCTGGGTTGGCTGCGTAAACCTTCAGGTCGTCCATAAATAAGAGGTGGCTCATTTTTAACGCGGGTCTTCGTGATATGATATAGCCATATGTACTAGATTCCAGCATGGTACTCAAGGGGTTTACAGCCATGCAGAACCACAGTGGGCTAAGGCTGTCTCCCTGGAATATACCTCTCTTTATTTGCACTTCACTAGTTTTGTAATGCACTTGACCTATATCTAAAGTTAAACTGGTTTTCCAGCTGCTCATCAGGTGTTTGAGCACTCCAACCACTCCTTCATCAATCTTGTAGACTTCAAGCACCTGAATCAACCACGAATGGGGTACGGAATCAAATGCCTTCCTGTAATCTATCCAGGCAACCGAGAGGTTTCTCTTCTTTACTCTTGCGTGATTTGCCACCACAGAATCCAGAATCAACCATTCCTTGCTGCCCTTCGCTTTGGCCTTGCAGCCATTTTGTTGCCATACCATTATATTATTGTTGGTTAAATGGTCATTTATTTTCCCTGCAATAATGGATGTAAAGATCTTATAGCCAACCGGTAGGCACGTAATAGGTCTGAAATTCTGGGGGTTGTCAACGTCTTTGTTTTTTGGAAGAAGGTAAGTTATTCCTTCGGTGAAAAATGGTGGTATTTTCGAAGGATTTTCGAGAGCCTCATTGAATTGTTTACTGAGGATGCTGTGAACGCAGTTGAAGTGTTTCCACCAGTATGCCTGAATGTTGTCATTATTATTATTATTATTATTATTTTTTTTTTTTTTTTTTTTTTAATCACACTTTCGTGGGGTGGTTTCCAACTAAGCTGGGATTCGCATGAATCAACAGCTCAATCGTTCGTTAACACACGCCGGACAGTTCTACACGTTCCCAGGATTGCAGCCTTCTGTGCCGTAAGTATGGTCTTCTCTACTTCATTCAATCCTATTTTTGTCAGTTCTTTTTTCAGATTCAGTTCAACGAGTCCATTTGCCGAGATTATCAGAGGATGAACGGAAACTTGTTTCAGCTGATAAATGGCCTTTATTTCATGTGCGAGGTCTATATACTTGGTGAGTTTCGTTGTTCTTGCCTCTCCTATGTTATGATCATTTGGAATAGTGATGTCTATAATCTGCGCCTCCTTCTTCAGCTTTTGAATTAATAGTATATCTGGTCTGTTATGCAAAACCTGCTTGTCTGTGATGATCGTTTTGTCCCAGTATACTCTGACTTCATCGTTTTCGAATTGATCTTTCGGTTGGTATTTATAATATGGCATTTTTTCTGTAAGTTTTCCATATTTGATCATAATTTCTTGATGAAAGACCTTTGCGACATCGTCGTGCCTATTCTTATGATCCTTTGGGGCGAGATCCAGAGCATCCAGATGTAAGGTGTTGGATCGATTCCGGTCTTTCATGACACATTCTACATAGGTCAGTTGGTATTTCCTGATGTAGAATGTAGCGCCTATAGTTGCGTGTTGCAATCACTTGATCCTGAATAGCTGATTATTATTATTATTATTATTATTATTATTATTATTATTATTATTATTATTATTATTATTATTATTATTAATAATAATAATAATAATAATAGCAATTTATTTGATCTAATAACTTTACAGTGTGGATCTCGTCATATTATTCAATAACAAAAACAATAAAACAAACAGTGATTCAAAGACCCTCAAAATTGTTTTCATCTAGGAATTCTCTTAAGTTATAGTAACATTTATTCAATAGAAAATTTTTAAGTTTACGTTTTTTTACATGAAATGGATGTCCCTTAAATATTTCAGGTAATTTGTTCCATATTTTGAGCAAACTATAGGTTACATTTTTCTGTAAATATGTATAAGTAGCTCTATCCTGAATAAGATAATTTTTCCCTCTAGTATGATAGGGATGATCATTCTTCATACACTTAAATTCTTCGAAATTATTCAAAACAAACATTACGGATTCATATATATAGAGAGAATACAAGGTTAATATTCTATAATCCCTAAAAACACCCCGACATGATTCATCCTGTTTCATCCCAAAAATGATGCGCAGACTCCTTTTCTGCAATCTGAATACTCTTTCAACCTCAGTGGATCTCGCCCAGAAAATTATTCCATATCTCATTCTTGACTGAAAAAATGCATGATATGCAGTCAGAGCAGCATCTAAACCTACTGCATTTCTTATGGTCCTTAGCGCATAACAGTGTCGTGCAATGTTTGTCGCAACCTTCTCTATCTGATCCTTCCAGCTAAGGTTTCGATCAATAAGGACCCCAAGAAAGGGAATGCTTTCAACGGATTCAATGTCAACACCTTTGTACTTTATGTCTATTTTCCTATCTTTTTCTCTAAATACAAGAAGCTTTGTTTTATTAACATTTAGTACTAGGTTATTATCGGCGAACCAATTACCTAGGTTTTCCATATCATTTCTAAGACTAGTTCTACATGTTTCTTCATTATTCGCGCAACATATTATAGAAGTGTCATCCGCAAACATGACAATATCATTTTCAGTTATTTGAACTAAGTCGTTGGTGTATATGATATAAAGTAAAGGTCCCAGAATGGAACCCTGTGGTACACCGATTTGTACATGCTTAGCTCCCGATTCTATCATTTTCCCATCCAGTCCTCTACTCACGGTCTTTTGTGTTCTGTCAGTCAGATAGGTTTTGATCAGTTCCAATGCTACGCCTCTTATACCATATTTTTCTAATTTTCTTATCAATATTTGATGGTGAACTCTATCAAAGGCTTTAGAGAGATCTAGGCATAGTGCTTCTGTTGCATGTTGTTCGTTGAGGGATTTTATAATGGTCTTGAGTGCCTGATAAACTGCATGTATCGTTGATTTACCTCGTCTGAAACCACACTGTTGATTGGCCAATATTTTATTCCCTTCAAAGAATTTCATCATCCTATCAAAAATTATTCGTTCGAAGATTTTGTTCACATTTGATAGTAGTGATATTGGTCTATAATTGTCAAAATCTTCCTTACTACCTTTCTTATATAGTGGCTTTACTATTGCTTCCTTCAATAGTTGTGGGTACCTCCCTGTTAACATAGTCTGATTTATAATGTGCGTTAACGGCTTCGAAATAATTGTTGCACACTTTTTAAGAAGACCTACAGGTATCTCATCATTCCCAACAGATTTTTTATTTTTTAGTCGAGTGATATACTGATATACCTCCTGCTCCACCACTGGTATCAAAAATATGCTATTATTACATGGTTTTATGAGATCATTGTCAGATCCTGGTCTATCTCCGTTAGTTCCCGTATTTATAAAATGTATATTCAATTCATCTAATAAGTCCTTTTCGTTTCTGAGGGGAAAAGAGTCGAAAATTGTATCCGCACGTTGTTCGTTATTTGTGATGGCATTTACAAGATTCCATGTAGCCTTGGTCTTGTTATCGGATTCGTCTATGTATTTCTTGTGGCCATTTACTTTGGCTTGTTTTATAACCTTCTTGAGTATATTCGAGTACTTCTTGAAATAGTCCATCGTTACCTTTCCTTCCTGTAGTCTTTTCCAGAGCTCTCTCTTATGGTTGCATGATGTTTTTATACCTAAAGTTATCCAAGCGCATGTGTTATTTGATACTGAGTATTTTTTCTTGGGAATTATCAGATTCAATTGCATTTTCATGATTTCAGAAAAGTAGCTATATGCTTTTACTGGGTCCCCCTCTTCCAGAATACCATCCCATGAAATATTACATAGACTTTCATGAAACTGCCGAATTTTATTATTTGTGAACAGTCGTTTCTGAACAATTTTTTTTTTCAGAATGAAAATACCTACTTTTAATAGAAATGAACTGGGCTCTATGGTCAGACAAAGAAGTATCTATATTTTCATTATTGAAATAGTCTGGGCAGTTTACAAAGATACCATCTATTAAAGTCTTAGTTGTTTTTGTAATTCGTGTTGGTTCCTTAATTGTTTGTTGAAAACCAAAACTATCAAGAACATCTATAAAATCACATTTCTCCCGACTATCGATCATCAAATTTATATTGAAATCACCACATATTACGATGGTGTAACTACCGAATTTCCCATTTAGTACATGAAGTATTTTTTCAAATTCTAACATAAATATTCCCAAACTTCCCAAACAAGTCCTATACACCGTCAAAACTACCAATTTTCTCAAAATACTAACCGCACACGAAACTTCGATTTCCTTTTCTAAACTCATATTAGTTATACTAGGTACATCTGCGAAGTCATTCATGCATTCCTTTATCATGATGCAAGAACCACCATGAATAAATTTTTCTCTGCTGAAGTTTGAAATCATCTTATAATTATTAATTTTTAACGATTCAATTTCATCTTTACCCATCCAATGTTCAGTAAAACATATTAAATCCGGCTTTTTCATAATTGTATCGACAAGAATTTCAATCTCCCAAAGTTTATTTTTCACACATTGTATATTTTGATGCAATATATTCAAATATTATTATTATTATTATTATTATTATTATTATTATTATTATTATTATTATTATTATTATATTTTTTTCCTTTTCACACTTTCGTGGATCATTACCACTGAGCTGGGATCTATTATCAACAGCTCAGTCGTTTGTTAACACACGCCGAACAGTTCTACATGTGCCGAGGACTGCAGCTTTCTGAGCCGTAAGTATAGCCTTCTCAACTTCTTTTAGTCCCAACACAGTTAGTACCTTCTTTAAGTTTTCTTCCACTAATCCATTGGCTGAAATTATCAGTAGGTGTACGGAAACATTTTGAAGTTGGTAGATTGTCTTTAGCTCATGTGCAAGGTCTATATACTGAGTAAGCTTGTTCGTCCTGGCTTCTCGTATGGTGTGGTCAGTTGGAATTGTTATATCTGCAATCTGAGCCACCTTCTTCAGTTTTTGAGTTATGAGGATCTGTAATAACCATTTTGTCCCAATATATTTTTATTTCTTGGTTTTCAAATTGTTCCTTTGGTTGGTATTTGTAGTATGGTACTGTTTATTATTATTATTTTTTTTTCACAAGAATTTCCAGGTTTGGCATACCTAAGTCGGGATATTTATCAACGGCTAAATCATGTGTAAGTACCCTTCGGACAGTTGTACATGTTCCTTATATTGCGGCTTTCTGGGTGGTGAGTATCAAATTTTTTGTTTCCTTTATTCCTATCTTTTTCAATTCGTCTTTCAGGTGGCGCTCGACAAGACCATTTGATGATATTACCAGTGACGAGGTATGGTGACCTCGTCTAGTAGGTAAATTGTTTTCACTTTGAAAGCCAAGTCGATGTATTTACTGACCTTCTGATTTCTTGCTTCGCCTAGATTCTGGTTGCATGGGATGGTAATATCAATTATTCTGGCCCTCTTTTCTCCCTTCTCTAACACAAAGATATCAGATTTATTATGCCCTATCTCACGATCTATTATTATAGACTAACCTCAATATATTTTAGTTGCTGTATTTTCCATCAGTTCTTTTGGATTATATTTGTAATAGGCCTCACCGTTATTAATGAGTTGGTGCTGTTTACAGATAGCTTGATGGAAAACCTTAGCGACATCATCATGCCTCTTCTTGTGGTCACGGGGCGCCAAGTAAGTACATCCTGAAAACAGGTGCTGGATGGTTTCCGGCTTTTCTCCACAAAGTCGGCACAAGTCTGAAGGTATCTCCTGGTGTAATATGAATCGCCTGTAGTTTCTAGTAGAAATAACCTGATCTTGTATGGCCAGTTGGAAGCCTTCTGTTTCCATCGTGAGTACTCCTCTAGTGAGAAAATGTATAGATAGCTCTCTGTCCACATCTTGACTATTATTATTATTATTATTATTTTTATTATCTTCCGAAATTCTCATGCTTAAGTGTTTGCATGGGTAAAGGTAATGAGGGCTTTCGCAAACTCATTCCTTGTTCACGTTTTTTATTCCTTTATTATTTTCCTTACAATCCTTCATGTTTCCATTACCGTTGATTTCTGCATTTCTGTTATCAAATGTGCAGGCAAGTCGTGTTCTTTCAATTCTTTCGGCAGCTGCGATGGTAGGAGTCCTGTCACCGAAATGACAATGGGTAGTATATATACCTATTCCATCTTTCACATTGACTTTATTTCTTCGGCAAGGTCTGTGTATTTCCTGATTTTTTCTGTTATTGTTTTTTGTAGGTTATGATCCAGGGGGTGTGCAATATCAATTAAAATTGTGGTCTTATCAATCTTATTTATTATCACTATGTCCGGTATATTATTCATGGTTGTTTTGTCTGTTATAATTGCTCTGTCCCAATATACTTTGTATTCCTGATTCTCGTTGACTGGTTCAGGTGTGTCTTTGTAATATGGTTCGTCTATCGTCTTTATTTCAAATTTCTGGACTAAGTATTTATGAAGAATTTTAGCAGAGAGATTGTGTCTATTTAAATACTCTGTTGGTGCTAAGCTTGGGCATCCTGATGTAATGTGTTGGATTGTTTCTGATGTTGCTTTGCACATTCTGCATTTGCCGTTGTCCATGCGGGTCTTCATTATATATTTCTGATAGTTCCGTGTAGGTATGACTTGGTCCTGTATCGCACACATGAAACCTTCTGTTTCTATATATAATTGTCCTAGCTCAATCCATTTCGTAGAGAGTTCGTGTTGTCTGTTGAGGTCGCACTTGAATCTGCCGTGTAATTGTTTGCCTTCCCATGCTTGTATGAGATTTGTTATTAGTGTGCTCTTGTCTACTTGTTCTATCTGTACGTGGGTGCTGAGTGGGGTGTATCCTTTGTCTGCCCGTTTGATGGCTTCATGTAATTGTGAATAAGTTTCCTTCTGGTTGAAGTATGTTTGCAGATTGTGTATTTGAATGTTGTTTGTTGCTTCTATTTTGATAAGGCCTCGTCCTCCTTGTTTCCTAGGTAAGTACAATCTCTCGATGGCGGAGTTAGGATGTAATGCTCTGTTGTTTGTGAGTGTTCTTCTGGTTAACCTGTCAAGTGCCTGTATGTCTGTTGTGATCCACTGTATTATTATTATTATTTTTTTTTCACAAATCATTTGGAAGTGATGATATAAACCGGGGTGCTGAACACACCAACGATTTAATCTCTAGCCATTATTCGTCTAATCGTTGAGCAAGTAGATAGAATCACTGCTTTTTGCATGAGACTGATTACTTTCAGGTATTATTATTATATGTATGTGTATGTGTATTATTCTATGTATGTTATATGTTATATTATTATTATTATTATTATTTTTTGTCTCCTTTTTTGAGGGTTTGTTTCTACAGATGAATCACGGATCAATAAAGACCATGTGAAATCATCTGGAACTTCATCCTATCACGGACCACACAATGGCTGCCGTCTGCAAGATTGCAGCCTTCTGCATTTGAACGTAAGTATTCTCCGGTACGTTTAACTTCGACAAATTGCTTTTCAGTGTCTTGGGAATGATGCCAACGCCAGAGATAATCAGTGGTACGATATCTACACTCTGCATGCCCCATATTTGTCGAACTTCTTGTGCTAGGATTTCGTACTTGAGGAGTTTTTCTTCATACTTTTGTTGCAGATTGTGAGCACTGGGCACAGCAACATCGATGAGGTCAGTTTTTTTTTCCTTCTGTCTACCAATGTTATATCGGGTCTGTTATGCTGTACGGTTCTGTTGGTAAGGATTGTCTTGTCCCAATAGATCTTAAACTGTACATTTTCTTTGACAGCATTTGGCTCGTATTTATAGTAACGTGTCTCATCGTGCTCCATGCCACACATTTTCAGTAACTCTAAATATACTATTTTGGCAACTTGGTTATGCCTCTCAATGTACTTGGTTTTCGGCAGTTTTGTGCATCCTGATATAATGTGATCTATTCTCTCGGTTTTCTCTGCACACAGTCTACACTGGTCACTCTGTATATTCTCCTTTAAGATATACTTACTATAGTTCCTCGTTTTGACAACTTGATTATGGATAGCTATCATTGATCCTTCTGTTTCTGGGTTTAAATACCCTTGTGTGAGCCATCTAACAGATGCCGGTTTATTTACATATGGTTCGTCTAAAGCTCTACAGAATCTACCGTGCAGTTGTTTGGATTTCCACTCACTTAGCAGCTTCTGTTGGTTGCATGCATATGTATGTCCTCTTTCGTTCTCTAGGTCCAGTGGCGTCAACTTGTTGTCAGCTTGAATGATGGTATAGTGCAACAAACGGTCTCTCTTCGAATAAAAGTACTGTTATGAAATTTTGTTATGGTTCTATATTTATATCTAAATTTTGATTATTTCAAAAGGATACATAGTACGTTACCTGATTGAAACTATATCATAACATAATTGCAAGTACATGAATCAAAATTCAAAAGTTTCAACATTTAAATTTATTGTTTACATTCCAGAGATAATTTCAATTCAAAATTATAGTCTTCGATTGTAGTATTTGATTTCCAAATTCATTGAGTTAAATTGCTGGTTTCTTGATGAGGCTAAAATTGAAAGATTTTGATAAGAAAAATGTAAATAAATTTTATGTTATTGTATTATGTATTAGTGTGAGGAAATCTAGAGAGTAAGGACTTATGAGAAGTGAAACCAGGGAGACGAAAAAATAAGATTGAGGGGGAAAAGATTGTGAAAATTGAATTGAGGATTATTATTGAAGGAAAAATCAAATGAAACAGACTTGAATTGATAAAAAATTAAGTGTTATACCTATTGAGTGAGTGCAATTATTATACAAATGGAAATGGAAATATAATTAATGGTAAAAGAAGATTTCAACTTACGAAGAAAGAAAGCCGATAGAACCAGTTATTTCAGAAATATTCATTGAAGAATAATTTCAAGAGACTATTTAGAAATATTGTAGCAGATTGTGATGATTGAAAGTGAGTGACTTATTAACATTAACCAATTTTCGACATAACCTTATAGGAACATTGGACTGATTTGAAAACCATAGAATTAGTGATAGTGTTTATTTTTCTTGTTTATTGATAGATTAATATAGAAATTAAATTGAATATTTAGTAGTTGATAAGATTTCGTTACATTCAAAGAATCATCAATTATAAAATTTTAAAATCAAAATTTTTCAAGTTTTATTGAACCCTCAGTTGAGATAAGAGTAAGGCCAGGTAAATTTTTCAAAATTCAAAATTCTATATTTTTTTATAATTTTGGTTCCTTAAACTTCAAATCAAACTAAAAAAAAAAATTTAAATATAAATAAAAGGAACCATAACAGTACCTTCTCATGTTTTCCACCTGTCCACCATGTAAATTCTCGATATCAACTATTCCTCTGCCCCCAGATCCCCTCGGAAGATTAACTCGCTCACAGCTTGATTTGGGGTGGTGCATCCTTGCTTCTATTCAGATCCTCCAGATCTGTTTGGGACCATTTGATCACCCCAAACGAGTAGGACAAAGCTGGGATCACGTACGTATTTATGGCCTTAGTTAAATTCCTTGAGTTCAGTTTTGTCCTGAGAACAATCTGTAGCCTTCTATTGAATTCCGTCTTCAGTTCCTCCTTGACGGTAGAATGGTTTATCTTATTTGTCTGAAGAATGCCCAAATATTTGTAGGGTTATTCGCTCAGACAATCTATTTGTGTTGTAGGTGTGATCTGCAGGGGCTCTGTATGCTGCGAAGTTCCCCTATGTACAGTTACCGTTTTGCATTTACCGAGGCCGAATTCCATACCAATATCAGTACTCATTTTATGTAGTTGTTCCAGGACAATTTCTAGCTTCCTCTTTGAGCTGGTATAGATTTTGAGGTCATCCATGAAAAACAGGTGGGTGAGATTTAAGGTGTTTTGCTCAGTTTTTATTTTTATTCCATGCCCCATCCGAACTATGGTGCTAGACAAGGGGTTCAGCGTCAAGCAAAACCAGGGTGCGCTCAAGGGATCCCCTTGGAAAATTCCTCTCCTGATAGGAATTTCTTTGCTCTGTATGATCTGCTCAGTGGTATGTAAAGTGAGTACTGTGGACCATTGTCTCATCGATGTCTCTAAGAAGTTAACGATATCCGGGCTGACCTTATGTATTTTTAGTGCATGTATCAACCATGAATGCGGCACAGAATCGAAAGCCTTCTTATAGTCAATAAAGGCCATATATGCATTCCTGTTCGATCTTCTGATGTGTTCAAGGACGACCTCATCAACAACAAGTTGCTCTTTACACCCCAGGACACCCCTTCTTGATCCTTTTTGCTCTTCTGTCATGAGATGGTTCACCTCCAGGTGATTGGTTATTTTTCTGTTATAAGTGCGGTGAGGATCTTGAACAGTGTTGGAAGGCAAGTTATTGGGCGGTACTGGGCTGGGTCTTGTTTGTTCTCACCTTTGGGCAGTAGATAAGTGACACCTTGCGTGAAAAACTTAGGACATCTCGATGGTTGTCTCAGAATACTGCTTATGAATGGATGTGTAGATGAAAATTTTTTTATCTAGAAGTTTTGAACCTTATCTCTACCCGGCGCCTTTCAATTGGGCAGTCGACTCAAAACTCCGCTAAGATCGGCAGGTGTCATCTGTGAGTTCGGCATTTCGTTGGTGTTCGCCATTCTCCGTTCTTCTTCATATATCCAAGGAGAATCAGCCCCATGTCTCACTTCCTTAGACCATATTTCCTCCCAGAATCTTTCCAGTTCCAGCATTTTTGGACACGTGCTTTGTGTCGGGTGCTTTTTCTCGATGATGTCCCGATAGAATCTTCTCTCATTTTTCTCGAATAGAGCGTTCTGTTTTTTTTTTCTCTCATTACTTCCCTTATAAGATCTTAATCTATGTGCATACACGGCCAGTTGCTGCTTCATTGTGTCAAGGTTGTCAAGTATCAATTGTTGATGTGCAGAAACTGGGGTCTGAATCAATGTTTCATACATCTTTCTCGGAAGCTTCTTCAGGATTCGACGTCTTTTATTCCCTAACTTTAGCTGTTGTATGGCTGCTTCAATCTTCCTTGTTTTCTCTATTCTCTGTTCCAATCTTATTTCCCACTCTGGCTTGCTTTCTCTTCTTCTGGCGTTGGAAGGGCTGTGGATCTTCTGGTTTTTCTCGAGTACTGTTCTAGCTGCACAATAGATCATCAGGTGAATTTCCTCCAAGTCGGCATCTGTATTTAATTTAGATTGGATGATATTATTAAGGGTGCTGATAAGTGCTCCTGTGTGGGCTCTGAATCGAAGTTTAGACAGGGGTGGTCGTGAGCATGGGTCTGTTCCGCGATATTGCATGCAGAGCGTCTCGAAGTGGTTTTCTAGACCCAAGTTAACTCTCTCATCCTCTTCATATTGCACTTCTGGCAGATCATCGTTTCGGACCTGTATAAGGGGTGGCTGGATCACCTCATTTTGGCAACGGACATCATTTTTTATTTCATCTAATATCGGATCTGATAGAAGATCTCTTCGGATTATGGCTCTTTGTTGGTCCGATATTCTCTGTTCGGACAGATGGTTAAGTTAAGGGAAAAATCTCAGGAACTCCTCACGCATTCTTCTGCGATAGAAAGTACGGTCCGCTTCTAGGTTAGTAGCTCTATAGTACGCTGTCATTATTGCCTTATTCAACTTGTTGGTCCAATGCATTTGACGCGTTTGTTCGTTTCGTCTGGGCACAGCTCGTTGTTTTGCAACATGGCGAAACGGCGAAGCTCGTTGATATTCTCCGGTATTGATGCTTCTATTTATTGAAGGTTCGGCTTTAGTTGCTCTACCATCTCCAGCAATCTGATTCCGGCGCTTGGTCGCCCGCTTGCTCAGCTTGCTCACCGTCACGTCCATCGCCAACATTGGACGTGCCCTGGGGATCACCAGGAATCCGCCTGTTCCTTAAGTTTAGACTTCGCCTCATTTTCATTAAAAAGAATGGTTTTGCATTTTACCTACTGCCAGGTTTCCGTTTCGTTCTCTTTTTTTTTAGAGAAGAGGCTGGAACGCCTTGCGATCGAGGGTAGAGAGTGATCGTTGAGTTGAAACCTCTGTGTATACTGCCACTATAGAGAGGTTAACTTGGGGAAGATAGACAATACAGTGGGCCCGCTCCCCTCGGGGTGTTCGCTACGGGTAGTACGGATCGCCCAGAGTTCCGTAGCGGCTAGGACAGTCCACATCCAGCCGACCCGACAATATTTTTTATTATTATTATTATTATATATGTTGTTTCTCAGCCTTCGACTGGTAACAGAAGCTGTTATTATTATTATTATTATTATTATTATTTTTTTCACAGGAATTTCCTGGTTTGGCATAACTAAGTCGGGATATTCATCAACGGCTCAATCATGTGTGAGTACCCTTCGGACAGTTCTACATGTTCCTAATATTGCGGCTTTCTGGGCGGTGAGTATCAAATTTTTTGTTTCCTTTATTCCTATCTTCATCAATTCGTCTTTCAGGTGGCGCTCGACAAGACCATTTGATGATATTACCAGTGGATGTATGGTGACCTCGTCTAGTTGGTAAATTGTTTTCACTTCGAAAGCCAAGTCGATGTATTTATTATTATTATTATTATTATTATTATTATTATTATTATTATTATTATTATTATTTCTTTTCCCTCAGCAACGTGGTGGTAATATCATACTGAAGCGGGAAGCAATCGCATCAACGCGTCAGTCGTGGTTCAATACCTGACGAACGATCGAGCACGTCGAGAGGACGACCGATTTCTGCATTGTTGCTATTATCCTCTCAGGGTAGGCCAGCTGCAACTTCTCCAGTGCGCTCTTCAGATTTCGGTCCACTAGGCCGTTGCACGTGATTACAACTGGCAGAACCATGACCCGACCCAGGCAGTAAACAGACTTAAGCTCCTGAGAAAGTGCTTGGTACTTCAAAATTTTATCATTTCTAGAACCTCGCAAGTTCTCATCCAGTGGTATTGTGATGTCTATTATATATGCGTGTTTAGTTTGTTTGTAAAATACCACGATGTCCGGTCGGTTATGTTCAATGCTCCGGTCGGTAACCTAACTTTAATCGACAAAAATACATCTTTTTCACCATTACAGCTCGGGGAAACTTATAAATACCTAGGTATTCAACAGGCCCTTACCATAGATGACACCACTATGAAGAAAACTATAGAGGCAACCTTCCTCAAACGACTGAAGATCATCTTGAAGACTGAACTTTACGCGAAAAATAAAACAACCGCTATAAATCATTGGGTCGCACCGGTGCTGGCGAGTACCTTTGGTATTTTGAAATGGTCGCGAACGGATTTAGAGGCCATTGACAGGAAGGTCAGAACATCTATGACAAAATTCAGAATACACCATCCTCACGCGTCGATGATCAGATTGTACCTACCCAGAGAGAGTGACGGAAGGGGCCTCTTCAGTGCGGTTGCTGCGCATGAAAACCATATTCAAGGACTCTTAGATTTTTTCGAAAGACCAAGAAACCATCTCCTTGCAACAATAAAAGTGGCAGATAAGAACCTTTCCCCATTAAATCTAGCAGGACCGCGAATGCCGGTGACACTCTCCAGTCGGGAAACATCTATCTCTCAGTGGAGATCTAAACCCTTACACGGCAGATACCCGTGCAATCTGAATGGGCCAGATGTGGACAAGGATCTGTCACTTTCCTTCCTGAGGAACGGAGAGCTTAGGGCTGAAACTTAGGGATTCATGATTGCGATACAAGATCAGCAGATACCAACCAGGAACTTCCTGAAGATAATAGTGAAAGAAAACCTGCCAGACGATCTATGCAGATTATGTCGTGCCTTCCCCGAAACTATACAGCACATCTGTTCGGCCTGTACTTACCTTGCTCCGCGTCATTATCTAGACCGACACAATCGTGTAGCTGGGATTATTATCATTATTATTATTATTTTTTTTTTTTTTTTTTTTTTTTAATCACACTTTCGTGGGGTGGTTTCCAACTAAGCTGGGATTCGCATGAATCAACAGCTCAATCGTTCGTTAACACACGCCGGACAGTTCTACACGTTCCCAGGATTGCAGCCTTCTGTGCCGTAAGTATGGTCTTCTCTACTTCATTCAATCCTATTTTTGTCAGTTCTTTTTTCAGATTCAGTTCAACGAGTCCATTTGCCGAGATTATCAGAGGATGAACGGAAACTTGTTTCAGCTGATAAATGGCCTTTATTTCATGTGCGAGGTCTATATACTTGGTGAGTTTCGTTGTTCTTGCCTCTCCTATGTTATGATCATTTGGAATAGTGATGTCTATAATCTGCGCCTCCTTCTTCAGCTTTTGAATTAATAGTATATCTGGTCTGTTATGCAAAACCTGCTTGTCTGTGATGATCGTTTTGTCCCAGTATACTCTGACTTCATCGTTTTCGAATTGATCTTTCGGTTGGTATTTATAATATGGCATTTTTTCTGTAAGTTTTCCATATTTGATCATAATTTCTTGATGAAAGACCTTTGCGACATCGTCGTGCCTATTCTTATGATCCTTTGGGGCGAGATAGGAGCATCCAGATGTAAGGTGTTGGATCGATTCCGGTCTTTCATGACACATTCTACATAGGTCAGTTGGTATTTCCTGATGTAGAATGTAGCGCCTATAGTTGCGTGTTGCAATCACTTGATCCTGAATAGCCGACAAGAAGCCCTCCGTCTCCATCATTAGAACACCGCGGCTTAAGTATAGAGTTGACATTTTCGCGTCGGTGTTATTCGCGTGTAGCATTGCATAGAAGCGGCCATGTAGTTCCTTCCCCTTCCACGTTTCTTCCAGCTCTGCAGTGTAATTTTTCTTTTCTGTTACAGGTGGATTTTCCCTTGCAAGATTCAGAGGAGTGAGGTTCTCATCCAATCTTGCAAGTGCTATGTAAATTGGGTGTTCGATGGATTATTATTATTATTATTATTATTATTATTATTATTATTATTATTATTATTATTATTATTATTATTATTATTATTATTATTATTATTATTATTATTATTATTATCATCATCATTATTATTATTATTATTATTATTATTATTATTATTATTATCCTTATTTTTTTTTCACAGGAATTTCCTGGTTTGGCATAACTAAGTCGGGATATTTATCAACGGCTCAATCATGTGTGAGTACCCTTCAGACAGTTCTACATGTTCCTAATATTGCGGCTTTCTGGGCGGTGAGTATCAAATTTTTTGTTTCCTTTATACCTATCTTTATCAATTCGTCTTTCAGGTGGCGCTCGACAAGACCATTTGATGATATTACCAGTGGATGTATGGTGACCTCGTCTAGTTGGTAAATTGTTTTCACTTCGAAAGCCAAGTCGATGTATTTACTGACCTTCTGATTTCTTGCTTCGCGAAGATTGTGGTTGCATGGTATAGTAATATCAATTATTCTGGCTCTCTTTTCTCCCTTCTCTAACACATTATCATTATTATTATTATTATTATTATTTTTTCTCAGCAAAGTGGTAATCTCATACTGAAGCGGGAAGCAATCGCATCAACGCTTCAGTCGTGGTTCAATACTTGACGAACGATCGAGCACGTCGAGAGGACGACCGATTTCTGCATTGTTGCTATTATCCTCTCAGGGTAGGCCAGCTGCAACTTCTCCAGTGCGCTCTTCAGATTTCGGTCCACTAGACCGTTGCACGTGATTATCATTATTATTATTATTTTTATTATTATTATTATTATTATCATTATCATCATTATTTTTTCTCCTTTTTTGAGGGTTTGTTACTACAGATGAATCACGGATCAACAAAGACCAAGTGAAATCATCTGGAAATTCATCCTATCACGGACCGCACAATGGCTGCCGTCTGGAAGATTACAGCCTTCTGCATTTGAACGTAAGTATTCTTCGGTACGTTTAACTTCGACAAGTTGCTTTTCAGTGTCTTGGGAATGATGCCAACGCCAGAGATAATCAGTGGTACGATATCTACACTCTGCATGCCCCATATTTGTCGAACTTCTTGTGCTAGGATTTCGTACTTGAGGAGTTTATTATTATTATTATTATTATTATTATTATTATTATTATTATTTTTTTTTTCTCAGCAAAGTGGTAATCTCATACTGAAGCGGGAAGCAATCGCATCAACGCTTCAGTCGTGGTTCAATACTTGACGAACGATCGAGCACGTCGAGAGGACGACCGATTTCTGCATTGTTGCTATTATCCTCTCAGGGTAGGCCAGCTGCAACTTCTCCAGTGCGCTCTTCAGATTTCGGTCCACTAGACCGTTGCACGTGATTATCATTATTATTATTATTTTTATTATTATTATTATTATTATCGTTATCATCATTATTTTTTCTCCTTTTTTGAGGGTTTGTTACTACAGATGAATCACGGATCAACAAAGACCAAGTGAAATCATCTGGAAATTCATCCTATCACGGACCGCACAATGGCTGCCGTCTGCAAGATTACAGCCTTCTGCATTTGAACGTAAGTATTCTTCGGTACGTTTAACTTCGACAAGTTGCTTTTCAGTGTCTTGGGAATGATGCCAACGCCAGAGATAATCAGTGGTACGATATCTACACTCTGCATGCCCCATATTTGTCGAACTTCTTGTGCTAGGATTTCGTACTTGAGGAGTTTATTATTATTATTATTATTATTATTATTATTATTATTATTATTATTATTATTATTATTATTATTTTCCCAGCAAAGTGGTAATATCGTTCTGAAGCGGGAAGCAATCGCATCAACGCTTCAGTCGTGGTTCAATACCTGACGAACGATCGAGCCCGTCGAGAGGACGACCGATTTCTGCATTGTTGCTATTATCCTCTCAGTGCGCTCTTCAGATTTCGGTCCACTAGGCCGTTGCACGTGATTACAACTGGCAGAACCATGACCCGACCCAGGCAGTAAACAGACTTAAACTCCTGGGAAAGTGCCTGGTACTTCAAAATTTTGTCATTTCTAGAACCTCGCAAGTTCTCATCCAGTGGTATTGTGATGTCTATTATATATGCGTGTTTAGTTTGTTTGTAAAATACCACGATGTCCGGTCGGTTATGTTCAATGTTTCGGTCGGTAATTATGTCCGAGTCCCAGTACACCTTAACCGCATCATTCTCCACAATGGTCTTAGGTAATTATTTATAGTATGCAACTATCTCATCCAAAAGGCTCTCTTTCTTACAGATTTCCTGATGGAGAATCCCAGCTACACGATTGTGTCGGTCTAGATAATGACGCGGAGCAAGGTAAGTACAGGCCGAACAGATGTGCTGTATAGTTTCGGGGAAGGCACGACATAAATTATGTCGTGCCTTCCCCGAAACTATACAGCACATCTGTTCGGCCTGTACTGACATAATCTGCATAGATCGTCTGGCAGGTTTTCTTTCACTATTATCTTCAGGAAGTTCCTGGTTGGTATCTGCTGATCTTGTATCGCAATCATGAATCCCTCAGTTTCAGCCCTAAGCTCTCCGTTCCTCAGGAAGGAAAGTGACAGATCCTTTTCCACATCTGGCCCGTTCAGATTGCACGGGTATCTGCCGTGTAAGGGTTTTGATCTCCACTGAGAGATAGATGTATCCCGACTGGAGAGTGTCACCGGCATTCGCGGTCCTGCCAGATTTAATGAAGAAAGGTTCTTATCTGCCGCTTTTGTTGTGGCAAGGAAATGGTTTCTTGGTCTTTCGAAAAAATCTAAGAGTCCTTGAATATGGTTTTCATGCGCAGCAACCGCACTGAAGAGGCCCCTTCCGCCACTCTCTCTGGGAAGGTACAATCTGATCATCGACGCGTGATGATGGTGTATTCTGAATTTTGTCATAGATGTTCTGACCTTCCTGTCAATGGCCTCTAAATCCGTTCGCGACCATTTCAAAATACCAAAGGTACTCGCCAGCACCGGTGCGACCCAATGATTTATAGCGGTTGTTTTATTTATTATTATTATTATTATTATTATTATTATTATTATTATTATCATTATTATTATTATTATTATTATTATTATTATTATTATTATTATTATTATTATTATTATTTTTTTTTTTTTTTTAAATCACACTTTCGTGGGGTGGTTTCCAACTAAGCTGGGATTCGCATGAATCAACAGCTCAATCGTTCGTTAACACACGCCGGACAGTTCTACACGTTCCCAGGATTGCAGCCTTCTGTGCCGTAAATATGGTCTTCTCTACTTCATTCAATCCTATTTTTGTCAGTTCTTTTTTCAGATTCAGTTCAACGAGTCCATTTGCCGAGATTATCAGAGGATGAACGGAAACTTGTTTCAGCTGATAAATGGCCTTTATTTCATGTGCGAGGTCTATATACTTGGTGAGTTTCGTTGTTCTTGCCTCTCCTATGTTATGATCATTTGGAATAGTGATGTCTATAATCTGCGCCTCCTTCTTCAGTTTTTGAATTAATAGTATTATTATTATTATTATTATTATTATTATTATTATTATCATTATTATTATTATTTTTCACAATTCATTTGGAGGTGATGATATAAACCGGGGTGTTGAACACACCAACGATTTAATCTCTAGCCATTATTCGTCTAATCGTTGAGCAAATAGATAGAATCACTGCTTTTTGCATGAGGCTGATTACTTTCAGGTGTTCCCTGACTCCTATCATCCCTAGGCAATTCTTTATCTATGGGGCCGTTAGCAGATACAATTACTGGTACAATATTCACCCTTGCGAGACCATGGATTTTTTTAATTCCATCTGCCAAATCGAGGTATTTGCTCATCTTTTCCTGTCTTGCCTTTCTCACATTCTCGTCAAGGGGTATAGAAACGTCCATAATGAGGGCTGTGTTCTCCATCTTATTCAGGACCAAAATATCTGATTTCTCTGTCAGTTATTATTATTATTATTATTATCATCATCATCATCATCATCATCATCATGATTATTATTACTATTATTATTATTATTATTATTATTATTATTATTATTATTTCACTGCGCGTGCAGGATCGTGACAACAGTACTTTGCCGGGGACTAGGTCCCAAGGCTAGTATGCTTGCTACGAGCTAGAAATTATTCGACGCACAATAGCTGTAGTCCCCAATATCACTATCTTCTGCATCCAGTTCAGCACACTTTTGTCTAAATTAAACTCTTCCATGTGTTTGACAGTTTTTCGCTCTACTAAGCCGTTTGCTGAAATTATTATAGGCATTATAACGATCTCCTGTATATGCCATTGATCCTTTATACAGTCCCCTAGGTGTTCATATTTATTTTTCTTCTCATTGTAGGCCCTATCAATGTTTCATCCAGGGAAACCGAAAAGTCGACGATGTAGCAGACTTTCAATGTCTTTTCGACAAAAACTAGATCGGGTTTGTTGTTTTTTACTGTTTTGTCCGTAATTATAGCCGTGTTTCAGTAAATTTTTGTTTGTGTATCCTCCAGGATCGGCTGTGGTGAATACTTATAATAAGGCATGTTGCTTCCCACAAGCCCCCTACTCTGTGCTATTGCTTGGTGTAGCACTTTACCCATATTGTCATGGCGGTCCACATAGCCCTTCGGGGCAAGCGCTGCACAGCCCGAAATCAAATGTTGTATTGTTTCCTCAGCCATGTTACACAATCTGCACTTGGTGTTATCTACTTGCTGTTTTAGAATGTGTCTCCGGTAGTATTTTGTGGGAACAACTTGATCTTGAATGGCGTGAAGTGCACCCTCGGTTTCAGGAAATAAGTAACCGAATGTAAGGTAAGTATTACTAGCCGTCTGGGAGACCACCTCCTGGTTAAGACTACTATAAAAGCACCCATGCATTTGTTTAGACCGCCACCGTGCGTATAACCTCTCCTTATATTTCTCCTTCACAGGTTCAACAACCGAGGGATCCAACAGCGACAACCCAGCGTCGTGCTCCACAAGGGACACGTAAAAAGGTAAGTGACTAGATTGAAAATATTTCTTCAGATTATATCTCTCACACTCTTCCAGATCTTCAAAGCTCAGAAGTCCCCTGCCGCCTTCAGCACGTCGTAAATACAATCTCTCGACTGCCGACTTAGGATGATGCATCCGATATTTATATTTATTATTATTATTATTATTATTATGTTGTATCCAAGGATCCCGATGATTACCAAAATTTCGGTAGTTTAAGGAGACAATGTAAGATGCTTGGAAAAACTTTATATCGTTCCTACTTGCTCAACATCGAAAGCGGCATTCATAACGATCCACAATCTTTTTGGTCCTACTTCAACTCCAGAAGGAAAATGACTGAATTGCCTGCGAATATGGATTTTCGTGGAACTCAGGCTTCTGAGGGGCCTGCTGTGGTTGAGCTCTTTGCTGACTTTTTTAGTGAAGTTTTTTGTGAGGATATTATTGTTCCGCCCAATTTTACCTGTGATCATGATGTAAACTTGAGTGTATGTCAATTCAATGTTAGTGAAATATATGAAATTATATGTAAGATTAAGCCCAAAAAGTCCAGTGGCCCTGATGGCATACCAAACTTCATTTTAAGGAAGTGTGTTAACACGTTATCGGTACCCATTTGTAAGTTGTTCAATGCCTCCTTGCTGCTGGGTAGATTCCCCTTTCTTTGGAGGAGGAGTTTTATTGTTCCCATTTTTAAGTCTGGTGCGAGGTCGAGTATCGAAAACTATCGGGGTGTGGCGATTCAATCTGCCATTCCTAAACTGCTGGATAACCTAATGTATGACTTTCTTTCCTGGAATTGTGGATCTATTTTCATTGATCAGCAACATGATTTCCGACGGAGGCGGTCAACTACTACGAATCTCATGGTGTACACAAATAATATATTAAAGTCGTTCGAGGCTGGGATGCAGGTTGATTCAATATATACGGACTTCTCTAAAGCCTTTGACAGAGTAAATTTGAACTTGCTGATGGCTAAAATCGCTGCTTTAGGAATTTCTGGATCTCTGTTGATGTGGTTTCGCCAGTTCCTCTACGGGCGGACCCAGATGGTAAAGTATGGTGAGTTCTATTCTAGAGAATTCGGAGTGTCTTCTGGGGTGCCTCAGGGGTCTCATCTTGGACCGTTATTGTTCAACCTATTCATAAATGACTTGGGTAAAGCTGTACCAGGTGAATTTTTATTATTCGCAGACGACATGAAGATGTACTGTCCGATTCGAGATTTGGGAGACTGCTTCCGGTTGCAGGATCAGTTGGAGATGTTTTTCAATTGGACTGAACTCAACTGCTTGGCTCTTAATGTGTCAAAGTGTAAGACCATCACTTTTCATCGTTGTAGGAGACCTGTTGCCTTTCATTACAACATCAATGGATCGGTTCTTGATCGGGTTGGCTCGGTTGATGACCTGGGTTTGAAATTAGATAAACAACTTGATTTCAGAGAGCACATCCAAGGTATCACTTCCAGGGCATATCGTACGTTGGGTTTTGTCTGCCGTAACTCATACGGGTTCTCGCCTGAAACATTTAGGTTGCTGTTCTGTTCGCTTGTGAGGTCCGGCTTAGAATATGGTTCATGTGTCTGGACTCCTACCTATCGTTGCCATATTGATTTTATCGAAAGAGTCCAGAATAAGTTTTTGCGTATTTTGGATTACAGATCTGGTAGCAGCGTGAGTGGTGGTCGCAGAGAGGTTCGTGTTTTCTTCCGTCTAGATAAACTAGAAGATCGCCGCACATTGTGTGACTTGTGTTTTTTGTTCAAGTTATTGAATGGTATGATTGATAGTCCTGAGTTACTCAATATGATTAATTTTAATGTTCCCAATAGAGCCACTAGGAATGCTTTTTTGTTTCGACTCGCTACACATAGGACTAATTACCTTTCAAATGTGTTTCCGGAGCGTGCTGAGAGAGTAGTGAATTATCAGTTAAAAACTTTGGACTTTTTTTCGGTCTCCTTATCAGTGTTCAAATCCCAGGTGCTGAAGGGATTGAGAAGTTTGCGGTAGTGTTTTAATCTAAGATTTTTTAGTTTAACATTGTAATTGTGGTTATGATGACACATTATTGTACCTCATGCAGTGTACAACTGCCTGTAACGAAGTAATATGATATTTTAGAAATAGTATTTTGTTTATGATTATATTTTGTATTAAAGGGGTTTTCCCGTTCACCTGTAAATTCGCAGAGTTAAATAAATAAATAAATAAATATTATTATTTTTTCCAACCACCGCTTTCTAAACGGGATTATTATTATTATTATTATTATTATTATTATTATTATTATTATTATTATTATTATTATTATTATTATTATTATTATAGTGGGAGTGATGGGACAATCAAAATCGCGATGTGAACTCACGTCCTTTTCCCGCCATTAACTGGTGTATGATTAACACCGGATTGAACGCGGCATAACTGTCAGAAATTAGGTGAAATTATTCTTCATAGAGGTCAATAAACCCGGAAGACTCTCTTAATGTCATTATATCTAGTCGTGAAAGCATTTAACTATTTACATAATGAAAATGTTCAAATGACAATTGAAAAATATTGTGAGAGGATTCTGTCCTATGGGAGGGTTTTCTTTCCCAGTCTCTGGAATGAATTTTATTAGACATTTCTTCAAATGATAAAATAAAGGTCCCTACGTAACCGCTTGTACTACTTCGTCACAGGTCAACTCCTTTCAGAAAATTATTTCCTAACAATAGGAGAAAAAAACATCACTTCAAACAGTGGCGGCCTTAGGGGGTGGCGAACAGGGCAATCGCCCGGGGCCTCGCTCTTGGAGGGGCCACGCGCAACAACTAAAGCAAATTTTAAAATTGGTTTTGATCCTTAATTATTTATTAGGGTTATAATATAAGCGTCAATTAGAATGAAGTAAGTTTACTCATGCATTCATTCAACACATAATTCAAAAATTCAATATACTTGAAATTGGGGTTCGGAAGACTTGAAGATCGTATCTTCAAGCTTTGATGCAACTGGAACTTCAAGCACCCAATAAAACTATTAGTCGCTGCTTTATACGACACAAAAATAAGGAACCCTTCCGCGATTGAGATTTATAAGCATCAAAACAACAGAAGAACTTAAACACCCTGTCATTCTATGTTTGTGGCACATAAAGATCATGATAGCATATTTGATTTCATTTATAAAAGAAAAAGTTTGAAGAAATTACAGTGAACCTTGACTTGAAACTTGAAATAGTCTTTGACAGTGTGCAGTGAGGTGTAAAATAAATCAGCAAATAGTAGCTAAAGCGAACATTTCGCAACTTTATATTGTTGCTTTTTCAGGGCTAGAAATACTGGTCACATTATCTAAATTGAACGATGAAGAACACGACAACATAAATCATACTCTCAGTCTAGATCTCCGCCAGTCCATGGTCACAATTCGGAACGAATAATTCCGAATTGTGACAATATTTATGTATTATTGATGGTATGTTCATCTTTAAAGCGTTATAGCTCAGCAAGGAAACCTCTTGGGGTAAAACAAAGTACGCTACTGGAAGCTATGAAAAAAGTGCCTGTATCCTAGCACAAACAGGAACGGAGATAATGACTCGAAAACGATGGCATTATCAGTTTCTCTAAAAAAGACCACCGTAATGTGCCATTCATTTTTCTCTCTCTCGTTGGGTTAAAGAGTTGTAGTTCATGTATCACCAATTTTGCCCACCCTGTACAATCAATTTTTTTCACAAACTCATATTTGTAACATAATATTCAATTATGAAGAGTGATGTCAGGGTTAATATTTTTCTTGAACAAACAGAGGTCCGCAGCTATGTGTTGGTTTTGCATCACACGATATTCTGAGAGCACGTTTCTGTTTGACGAAAATTTTTCTCCTTTCGTGGCATGTTTCACCATACAAGTACACCATAAGTTAGAGCTGACTGAAGAACCCCGAAGTACGTAATCTTTATCTAACCAGCCAGATAATTAGTTCTTCTTATAACAAAACATTCCCTTGACAGCCTTTTACTCAGTTTGCCTATTTCATATGAATATTTCAAATCTCATTGGTGTTCCCTAAGAACTTGAGGTTAGCACAATAAAAGGATCTCGCTGAAAATAGTAATGACTGAGACCATTTGGGATTCATTTTCATTTTGTTCGCATTGATCCACTTTGAGCATCAATTAATATTTTCTCTGTTTTTCGCTCCAATCTCCAACCTCTGGTGATCTAGTACTACATCAATGAAGCTGATGTCATCCACGAATAGCAGCTGTTTTTCCTCCTCTCCAATTGCCAGAAAATCATTAATATACACCAGGAAGAGCATCAGTGCCAAGATTGAGCCTTGTGGTATTCTACAAATTATCTGGTTCCACCTAGAATGCTCCTCACCAAACCGAACCTGCTGGTATCTGTTCTCCAGATAACTTTTCATTATCTCTAGGATAAACCCCCTAATTCAATGAAATTCCAATTTCCTAAGTAACAGCATGATCAACGCTGTCGACTTCTGCAATTGGGATTTCACTTTTCATTTTTAAATGAACAAACGGTAACCTCAGCTAGTCCAAGAAACACATATATACAAATGATAGGTTTAATCAATTTCATAACCGAGATACAGGATGGTTCATGTATTCACGAAAAATTTCATTTGCTAATAACTTTCGAACCAACTTATATACATATTCGGTTGATACTTGAAAGGTCGATCGATTCATGTTTCAATTCCTGAAATATGTCAGGTCCGTATTTGAAAAATATGGGACTACTTCCAAACTTGTATATTGGGATTTTGGGTTTTGATTGAGATATTTGAAAAGAGCAGAAAATCTTCTATGGGGTTCAGTAAATTTCATTGTTCCGCACGTGATTCTGCTCAAAGAAGGCTTTAGGGAGAGATCCAATTGAATATTGGAATTCCACAAAACTCTCAGAAAAATCGTACATTGAGATCAAATTGAATTTTTTCGTCCCACTAATTGCACATTCGTATTTCATAATATTCTGAGGAATCATTTCAGTGCATTTTCGGAAGAACATTATTGACTGAGAAAAACTCATTTGGAGTCAACAACGATGAACGAATAAATAAAGAAACACTCAACGTAATTTACAAAAGTTTTTCGAAAGTAACACCGTTTTTCTCAATACACATTCTTTTCCTCTTCAAAATAAGTCTGATACTTTTTTGATTATGTCTGGATTATTACGTTTTATATTACAGGTGACTTCGATATCTCCTCACTTTTTTTTTCAGGTGAATATCCGCAACATCTCAAATAACTCGAAATTAAATTATCAACAGGATTTGAATCTGGTGATCTAGTGCACCAGGAATGCAGTCCACCTCTGCCTATCCACAGATTTAGAAAGTAATGATTTCAAAAATATCTGAACATTACTCTGAAACCCATTTCACCCCAGTGGAGCTCCATCAAGCTGCATACCTGCCAGTAATACAGAAATATTGTTTTGGAGGAAATCTAATTAAAGATAACCCGTAAGCTTTCTTGGTAGGACGTGCTATCTAATCAATCGGATTTTATAAATGCCCTACCGTACGTTTGTTCAGAATTTTTATTGGGATATCGTATGCCTAACCGCATGCGGATTTTCTTCAGCCCATTCACGCGAATTCCTCATATTGAAGATACATGTTGTCAAAATTTATTTTGTAGAAATTGTCGTAGTCTATACGAAACAACCCTTGTGGGATACAATACATACAATCAGATTTCTATCAATAAAATCTTTTATTGAAAATCCAATAAAATATTGAAAAAGGCAAATATTTTATCAGTTCGAGAAAAAATTGTTCCAACTTGACTACAATGAACTAGTTCTTTAAGAAATTATTGGAATGCCAACATTTAATTGGATATTTACCTGAAGCTTTCTTTAAGCAAAATCACGTGCGGGACAATGAAATCTACTGAACCCCATAGAAGATTTTCTGCCCTTTTCAAATATCTCAATCAAATCCCAAAATTCCAATATACAAGGTGTTGAATTTCAGTTTGGAAGTAATCCCATATTTTTCAGATACGGACTTGGAATTTTTCAGTAATTGAAACATGATTCGATCGGCCTGTGGAATCTTATTATACATTCCAAGTATCAACCGAATATATTGGTTGATTCTAAAGTTATAGGCATTTGAAATTTTTGGTGAATACATGAATCACCTTGTATCTCGGTTATAGAATTTATTGGAAAACCTATCATATATGAGTTTCTTCGAGGGTTTCTTGGACTCGCCTAGAGTAGATCTAACTCAGGTTACCGTATATTCATTTACCAATGAAACACCCTGTATATACAGGGTCTTTCACGAGGAACCTCACCCATATTTATACGGGAAACTACTGAACGTATTTTCATGAAATTCAGCACTTATAAGTATTTCACGATGCTGATGAAATCAAAAATATTTTCAAGGCATGAGCACCTCCGGTTTTTCCGGAAATGACGTCAACTTCCGTTTTTCAAATTAGAACACCATTTTTTTATTGCAGAAATGGATTTCTTAGAAAATTTCAAGTTATTTTGATGTAACATTTTTCAGTTTTGGTTGGAAAATTCTCTCTGAGCGGGAAAATTCGAAAAAAAAATCGAAAATAGAGCTCCGCTGAAACAAGAATAACTTCGAGGTTTTTGGATGGAAAATTTTCATTTTTGGGATTTTTCAAGATGTAAGATTGATGTATCCACTTTAAAAATCGGAATCGCGATTCATGATACAGGGGGTGAAAAAATCGCTTTCAAAGTTAGGGATGACAAAATCGTGAAAAATCTATTTTTTCAAATTAGAACCCCATTTTTTTATGGCAGATATTGAATCTACGTTAAAAAATAATGTGAGTGTATGCATCACACCCTTGCCCTAAAATAGATATTTTCTGGGTTATTCACAAAAAACTGTTTTTCGTCTTGAATTTTCAGCTATTTCTTTTCCCTTCACGCCAAAAAGATGAAATTTTCAGGAACTGTTATTTGAACCATGCTGTAGATTTTTCACCCCTTCTTGAAACCGACTTCAAGTTACTATTAGGAGAACCATGGCAAACTCTCGCAGTTATAACTAGAGAAGATGCTCAAAGTTTTGACCGTTAATTTCTAGACATTTATTTATACGTCTCAGGAATGATTCGTGCGTTGCTCTTCTTATTTCATCGGGACAAAGAACTCTGCAAAAGTGTTTAAAAACCAAATTGAGTTTCAAAACTATGAATCTAAAAATCTAAACAAACCTGAACGCATTTCTGACTCGTTCTATGCAGTCCTCTTTATCAGTCAGGGGAGTTGAGTAGACAATATTTTTTATCCTACCCCAAACATAATAGTCTAAAGGAGTTAAATCGGGAGAACGTGGTGGCCAAAGATGTGGACCATTATTCGCCAACCATTGATTTTCAAATAGCCTGTAGAGGATATTTGACACATTGAGTGAATTGTGTGGAGGCGCGCCATCTTGTTGATACCATAAGTCATTATGGTTCTGTACTAGCGGCTCAATTATTTGAGTCAATATGTCAGAATATCTATCTCCTAAGGGAGAACATTCTTTAAATAATGCAAACATGTGTAGTGTTCTATCTTACCAGTTAAAGTCCCATCATAAATGTGAACATCGAGAATTGCATTATTTTTGATGGCGCAAAAAACATTGAAACTCCAGGTCTCTTGAAAGTTCCATTGTCTGAAGTGGTGGTTGTTCTCTTCATCCCAATAATGACTGTTATGCCTATTGAAAGAACCATTCTTTGTGAATTTAGATTCATCTGTCCAAATTATAGAGTCCAAAAAGTTTTCATTCTCTTGAAATCGAATCATCATAGCTTCGCAAAACTCTGTTCTCCTGACGAAATCAGTTTCCTTCAAATGCTGTGCCCTATTGAATTTATATGGGTGCATTTTATGTTTTTTTTAATATTCTCCAAACACACGATTGAGATAATCCCAGATCAATCTCGGCATCTTTGAGAGAATTTTGAGGATTCACACGAAAATATGCAAGAACTGTAATTTCGTTGTTCTCATCTTCTACTACACTTTTTTCTCTGTGTATAGTTTTCTTAACGAAATATCCGACATTTCTCAAGTTTATCATGGTTCTGTTAATGGTATCTCATCTTTTTGGCGTGAAGGGAAAAGAAATAGCTGAAAATTCAAGACGAAAAACAGTTTTTTGTGAATAACTCAGAAAATATCCACTTTAGGGCAAGGGTGTGATGTATACACTCACATTATTTTTCAACGTAGATTCAATATCTGCCATTTTGTCACCCCTAACTTTGAAAGCGATTTGTTCACCCCCTGTATCATGAATCGCGATTTCGATTTTTAGTGTGTATACATCAATCTTACATCTTGAAAAATCCCAAAAATGAAAATTTTCCATCCAAAAACCTCGAAGTTATTCTTGTTTCAGCGGAGCTCTATTTTCGATTTTTTTTTCGAATTTTCCCGCTCAGAGAGAATTTTCCAACCAAAACTGAAAAATGTTACATCAAAATAACTTGAAATTTTCTAAGGAATCTATTTCTGCAATAAAAAAATGGTGTTCTAATTTGAAAAACGGAAGTTGACGTCACTTCCGGAAAAACCGGAAGTGCTCATGCCTTGAAAATATTTTAGATTTCATCAGCATCGTGAAATACTTATAAGTGCTGAATTTCATGAAAATACGTTCAGTATTTTCCCGTATAAATATGGGTGAGGTTCCTCGTGAAAGACCCTGTATAGAGTTTCTTGGTGTCTTAAAGATTTCCGAATTGTATCTTGAAAAGTGATGGTTCTACTAAAAAAATTATTCTCATGTTCAACCTATTCTACGGACAATGTCACCTTTTTTGGAATCGCTATCTATTTTGTTGAATATTGCTTTTTTTCTGAAATTGAGTCCACCTTTTTGATTTTTTTTTGTTTCTGTGCAGAATTCTGTAACAGTTTTTTTATGGAATAAAACATCAGTTGAGATTTCAACTCTTTTCCTAATGTTCTACTCATTCCTAGGATACTTATGTCATTTGAAGTATGCTTTTCTATTCATGGTTGAGTAGATATACCTTCATGATTTTTTTGTCATGTTGATATAATATCTATTCATAGAACCGTCAATGTAACTCGGGAATATATGATGTAGGTAGTATTTCTATGTCAATCAGTGAATATTTTTCCGACCTTCATTCGAATTATTGAAGAACGAACTCAGAACTGACATCAAATCAAACTTGAGCAATCAGAATGAACATTCGATTTTTCAGGTCACCGTGAGCCGGACAGGTCACATGAATTATGGAATATCATTTTCATTAGTAATTTTATCGATATCATTGTGTCAGTTCGAATTCTTTATGCAAGATATCATTCCCGAAGTTCACAAGTTTTGTCCCCAGCAATTAGAAATAAACATCGTCCGATAATCTCATTTTTTTCTTAAATCGATTAGTTTCATGATTTTAAACGAATTTTTTTCAATTGAAGTATAAAAAAGAATGTCTCCTGAATAAAATAGGACTATGAACTATTTTCCGACAGTTTTTCCTCATAAGTAAGAAGAGCTGGAGGGAAGGAGTGAAGAAGGCTATCAGAGCAGAACAGTTGAACGAGGCACTGATACTCAATCGAGAGGAATTGAAGAGCGTTATCGGAAAACATCGCAAAACGTTTTAAACCGACAGAAAACCGTTTTCAGAAATTTTGAAAAATAAGAAGGTTTTGGCACATTTTCGGAATCGATAAGTAAGAAGTTACTACTAGGTAAGAGTTTGGTATGAGGATTTCGAAATAAAAATTGAAGGAACCCTGTGTAATCGTTTATTGAATACAGCTTCATCAGTTGATTCTTGGAAACTGTTTCTGACTCGGGAAAGAAGAGTTTGAGAACTGATAATCCTAACCGTGGGCACTTGAACATGATATCCTCATATTTCACCTATTTAGAGCATATGCTGACAAAATCGTCTAAAAATGAATCAGCAATGATAAACGTATGTATATTTCAAAATAAATTAGTAATATACTGGGTGTTTTAACAGGAGCTAGGATAGGTGGTGTAGAACAAGACTACGCTGAACTAATGCCGATATTTCGTCCGTATATTCGAACTTTTTCAAGGCTGAATACAAAAGATGTACAATTAAAATCAGTATAGCACATACAAAACAACAATTAGAATGACAACTAACAACAATGATAAAATGTATAAATAAAATGGTTTCAACTCATTGAAACATCACATACATAACAATATAATATAAAAAAAAATAAATAAAAAATATTATATACAATAATAATAAATTGGAACGGGTGAAACTGTGGTATACTAACTTACTAAGTTAATTCAGTGTGATGAAATCGATGTTATCTCTAGTAATATTCGGAAACATTGCAACCCAGTTGAGACTTTGTTAATTTCCAATTTCAAATTTTCTACCGATGTCAACATTACAACAACTGATAATCGAGAAACCGCTCAGCTCGATTATATTTCACGAAGAAAACTTAAAAATGATTAAAATCCTGAAAATTAATAATTATGCCAACAACATTCTTGAATAAAATAATTAATGAGTACAATCCTTTAGCCTCTAATAACAAAGATATCCGTAGCTTAGACGATCAGAACAAGAAATATTTCAGATTTCCGTACACATCAGGCCTGAGTCACAACATCGCTCATTCAATAAAACAGAAATCAAGTGCGGCTGAGCTTGTATTTTATAACCTGAGAACGACGCAGTTGTTATTCTCCAAACTTAAAGATCCAACCCCCCACAACAACTGTTCAAGTATCGTATATGACATATGAGATACCATATTTGGGGTGTAATAAATGTTAAGTGGGATAAACGAAACAACTGCTGAAGACGAGAATGAGACAACACAAGTATGACTGTGATGATAGGTTCCGGGATAGAGATAGTTCAACAGCTTTACCTACCCATAGGTTCGAGGAAAACCATCATTTCGATTTCGACAACGTCGAAATACTGGACGTTGAAAATAATTGGAAAAAGAGAAACATCAGCGAAATGATTTTTATAAAAATGGATAGCGGCACGGTGAACCACAGAACTGACAGCCAAGATCTAAGTCAATTTATTGTTTATGTACCGTGATTCCCGATTTCCGACATAAATACCATTCATAATATATGTCTTCACCGTCTGCATGTGATAACAGCGGTCCAGTTGTTGAACTTTTTATTTAATTTTTTCTTTATCTTTTGAAGAACCAATTGAAAGTAAAAACTAATTATTTGCTAATTAATTAAAATTATTAAAGAAATTTTTAATGTATTAGGCTTATCAGCATGATATGATTACTCATATTGAGTCTAGCTAAATAACAGTAAAAATGATGAAATAGATGATCTTATAAATGTGATTTATAACGAAATCTTTAAAGTATATATCGGTTCAAATCAATGCAGTTCATTTTTTTGATATTATAATGCGCTACAGGTATAAATTAATAGATCAAAATGAAATCTAAATTTTGTCTCTAGCGTCAGTAGTTTTTGAGTGATATTAGAAAAATCAGCAACAATAAAATTTCAAACTTTTTCAACTTTTCCACGGGTGTTGGTAATTTTTTTTTGCTTAACCGCTGTAATATTCATTCAGCTCAAATTTCCGTTTTTTAGATCTTCACACGTCCTTCTGTCTTTGATTATCGATATCTCAGCAACCACCAATTGTTGCATTCACCGGACGTAACAGTTGTGCAACTGTTGCGGAATCGTCCGGTGGCACATGCGGTGCAAACTCAACACGCTTTCAATTTATGCTAGGTAGCGGTAGCGGAATCTTCGTCCGGTGAATGAGGCCAATGATCACATAGAAAGTTTTCGGTTGGTTTCAAGAATCAGGATGAACTCCCTTCAACGGCTTTTTATAGTTTAGATGTTTTTTTTTCTCTTTTTCACATGAATTTGAAAATGCAACGAAAAGAAGGCTTCTTGTGTTCTTTTGGAAAATCAAGCGCTGAATCGAACATATTGAGAAAACCAATCATGTAAAGTGTTCAATATGTTTACAAGAACCCTACGAAGAGCCAAATAAATCCATCCAGTCAATTCTTCGTTTCACCCGATCGAATTTTCGACAAAATAAAGGATCACGATTTTTGCTCCGAAAAGCCCATAATCTTCAAAAAAATCTCGAGCTTCCACAATTTCAACGCAGATAGTGCTTTCATTTCCAAAAAAATAAATTTCAAGAAAATGGTTACAGCCGGCATTAGCATTATATAAAGCGTACCTACCATGTGTGGAGTTTGGGCGGTCTGATTTCCGCTTATTTGTTTGTGTGTGTGTTTTTTTTGGTTTGGAACGTTGAGGTTTCGAAAAAAGAAACAGTTTAATCTATAAATGAAAACTATAGAAAAACAATATACGAAAAGCGTGTGAAAAAGGATGTATTAACTTTTTGTGTAAAAATCAATTATAATATAATAATGGAATGCAACGACATAAACGAGTTGAAAATTATTAGTTCTTCATCTTTGCTAAAGTTCTTCCGAAAAACAAAGAAAAAATTTTAAAAAAATGGATAAGGGGGGATGAAAGGGATGAGGCCCGGGGGCAACCATTGGGGAGAGGGGCCTGGCTGAGAAACGTTACGCCACTGGACATCGGTCGAAAATTTAAAAATGAAAATTAAAAAAGTCTCAACTGGGTTGCAATCTTTCCGAATATTACTAGAGATAACGTCGATTTCATCAGACTGCATGAACTTGGTAAGTTAGTATACCACAGTTTCACCCGTTCCAATTTATTATTATTGTATATAATATTTTTTATTGATTTTTTTATATTATATTGTTATGTATGTGATGTTTTAATGAGTTGACACCATTTTATTCATACATTTTACCATTGTTGTTAGTTGACATTCTAATTGTTATTTTGTATGTGCTATACTGAGAAATTTTAATTGTACATCTTTTGTATTCAGCCTTGAAAAAGTTTGAATATACGGACGAAACGTCGGCATTAGTTCAACGTAGTCTCGTTCTACACCACTTGTCCAAGCTCCTGTTAAAACACCCAATATATACAACCAAGGACGTGACACTCACTTCATAAATTGGTAATTACGTGTTTAATTTTCTAATTCCAAAAAGGCACTTGGTCAACATCATACACTAAGATTATTTTGCAAGTATAGTTACTGTTATGGTATCAAAACTCTCTATTTTTTTTTAAATTCATTAATTGAATTTGTCATTAGAAGGAAACTGTATTTAGACGTTCCTTGAGAATATAGCTAGAGTCAGAAATTATGATATCAAGCAGCGTATGGGAATGGATGGCTCACTAACAACAGATATCGAGATAAAACAGCTCATGTGGACATGGCAGCGAATGGATGAAGGCAGACTACCCAAGCTGGTCATGAAGTGGGTACCACCAAACCGTAGGAAACGAGGAAGACTTGAGAAATCATGGACAAAGGGGATAGCTAAGGCTATAAGTAGAAGAAATTTGCAAAGTGGAAATTGGGCATCGGACAACGTCGCCAGATGTTCTGAAACCGATCACATATATATACAGGGTGAGTCTCTGACTTGTACATATATTCAAACCATAGATTCTTCAAGTCAAAAGAAATACTTTTTTCGTATACCATTTTTTCCGATTCAGCCTACATAAAAAGATATGGCCATTTTAAACTTTCATAATGAGCTATGCCTTCTAAACATTAGATCTACCACCTAAACCTTCGAGAAAATGTATCAGAAATTTAATCCCCTGAATCTTTTGATCAGAGGATGCATTTAAAGTTACCAATTTTTTTTAATTTCGCTGATATAGATTTCTTTAAATCATAAATAACTCGAAGAATGCGCATTTCACGAGATTTCATGCAGAATACCTTTATTTTCCAAAATGGCCAAATATTCATTAAATAGCATCCAACTTACTTTCAAAAGTTGTAACAATAAAGTTTCTGGTATAATTATGGAATGTTGTGGTATATATTGGTCATAATGAAAAAAATATAACATGTGAGTGAAATTTCGCGTTCGTAGAAGATTTGCCACATTAATAAAAACCCCTATTCTGAAAATCATTTCGTTCGATAAAATCAATAGCGAGATATATTCGAAAATTAAATTTTTTATGCATTTTCAACAGCCCGTATCTTTCCAACCGAGCTTAATCGGAAAAAATGGAAGATAATAAATATAAATATGAGGAATACAAGAGACTTTATTAATGTCTATTCTCTTTGACAACTACTGTCATATTTTTCCTCTTCCTAGTAACTATATAAAATATAAATAATACATCTCCTCCCAAGTTATTCATCTATCTCTTCCCTCCCATCAGCAGGCTTTTTCTGTTTGATTTCCCGTGGAAATCTACTATTTCTTGGGATAACGCGACCACTCGATTTCATTACAGTGTAATCACGATTCTTGCCAACTTCAATTATTATTTCTCCAATCGAGTCCCATAGTTTTGTCAGTGGATCCTGGATTCGAACCATTTGGATTATGGAGAGAAGCTGAAGACTCCTGGTATAAAATATGCAGGGTCTTTCACGGGGAACCTCACCCATATTTATACGGGAAACTACTGAACGTATTTTCATGAAATTCAGCACTTATAAGTATTTCACAATGCTGCTGAAATCTAAAATATTTTCAAGGCATGAGCACCTCCGGTTTTTCCGGAAATGACGTCAACTTCCGTTTTTCAAATTAGAACACCATTTTTTATTTCAGAAATAGATTCCTTAGAAAATTTCAAGTTATTTTGATGTAACATTTTTCAGTTTTGGTTGGAATATTCTCTCTGAGCGGGAAAATTCGAAAAAAAAATCGAAAATAGAGCTCCGCTGAAACAAGAATAACTTCGAGGTTTTTGGATGGAAAATTTTCATTTTTGGGATTTTTCAAGATGTAGGATTGATGTATCCACTTTCAAAATCAAAATCGCGATTCATGATACAGGGGGTGAAAAAATCGCTTTCAAAGTTAGGGATGACAAAATCGGGAAAAATCCATTTTTTCAAATTAGAACCCCATTTTTTTATAGCAGATATTGAATCTACGTTAAAAAAAATGTGAGTGTATGCATCATACCCCTGCCCTCAAGTGGATATTTTCTGAGTTATTCACAAAAAACTGTTTTCGTCTTGAATTTTCAGCTATTTCTTTTCCCTTCACGCCAAAAAGCTTATAGAGGAATATTGTTAATTTACTAGTTTAGTTTCTTTATTTGACACGATCTACACCTTTTGTATTGGTATTTGTAAAAATGGATCAAATAAACTTTATCTATCTATCTATCTATCAAAAAGATGAAATTTTCAGGAACTGTTACTTAAACCATGTTTTAGATTTTACTACCCTAATATGCAAGAGAAAAAAATTACAGGTTGTTCCTAAATAGATGGCGAATTTTGATTCGAATTTGTATCGGAAACCTCTTTATTTCAACTAATTCGCCATCGGTTTTCTCTCCAGTGATGAATAAATAATTCCTTATGAACCATATGCAAAAACTTACCATGTTTTACATTCTTTTTTTTTTATGATAGATATCATTAATTACATCTGCCGAATTCCTCTTTATTCAGTAGCATTTTGTGTTTACTATTAATTTGGTGATAATTCGTATTAAGTTATAAAATCGATCACTATGCCTAATTTTACCAATGAAGATTATTTAAATCTCATTCTACTTCATGGAGAATGTAATAAAGTTGTAGATAGAACGATTCGACTGTTCATTGAGAGGTTTCCTGACCGACCCAGACCAACGAGAGATACCATCAACAGAACCATGACAAACTTGAGAAATGTCGGATCTTTCGTTAAGAAAACTATACACAGAGAAAAAAGTGTAGTAGAAGATGAGAACAACGAAATTACAGTTCTTGCATATTTTCGTGTGAATCCTCAAAATTCTCTCAAAGATGCCGAGATTGATCTGGGATTATCTCAATCGAGTGTTTGGAGAATATTAAAAAAACATAAAATGCACCCATATAAATTCAATAGGGTACAGCATTAGAAGGAAACTGATTTCGTCAGGAGAACAGAGTTTTGCGAAGCTATGATGATTCGATTTCAAGAGAATGAAAACTTTTTGGACTGTATAATTTGGACAGATGAATCTAAATTCACAAAGAATGGTTCTTTCAATAGGCATAACAGTCATTATTGGGATGAAGAGAACAATCACCACTTCAGACAATGGAACTTTCAAGAGACCTGGAGTTTCAATGTTTTTTGCGCCATCAAAAATAATGCAATTCTCGATGTTCACATGTATGATGGGACTTTAACTGGTAAGATAGAACACTACACATGTTTGCATTATTTAAAGAATGTTCTCCCTTAGAAGATAGATATTCTGACATATTGACTCAAATAATTGAGCCGCTAGTACAGAACCATAATGACTTATGGTATCAACAAGATGGCGCGCCTCCACACAATTCACCCAATGTGTCAAATGTCCTCTACAGGCTATTTGAAGATCGATGGTTGGCGAACAATGGTCCACATCTTTGGCCACCACGTTCTCCCGATTTAACTCCTTTAGACTATTATGTTTGGGGTAGGATAAAAAATATTGTCTACTCAACTCCCCTGACTGATAAAGAGGACTGCATAGAACGAGTCAGAAATGCGTTCAGGTTTATTTAGATTTTTAGATTCATAGTTTTGAAACTCAATTTGGTTTTTAAACACTTTTGCAGATCTCTTCCTCCCGATGAAATAAGAAGAGCAACGCACGAAGCATTCCTGAGGCGTATAAATAAATGTTTAGAAATTAACGGTCAAAACTTCGAGCATCTTCTCTAGTTATAACTGCGAGAGTTTGCCATGGTTCTCCTAATAGTAACTTGAAGTCGGTTTCAAGAAGGGGTGAAAAATCTACAGCATAGTTCAAATAACAGTTCCTGAAAATTTCATCTTTTTGGCGTGAAGGGAAAAGAAATAGCTGAAAATTCAAGACGAAAAACAGTTTTTTGTGAATAACTCAGAAAATATCCATTTTAGAGCGAGGGTGTGATGCATACACTCACATTATTTTTCAACGTAGATTCAATATCTGCCATAAAAAAATGGTTTTCTAATTCGAAAAAATTGATTTTTCACGATTTTGTCATCCCTAACTTTGAAAGCGATTTTTTCACCCCCTGTATCATGAATCGCGATTTCGATTTTTAAAATGGATACATCAATCTTACATCTTGAAAAATCCTAAAAATGAAAATTTTCCATCCAAAAACCTCGAAGTTATTTTTGTTTCAGCGGAGCTCTATTTTCGATTTTTTTTTCGAATTTTCCCGCTCAGAGAGAATTTTCCAACCAAAACTGAAAAATGTTACATCGAAATAACTTAAAATTTTCTATGGAATCTATTTCTGCAATAAAAAAATGGTGTTCTAATTTGAAAAACGGAAGTTGCGTCATTTCCGGAAAAACCGGAGGTGATCATGCCTTGAAAATATTTCAGATTTCATCAGCATCGTGAAATACTAATAAGTGCTGAATTTCATGAAAATACGTTCAGTAGTTTCCCGTATAAATATGGGTGAGGCTCCTCGTGTATAACATTTTTTTTATAATTCGTGTTTCTGGATGCCATCAAATCGCAAAAATCGGCCTTTTCGTGCCATTTTTGAGCAAAAAAAATTTTAATTTGTTGAAAGACCTTATTGGTCAGCCATCCAATAGAGATAGACCATCTTCTCAGGGAGTGTTTCTCAATTCGAGCAAATCGCCATAAAATTTTTCTTCATTCAAATGTCCGCATTCGAAACACTTTATCAATAAATGTTTCGTTGCTTTTATATTAGCTTCTGCATGTCCGTTGCTTTTGAGATAATATGGAGATGATGTCACATGGGAAACATTCCATCTATCTAAGAATTTTTTTAATTCATGAGAGTTATACTGAGGTCCATTATCTGATCTCAATCGAACTAGAATAACGGTGTCAGAAAACAAAATCCTCAGAGTATCGAACATTTCCTTTATATCAGGTTCTCTCTTGCCATAATGACCAACGATTTGCATCCCGAAAAACGATCTGCATATACCATGAAGTGATAACCTGCATATGAAAATAAAACGATAGACACGTCTTGAAATGGAAACATTGGACTGGGTTCACCCAAAAATGATTCGAACCTGTCGAAGAACTTATATTAGATGTTTCATTATTTACACCAGGCCAATAAACTGTTGGTCTTGCCCTTCGTCTGGTTCGTTCTATACCAAGAAGACCTGGATAAACTAAACCGTTGGTGTCAGGAGTGGCAATTGCCTAAAACTATGAAAAGTGCGATGTTCTGCACTTGGGTGCTCGGAACCCCCGTCGCCAATACTTCCTGAACAACAACCCCCTTGCTACTTGCAGTAGCCATGTCGACCTTGGTGTTCTTGTAACAGAGAACCTTAGTTGGTCCGACCACATTTTCCATACTCTCAACAAGGCCAAAAGAACCTTATACATGGTTCAGAAGGATTTTGGTGAATGATTTATTTTCACTAATGCTCTTTTCTTTAAGTTTGGGTGTATATTTTTCTGCATACTATGTAACATTTTTGTGAGTTTATAGGCTTGTCCTCAATTCTTCACTTTGATATAATAATAATAATAATAACAAATGATCTCATATGCTCAGACGTATCTTCTGCTAATAAATCCTCATTATCTGGTTTAGAGATAGGATGGCGTGAAAGGGCATCAGCTATGAAATGACATTTTCCTCTCACCCATTCAGTTGTAAGGTTTTATTCAATTAGTTTTTCTTTCAACCGTTGAAATCTTGGATTTACTATAGAATCTATGGTTGAATTATTCAAAATTGTTATTCAAAATTGTTATATTGAAGTTTTCTTCTCCTTTCAAATAAATATTACACCTATGACCAAACTGAAGCTAATTATTCAATTTATATTATTGCATATCTGTATTCAGTGTCTTAAAGGTATCTTGAACCACATTCTACTAATTTCCATGTCTCGTTTCCATGTTTTTGCATGAAAATATATCCTATACCATTCAAGCGAGATGCATCTGTATGAAGTGCAGAGGGCAATTTTCGGAAGTAATTGCACAAGTGCATCAAAATTACCGATAATTTTGCATGACAGCGTGTTGTCCAAAAACTGCATGAGTTCATTTTCATTTTTGGAGAAAGAGCCCGACACCGAAGGTGGAGGGCTGTTTCTCCAACCAACTACACCTCCTCACTGGCTTTCTTACAGGGCATTGTCGCTTCAGAAAGCACATGCTGAGAATGGGCGTATCGGACACTGACGAGTGTAGATTCTGTGTAAGCCAAAGGAAACAATGCTTTGGTCAAGAGACCTGTAGGAGTGGGGAATTAGCCTCACTGAAGCCTTCCGAGATATTGGATTTCATAAGATCTCTGGGACTGGACTGCGAGGCGAGCTGTAAAGCTTTGTCAGGGGGCACAATAGACCATCAGGTCGCAGTGGACTGTAACCCCTTTTAAACTATTAACTATTAACTATCTTCTCGAGGCCAGCTAATGTTATGTTAAAAAATAGATAGATAGATAAGCAGCTTTATCTCAAATCAATTTACAATTGAAGAATACAAGAGACTTCATTAATGTCTATTCTTTTCGACAACTTTCGTCATATTCTTCCTAATAACTACATAAAATATATCTGGGGGCAAGGTACCACCTATGGTTCCGAAGTGTTTCGTCGTATTTTTGAACCCTCATAACTTGAGATTGAAATATATAAGATGAAAAAAATTTTCAGGATATAATGCTAGTAGTGAACTTATTAAGCGTGCGAAGTTTTAGGTGCATAGCTCGTACACTTAAGATTTAATAGATATCTGAAAACCCCCGATTTCGTCACTCACTTACATAGAAACTGTTAGGGTACTTCCCCATGTCCTATCAAGTTAAAATTTGGTATGTAGTTTCAGTAGAAAAACAACGGAAAAATTCTTAAACTTGAAACTTTTACACCCCAACTCGTAGAATCAGGGGATGTATAAGTTTGTATGAAACCGCCAATTTTGATGCTGGTGGTCTGAAAATTGATATACGGAGGACTGCTTGTTATAAATGTTAAAAAAAATATGCAAGAATTCTCAGTGAAAATTACCTCCACATTTGAATGAGGGGATAAAATGAAGCTCTCGTGAAACACCTCACCAAATACAATAATTTATGCGTAATAACCTCAACCACAGTTTTACTTGTGCAATTTCCTGTTGTGATCATTGTTTAATAATGGGATTCTTGTTGTGAAGATGATCTCAAATACATCGCCATCGCAGCTTGAACCTAGGTAGGTGAAGGTATATTTTTTTACATTGTCGGTTTTGAACATGAATTGTGAATTAGTTTGACGTGAAATGGATCTCGCCATGATTTTATTTTATTTAATAATTACCTATAGGGAAAAAATGAAAGAAATTAAAGTATTTTTTGATGAGCAAGTTACTAAACGAATTAAAATCCAACCAAAAACATTTTCATGTAAAATATTGCCAAGACGAGGTCGTTTTTATAACATTGTCAAAAAGTTATGAGATCTCATGTGGAGCCAAGCTGCTAACTCTTCATCTTTAAAAGTCCTTATTTCACAAACTCTTTGCCTTGGTCAAAATTAGTGACTTGGCAGTTTCGTAACTATAAGAACTATTGTATAACAGAGAAGTTATGAACAGCGAATGAATTTTCCACCTTACGCTCACGTGGCGAAAGAGAAACGGCCTAGTCACTTATTTTGACTAAGGCATAGAGTTTGTGAAATAAGGACTTGTGAAGATGAAGAGTGTAGAGTTAACTGCTTGGCTCTACATGAGATCTGATAACTTTTTGACAACGTTAGAAATACGACCTAGTCTTGGCAATATTTTACATGAAAATGTTTTTGGTTGATATACTTTCCTTAGATGTCCCGAATGGTAGAGCCTATTCTATTTTTTCTACAACCGGAATAGAAACTTGACCTTCTTGAGGATAATCGGTATGCAGCAAAATTTCGTGAAAAACATCATTTCAAATTTTGAGGGAATCTTCTAATAATTTTATAATGATGATCAAAAACTAACAATAAATCGTCAAAAAAACAGATTTTTGAGTTTGATTCCTTATTGTCATGGCCTATTAGAAAAAATTTGAGGAATTGTTTGCAAATTCAATATACGAACTGTTTTCAAAACACAAAATGATTTGAGCTCTTTACTGAAAAAAGTAAATCTTTGAATGAGAAAGGAAAGTAACAAATTTTCCTCGTATTTGTGAAGAAATGAACTTACACAGCAGAGACATCAATGTTCAATGAGGAATGAACATAAAAATAGCATTGGAAATATGTTGATGATTTGGTAGACATCAGATCCAATGTCATATTATGTCTTCCAATACCGGATTACAATGACGCGATAATGCTGATGATGGAACCAGTACATAAGGAATTTTACTCCACTTCCATTTTATTGGATGAAAAAAATTATCTGGAGAGCATCATAGTTGGATTGTGATCACTCACAGGTAGGTAAGCCTCTCCACCGAATTTCCATCTGCATGAGTACACCATAAATAGACACCACCATAAAATTTAAGGCTGAAATGGGACAATAGACTGAATGGAATTTTTCATTGTGAAACCACTTCACGGAATGTCGCATAATGTATGTTGCCAAATTCTCTTATATTTAAGTAATTTATATGAATAAAAAGTTATTACATTGCATTGGTGTTATTTCATTCATTTGGCTATTACTATCTTTTGAGTACATTGCGGAATTTTCAAAGTATGTAATTAATGTTATTTATACAGGGTGTTTCAAAAAAAGGTGACCATCTCTCTAGGATAGATAGAAACCTAAAAAATAATAGGGGTTTGTTCAGTAAAAAATTTTCGTTACGCCATCCGTATTCAAGATACAGGGCGTTGAAAAAGAAAAAAATATACACATTTTTCAAGATTTTGCCGAAACTACTTGCGACATTGTAATGAAATTTTACACGAATATGTTTTGGAAGCTAATACATCTGATGAATGTGTTTTGATGACTGACTCTCATAGAGGGCGCTAGTTACACGGTTCATACCAAGTTGTTTTGAACATAACTTTTTTGGTATTGGATTTATTAAGCTAAATTTTCAGCGATCTTAAAAATCATTCAATTTCACACCAAAAAGGTACTCTTGATTAAATTCGATACTTTGCACAGTTTTCGGAATATTCCGATTTGAAAATTATGAAGTTATAATCGATGCTGGTATAAAGTAATGATAAACGTATTAATTGAACAAAAAAATTGCAAAAAACTTTAAAGAAAGACTGAAAACATAAAAACACTCAATTAGAGTAGGTGTTCGAAATGTCCTCCGTTTTCACAAATACACAAATTTCTAAAAAATCCATTAATCTTCTTAACGTTTGGGAGTCAGCTATGAGGTCACTGAAGTGACTTTGAATTCTGTCCTCCAATTCTTGAGTTGAATTTACCCCTGTTGCATAAATTTTTTCATCATGGTACGACCAAACTGTGTAATCCAAGGGATTGAAATCGCATGACCGAGGAGGCCAATGAATCGGAGCTTCTACACTTCTACCAATCCATCGATTCGGAAAATGGTTACTTAACCGATTATGACACCTTCTATTAATGTGGCGTGGAGCTCTATCGTGCTTAGAAATTAAAAATAATAATAATGAAGTTCTTTGTCGATACTTTATACCAGCATAGGTTATTGGTTCATAATTTTCAAATCAAAATATTCCGAAAACAGTGCACACTATCGAGTTTCATCAAGAGTACCTTTTTGGTGTAAAATGGAATGATGTTTAATATCGCTCGAAATTTAGCTCAATAAATCTAATATCAAAAAAGTTATGTTCAAAACAACTTGGTATGAACCGTGTAACTAGCGCCCTCTATGAGAGTCAGTCATCAAAGCACATTCATCAGATGTATCCGCTTCCAAAACTTATTCGTGTGAAATTTCATTACAATGTTGCCAGTAGTTTCGGCAAAATCGTAAAAAATGTGTATATTTTTTTTCCTTTTCAACGCCCTGTATCTTGAATATGGATAGCGTTACAAAAATTTTTTACTGAACAAACCCCTATTATTTTTCAGTTTTCTATCTATCCTAGAGAGGTGGTCACCTTTTTTTGAAACACCCTGTATATTATTTGATGTACTGGCAAATTTTTTTTTAGTTCTGGCACGAATGATCTCTCCTGATATAAACTGAGTCATGCAACACAGCTATATTTGTGGATTATATGTGTCATTTTTTCGACGATTTGGTCATCTATTTACTGTCGACTTATTTTATTATTTATCGTCTATGTTGAGAATGATTTTCTTTCTTTTTTCCGGTACAGGTTATTACTTTCCATTTTCTTTCTATTTCAAATATTTTATTTGCCTATATTCTTCATAATTATAATTTCTTCGGTACATATTTTTGTCAATTGTGGAATAGTATGACCTCACCATCGTGGTGGTTTTTTTTCGGTTCGAAAACGTCATCATATTCCCCATCTCAGTTTAGGTTATGTATTTAGTTGCAGCACTAATAAAAATGAATAAGGAGACGAAGCAAATTTCATTCTTCCTCCAATTAATTGGCAGTGGTGGTAATTGTACTACTTAATATTAATGGAGAAATTTCTTTTCGTGCAGCATCGAATCTTTATTTCTCTTTTTATCATGAGGTTTTTCGCGTGGCAACAAAACGAGCTTATTAACTTTTAAATGCTTCCATTGTCGTAACTGAACCATCAAAAAGGGTTCGCTTTGAGCTTCAAATCCGAAAGGAGCATTAGCAGGTCTGCATAAGCGATATTCGCAGGAGGAAATAAGAGAAGATAATGGATTCTTGAAAGAAACGAATCAACTGAGTGTTTCTTAGAGATGTATAATATTATGTTCGGGATAATACTAAGACCTGAAAATGTTTCTATAGAGTTGAAATATTTGCGATGTAAATATACCGTACAAGCTCGAAATTAGGTGTAAATATGAGTAGGTAAATAAGAATTCATTGAATTAACTCAAAAATTTTATTCACTTCTATTCAGCGCTGTTCTGGTGTGATTTTTCGACTGCCTGACTGAAGCTATGGATGAAGTGTCTGATCTGATAAGAATTTCGAAATCTCTATTTCGAATGATTCATAGGTGTTATAGGACGAGGATACTGCAAATATAAAAGCGAATATAGAAGCTAACATAAATAATTCATGTTTATATACATTCATGCAACTATGGTCAGATAACTTTCACATTATTTAAATTCATTGCCATTCATAGATGCCAGAGTTGTTTATTATTGTTATTACCTATTATCTCTGATCCGAGAGACCTATTTGTACTTTTTATAATGTAGTAGGTACTGAATATTGAATGAAACACATTCCTTGTTGGGAAATTGGTTTTTTCATCATTTTAATTAAACATCGCTTACTCTCGTGGAGACCTTGAGTCCGGCTCTGGGTATCTTCTGACAAAACCATCTAGGTATCGAAAGGTTGGATGATGCATTAAACAACTAATTTATTGAGAAAGCAGCTGTCATCAGGAAACTTCAAAATTGGATGCACGTTATGCACTTTATTTGTTGACCAATTTCAAGCGACAAAGCGAAAAATCTATGCGATTGAGAAGATTTACATTGTTCATGTTTCTGTTGAGATAGACTGTGAAACATTATTGTTCATTCCTCTGTAGGCTCAAATTTTTTTAACTGATGCTCCTGGAGCGATTGTTTAAAAAATTTTCAATGGCTTTTCTTTCAAAGAAATATAAAATATATTCGAATATTCAGTAATTTTGTCTGACCTGTGATTTTCATCTATTCCTTCCACGGCCTTTTTCTGTGTGTCAAGTTTGAGTCTCCCTGACGGGCGACAGAGGAGTGAAGAACGTGTTCGTGTTCATTTTTTTTTTTATATCTGGGCGTCCCATTTGTGTCTTCCTCATTGTTCCGTGTGATGAACGAGTTCTCTGTAAGGAAAGCAAGACAGGCCTACAATTCTGCTTTTTCTATTCTGGTTGGCACTAAGCATAATGAATGGGATTTAAAGATCAGACTTTTTGATTTTCTCATTCGCAGTACTCTGTTGTATATTGCACCTGTGTGGAATTTGAGGTATGCAGATGACTTAGAGAAGGCCCAGGTGCTGTTTTACAAGCGGCTCTTGCAGTTACCCACCAACGTTCCGGATTATCTGGTACGTATTATCTGGAGGTAAGAGTTAAAACAGTTCATTGCACTATTTTCCATCAGGTCCTAGAGTTTCTCATCAGACTACATAAAATGAGTTCCACCAGGCTGCCAAAGCTGTGCTTTTTGAGGATGCTCCTGTTGTCGCAGAATGATGATGTGGATGCCAGATACAACTGGTGTGAACAGGTTAATGATTTCTTGAATTCTGTCAATTTTCCTGTGAATATCCGCAATTTAACGTCAACAGAATTGATCAAGCGAAGAAAAGAATTCAAGGCGACATTTAGATCACTTTGTTTCCAGAGGGATATATGTCGCACTAGAGATCTACGTATCCTCTTTTTGCCCATCTGTTTAGTTAGGGGGAGCTGGCTGTTGCGTATCTCAGTTTCAAACTGCCTTTTGATTTTGTGAGAGTTCTTGCTCAGCTGAGATTGGTATCGAGGAATAATCTGAGAATACACAGGAAAAATGTGTACCACAATGTATCTTTTGGGGATATTTGTCTCGTATGCAATCTTTCCTGCCAGCAGACTCTGATTCATCTACTGTGCGAATGCCCTCCTCTTAGACCTCTCAATCAAATTTATCGATCTAGTAGTATCCATGAGATTGCACTGTTTTTGCAGAACTTGACAATAGAGGAAATCCGTAATTTTGTTTCGGTAGTTTGCAGTGTGCTGAGGACAAGATCTTTCATTTTCAGCGAATAGATGTGTTGAATTTTCGAATATTCACATTCTTTTTCTCTTTTAGTTGTGTTAATTTAATTTCTATAGATTTGGTTCATTAAAGCCTTGTCATTTGATGATATCACATTTTGTTTATTTTCCTGTATACTATGTTCATAGAATATTTTTTCTAGGGAACAATAAAGTATATTATTATTATTATTATATGCAACTCTCGAGAAAAGACTGAGCCTCGGACTGAGCTTATCCTACTCCTTTCTTGTTTGATTTTCCCAAAGTGAAAAAGAAAGTAAAATTTTTTTCCTCAAGATGATTTTTAAATTGTGTTTCTGCTGTGGAAAATATCTGCAATATTTGTTGCAACTCTTTTGGGAAAACATTTATCGGAAGGAGTTCATCTGAGGTGCGAGTTATAAATTCAAGAAAGGCCATTTCATGGAGGATTTATTGTGACGCTTCAGCAGAGGATTGAAGATCTTAAGGCCGCAATGGATAGTTTTCAGTGCGAGGACAACACCATCTTGAGTGACGAAACTTTTGAGCAGATCATATTGAAATTCGATAATCGCCAGCAACGTTACAACAACGTTATTCTCTTCGGTCTGCAAGAACAGCCGTCTGACCTTTCTGTCGAAGAATCTACAGGTTGTGATAATCACACTGTCACAGAGGTCATAATGTCTAATGTGAACAGCCTTAAAAGTACGAGACTTGGTAAGATGTTAAACCATATTATTCAATCTCATCCTGAGCAGAGCCACTTTTCCTGGAATGTAGAAATTGACCACTTTTCACACACCATAATTCCTTTATTCGAAGCAGGTTGGAGTATTGCAGCACGATTTGGCGTCCTATTTACTTTGGTCATCAATACCACCTTGAGGCCATTCAGAGAAGATTCTTGAAGTTCTTAGTTTGGAGGGAGGATGAAGTTTATCCACCAAGAGGACTAGAGCATGGTATCTTGCTGGGTCGATTCAATGTAATTTCGCTGAAATGTAGAACAGAAATTGTATGTCTTTAATTTCTGTACAAACTACTGCACAACATGATTGACTCTCCTCCCCTATTAACAGCTTCCGCGTTCCGAGACCCGCTTCCCGAACTTTGGAGATGTTCCATCTGTTGACGCCGAGAACCAATTCTTTAGTTCAATCTCCCATTTGGTTCATGGAGTCTATTTTCAACTCGCTTTCTGGGGAGTACCACATCCACTTCGACTCATTGGCGTCTATTATCCGCAGATTTGTATTGAGATCGAGTTGAGTCGTATTGAGTTGTATGTGTGAGTGACAGTGTATATACGATTATAATTGCAATCTCTGTATATGTTGCGGAGTTTATATTGTTTTCTTAACTGATGTTAATTTGTAACATGGATTAATGAATGAATCGTATTGATGATGAAATGAATATTTTGGGTCCCAACTTTTTTCCACACTAGCATTGTAGGTTGATTTCATAATGTTTTGCAGGGTTTCATTATTTTCTGTAACTGGGTATGTACCTGTGGTAAATAAAGAACTCATAATTATTATTATTATCACTAAAAGACTGGAAGTGTGCACCCTCGAGAGTTCAAAAACTTGCAGAATCCTTAAATGATGTACAATGGGTACATTAACTTGAACTTTTGTTTATTTCCGAGAAACTACCCGATACCAAATTAATTACAAATTGCCACTTTTGTTTGCGTCGTGGAAAGTTATTATGAATGAAAAATTCTCAAGAAATATTTTCATTCTTATATAGATATTCCAAATTTTATTATTGTATTAAATTCTAACATGGTCTCTTGAAAGAAGTGTTTTTTCACTGAAACGATTTTCTGGAATATTCCACTACCAACTGCCTTGTATCAATATATTTCTTCCGAGTAGAAAGAAATCATATTTGGTACGTTGTTTTTTATTCATTGGGCTGTATGAACATTTCCGCCGAAATGTACACCACCTCTGTGGGACAATTTAGACCAGATAAAAGTTTCAGTATTGTGAAAGGCTAATGCAATTTCTCTTCAACTTCAGGAAATAGAACATGCAGCAACGTTGGTTCATTATTTCCACTCGCCTTCGTTATGAAATTCCTTCTCAGAGAGATACCAATGCCCATCAAAAGCAATGCAACTTATTTGTAATACATTGTTAAATTTTATGTACTTATTTTGAATATATTCAAGTCTTCGCAAAACTTAAGACAATAATAAATTATGGTTTGAAATAAAAAAAACCATTGAATTATTAAATTATCAATGAAAGGCAAGGACCAATACTCATCACATTTATTCGAATCGCAACAAAAACAATAGAGTCATTATCCATTTCAATTTGAGAAGTGTCACTTTATTTTCCTCATTTTCCTCCTATCGGGGAAAATATTTCAAATCGAAGGAATAGTTTTTCTATAGCTTCCGATTCTTTCGATTTCTGATTAATTTCAGCACTTCATGGTGTATAGCACTGTTTTATAGTATCGAAATATTCAATTCGTTTTACCCAGAGATACTATTATCTTTCAATAATGAAGGAGCTACGATATGTCACGCTTTCTTGTAAAAATACATATCATTTTATTTGGTATGGGTTAGACAGGTGCGAATTGTAAGAAAAATCAAACCATGAATTACTATTCTAAGATTCCATGAGAGAAATACCGTATTCCCGAGTTTTGATATAGGTACAAATATATCAAAATAAACCTCAGTACATCTTCCGATATGGTTTGTTGAATACCGTGTTGCAAAATTCTCGATATTCTGTTAATTTTTGAAATACACACTTCTGAAAACATATAAAATTCAAATGAGTTCATTTCATCAGGTATGTACCTATACCTACCATTTTCTGATCCTTTAATAAATGATCTTCAACTATATTCAAAAAACAACTATCTTTTATTAGACAAGTTATTATTATAATGAGGATACTTTTTAAATGGGCCCCATTTGAATATGATAGAACCAAGTAATCAAAAATTAACTAAACTGATCAGCCACCCGAAGTTTCCTTTATATTCTAAACAAAAATCTATCAGATAGCTTGTTAATTGTGTCACATGTAGCAAAAGTGTTCTTGCAAGATCGTCCATGAAGGAAAATAAGTAAAATGGCCGATCTCTCATCGAGAATCATGTTCAGAGAGCATCAAAGGAGCTGATTTACTTCATCAATATCTTTCGATGAACACAACTTGATCTCATTTGGAACTAGTTTCATCTAGTGGAACCTTGAGCGAGAATGAACTTTCTTTATCTATTCCATTTAAAAAAACCGATCGGAGGTCGTAAAAAAGCACACGAACTGGACCAATCAGAAGAAGGCGCTCAGACAGGTGGCAGTCGCTTAGCGGATTCCAGTCCGGCGTTTGTAATCGGTGTACTGCCCGGACAGGTTATTTCGAATCATTTATAAACATACACTGCTTCAACTATGGTGTGAAACCTAAACCAAATCGATGCGAATGAAATATTCCAATAGAATGTGTTTGTTCCTACCTGGACAACAAATTTCGACATTTCAGTTCGAAGATGTTCAGACTTTGGGGAAAACCATTATATTTGATTTAGAAAGGATTCTCATTACCACGTGAATCTCTTCATTTCCGAAATATCTCAGCTTCTTTCAAAGAATATGGATCAAACAAGGTTCTTCCAAGACGCATTAATTTTCTTTAAATATTCGAAACTTTGAAAAGTATTAAAACTTTAAAAAGTATTTAAACTTTTAAAAATAGGGCAATGAGAACGTGAGAGTGATACAATTCTCATGCTGTATTATTAAGCCATCGCTTCATAACTTACTTCATGCTCTGAGACTTCCGAAATCGACTGAATTAGAAAGAAATGGAAGAATCAGATTTGGTCGTTCGTTCGCATTTCTCAAACTTTCAAAAATGTTTCTTTCAATTTCAATGCTGGCAAAAAAACTCAGATGAAAGGAATATTTTGGGGAATAGGACAACTACATTCAGGATACCTGGCCTAATTAGATCCACCCTCCCTCCATGAAAATAGAATTGCATGATGAAATCGGGGGTGTGGATTCCAAACCGACTGGGGAAAATGTTGAGTCATTCATTGAGTCAACTTCTGGCGAAAAAGAATAAACACTCACTGTAACGAAAAATTGGAGGGGTCCAATTTTTTGCAGAATTGGATAGTTTGACAGTTGCTCTACGAATATAGCTGTTTGTTTTCGGGGACAGACTAAGAAAATTAAATCACTGCTGGAGATCGAAGATGAATTTAATTGAAATAGCTCTAGATGGAACCCATATCTGTACAAATTGAATGTCTGTTCTTGAATTGTTCTTCTGAGTTCAATGAATATCAGTCAACCACCTTATAACACTTATTTTCTAAATGCATTTTCATTAGTAATACCACTATACAGGTCAAATTATTTGAGCCGTAACTTATTTTCACATTTCTGATTTTCAAATATGTTATTGAGGTAAGTATCAAATTATATTTCATTAGTTGGACAAATAGTAGTGACTAAACATCCCCTAAACAGAAATATTATTAAGCAATAGTTTTTGTGATTAGGTGATGTTTAGTCTCTACAATTTGTTTATGTGAAAATAAGTTACATCAGACAGCTCTGGGATCTTGGACTATCAGGTTATAATTGAAATGTATCAAAATTATCATGTAAAATATTCTGTCGTTGTATAAACGTAGAAAAATTTCTAGTATAATTCGCTATTGGGTACCCATGAGTAAACTATTTTCTCTAAAATTTATCCGTTGCGATAGTGATCTGTCAAGAATACACGTTTTAATTGGTTAAAAATTGCAGGAATGGAATTTTCATCGAAAAACGTGTAGCTACATGAACGGATAACAATTTTTTCTAGAGAATAAACTAATAAAATAAATGGTTCTAGATATTTGATTCGATTGCTTCTGAGAGGGGATAATCGACTTTGAAGTTCCCATCAACCACACATGGGAAAATCTTTTTTCTGGGTTTTTTACGTAATTGGGAGCTTCCGTTTCAGAACCCATACTTCTATATCTGTTTTGAACTCTCCAGCAAGCTCAAACTAAACTTTTTATATTTATGTTACAATCATTTCCCTAAGTCTATGGAAAATTCAAATTCGATCTGCTCCTCTTAGAAGCAATAAAATCATGTATCTGAAACCATTTATTGAACTGTTGTCTCCTCTTGAATCAGAAAAATTGTTATCTGGTCTGTCAAAAATACACGTTTTCATTTGTTAAAGATTACATTTTCATTCGGAATAATAGAGATTTCAGAGTTATCTAATGAGAATGTTTCATTGATCATAACTTAATCTAAGAAACTAGAGAACAAGCGATATTTTCAGAGAGAGGGAAGAAAATCCCGGGATATACAGTCTTGGCTTCTCCGGTCTATCACCTGAGGTTTATCCTACAATTCCGACATACATCTTCAGGGGAATCCAGATATGATATTATGTGGTATCAGTTCATTTCTCAGACTATTTGTTGAGGAGATTCAGGAATGAAGAATAGCTGGAGATGAAAGAATGAAGAAGTTTCAATACTTTTGGCTTGATTCAGATATTTTTTCCGTATTCTGGCAGCATGTCATAATATACTTATGATTTTCCTCGAATGATTAATGACCAGCGGAATTATCAAATTAAATAATGATTGAATTGAATTATTTTCCAATCAGTCATACGACGAAGTAATTCAAAACAAACCTCAAATATGTATAAAGATAACAATCTTCAAAATATTTCACGAAAAATCTTTTTTTTTATTTCATCACATATTCGACATTTCAGTTCTCCATATGTATAGAATTGGAAACGTTGTAAATATTTCACTCAGTATATCAACCGCACAAATGAAAAAAGGTAAAAACTGTCCGAAATTAAATGTTCTGATGTGACCATTTCTCGAAGTCGTATTCCTTGGAATGAAAAATTTGCAGGTCAAGTCAACAATACCTTAGTGTGTTTGCTGATGTATTGTTTTTATTTGCTTCATTTCCGATCGACAAAACATTTTTATTTCCCTCATATATGTATATGCGATGACTTCATTTTATGACACTTTTTCAGAATTTCAGTCTCAGTCACTGAAATCAACTCAGAGACTGGAAGTTTCAGAACATATCGAATTCATTCAAAATTCATTTCAATCGGTAAATAGCTGTTGTCAAAAGGGTTATAGTATGATATAGGTATTTGATAATAGTATATTCTAAAACAAGTTGCAGAATGAGCTCCTATCCCAACACGAATGCGAAGTTCGAAAACGAGCGACGAAGGAGCGAGTTTTCGATAGCATGAGTGTTGGAATTGCCTTCTGCAACGAGTATTAGACGGTATTTTCTCTATTTCAGTCCATTTTTGTGTAAACCTGTCGAAAATCAAATGAAAATTCAGATTAGTGACTTTTGTTTTGTATCTTGGCAGTTGGTGTGACATACGGAATTTGACAGATCACGGAATTTGAATTGATTTGATTCGAAACTTGATTCGATCGGAGGTCAGTACTGACAATCATAAAACGAAAAATGTAACTGAAAACAATGCTGTAATGAATTTCATTACAGCACTACTTTCAGTACTGTAATGAACTCATTACGATACTGAAATAGAGAAAATATTTTAATCCATATTCATTGAGAATAGAATTGTAAACGTGGAGCCCCCTATTATTCTTCGATCCAATGGACCGGTGAAATTAATTTATACCTGGATTGATTCTTTTTGGGCATTCACACTTATCAACGTCTGTTGAAAGGTAGATCGAGTTCCGGTGCCCAACCTGATGTTGATGAGGTTCTTACGGATATCGGATTTTTTATTAAAAACACATGAGGGCTGGAGAACTCTTTCACAATGGAAGATATTACCTTTTTCCGGTAAGAAATTTATACCATGTGCCATGTGGAATGGGGGTATGATGACAGAGCTACCTGAGCAAGTATTTTAATCTTGTTGATGTTAATCTTTTCATTAAAGAATAATAGTTCAGGTTAAATTTTGAGTCTCAAATAATCCAATAACTCCTCTTAGCCTTCTATGAATCTTTTGATGCATAGCATTAGCGTGACATGTACTTCCAATGCATCCACCATCTTTCGAGTATTTTATTGTGATTCATCAATCAAAGAATCGAACATATTTTTATATGGATAATTTTTGTTAATGAATGATAGAGGCCTTTAACATCTATCAGTACTTTACTGAACTACTCAACCCTGAATTTTAGATTTTCAGTATAAGTGTTTGAACTATGAACATTTTTGGAGTTTCTGTAAACTTGTTCATAAATTGTGAGGCAATTGCCATGATCTCTTCGTAGACATATAGATGGCGACTTTCAACTGAACTTGTCCATTCTCAAAGGTTTTAATACTTTTGACATAATATTATATATAAATGAATATAAAAATGTTCAAATCTGAATACAGATTGTTCAAATCCAACCACACGAAATTTCAAATTCAACAGCTAAAGGCGATGTTCCCAATTCCAGTTACTTCGACATCCTTTAGATATGTCCAGTCATTGCCGTCAGTGGTGTTGATGCTACGTTGTGTGTCAATGACTCCTCACTCCAACTCTCCAAATAAATGGAACAAATTAACCGGTGGTTATAAGTCGCGCTACCAGTAATTTCACCGGTCCATCAGTTCGTGGTATCGTTGAAATATCGGATAATATACATTACATTTTTTTAATGAATGAATGAAACATCGATTTCTGACATCTATCTATCTAGCGTATGGCTACCATGGAATAATTCTCGAATAAAAAACATCATAAATACAAACTCGCACAATACAACAGAGACATCAAAAATCTGACTTCAAATGATAATTAATGCTGTTTAGGTAATTCGATAAGTTTCTACAGATCAAAATTCTGCATCCGAGAGCATCGCCGATTAAAAACAGTGGAATTATTACATCAGTTCTTGGCCAGAACTCAATAATATCCAAAATTGCAATCAGATCAATCATACATGATCATACTGGAGTAGACCCTGTAGACGAGTTCCAAGTCGTTCCAAGTTCTATATTATTCATTGCCTAAAAACATTTAGAATATTTTTCATGTGAGAAAATAACAATGCATTTTCAGAAGAATTCAAAATGACTATTTTCCTGAATTTCTGCATTCAATTGTAACAGCTCGAAAAAAACTCAGAATGAACTGAACTCAGAAATAAAATGAAATGATTTTTCTACATCGAGTAATGTTAGTCGGCTCAGAAAATTATCGTTTATATTGTAGTCTATTATAAACTATTCCGAGGAACGTGAATTGCAAATTTCCTTGACTAGCAGTGGTAAGTGCTAACAAAAAAATGAGATACTTTCGGTTTCGGTTCATCGATGTAGGAAAAACTATTCGTGTCGATTCTTTTAGAGCTGGTACCTACGCTCAGGCTCCTAGAATTGAACCAAAATTCACATTGAGCCAAGAATTATTTATTTGTTTTCTATGGACTGCAGTCACAAAATTTCTTGGTTCGTCACTTCGAGGTTCTCCAAAAACAGATGAGATACATTCGGCGATGTGAGAAAAACAATTCATTCTGATCCCTGAAACTGGCACCCAAGGGCTTCTCGAATGAAACGAAAAATTCCTATAAAAATATTTTCTGCTCCTTTGACGACATTCAATTCATCAGTGTAGGCGAAACATAGGACAGAAACAACAAATGAGACGCACAATTTCCCACTAAATTTCATCCAAGATTTTGCATCCTTGCCTCACTGCATACAACCTATGCGGAGATGGCGCTAGGGCCGCTTTCTGAGCGTTTAGCGCGGGAATTTCGAATTATTCATTACTGTTTTATTACTTTTTTTATGTATTGGAGCGATTTCGCTCAGCCATAAACTAAAAGCTGAAATTTTTGCCATGTGGATTATTGCCGTAGGCAATGATTTTCGCTATTCATATGTTTGCGTGAAAATAAAACGAAAATACGACTTATAGATGATTGATTTATTGTAATTTTCATTAAAACTCAATCAACTCACATCTAAAAAGCAAATAATACATTTACGGTTTAGTCCCACCACCATGAAAACTCTAACTTTCCGGGCAGTGCTTTTTTCCACTTTTTTCTTTACCAAAATACTCAAAGCCAATAATTTCACATTCTTGGATTAGTGTCTGCGACACTTTTATCCATAGTCTTGTTGTTCCTTTTTCAAGTTAAAGGAGTTTTGTGGGCTTGATTAATATGTTTCACGCTAGTGTAGAGGTTCACTCTGTTTCCTCAGGTAGTAGAAACGCCTATTTCGGGCGTTTTATCTTTGATGGGTCTTCAGGATTGTATTCTGTATCTTCTATTAAGCCGAGTCCAGACGAGTGTAATGTGAAGGAGCGATTCCACCGGAGTGCTGCACTGTGCGGCACTGTTGCGCACAGTGTGCCACACAAATGTTCGTCGCGGTGGACTCGTCCAAGCATACGTTAAAAATACCCCGGATGCGAAATTATTTCGACCAATCGGAGATGAGCGCATGCCAATGTCAACGGTAGAGAGAGAGAGATATATTATCTTTTGCCTCTGTCGTATTCCCTAAGAATTCGGATTAACTGTTTTTCGTTGTATATATTCAATTTCAATCTACTGAATATTTTGAGATTGATATTGAAATTCTTCAAAACCCAGCAATTTTCATTGCTCTGCCTAATCTAAAGCAATTATAACAACACATTTGTATTTGCGAACTTTCCAGAAATAGATTGATGAACATGAAAGGAGAAAAGTGAGTATTCATTGATGAAATATATCAGCTTTGTATATAAAATATACATTTCCAGCGATAAACTGATTTGTCAAATTTGTGGAAAGAAATACTCGTCTGTTTCGGCGAAATATTGTCATTTGAGAGATGTCCACAAAGAAGAACCTGGTGCTTCCAAACACACAGTTCATCTAAAATGCCCCATTTGCCCTGAAGAGGAAAAAATTCCTCTTGAGTCTCATGATATGCTGACTAATCATTTACAGCAAATTCATTCTCTGAGTATATAGACAACACTTATTACTTTCAAAAATGAGGAGGAATTTGAGACTTGGCGAGCAATTGATAACAGAAATGTAGATTATGTGAAACGAAGGTATAGAAAAACCTCAGATGGACTGGTAGTTTATTATGAATGCAATCGTAGTAATTATACAGGTTTGTACCTATTCGTTATTCACCATTATACAATCGTTTAATCAAAAATCATGTATCAGCTACCTGTCTTATTTTTAGGATTTATTAGCCAGTCTACCAAACGCAGTATGAAAGCTGGGGGTAGTATCAAAATAGCTGGTTATTGCCCTTCAAGAATTCGAGTAAAGATTTCTAGTACAGGTATATTTTGTGATTAATCAGTTATAAACCCTATCGAGTGATATAATACATATATTATATATAAATATTCCAGCTGTGGAGGTTAAATTTGTGGAGACTCATGTTGGACATGACAATCTACGTCGATCTAAACAATTGACGAAGGACCAGCAAGAGATGATTGCTAGTAAATTGGCTGCTGGAGTCACAAAAGAGAGGATTTTGGAAGATTCCAGAACAATAACAAACAATAAGCTAGAGAGAATTAATGTGCTTAAAAGAGCAGATCTTGCTTTTATAATAAGAAAATTTAATATAAAGAAAACGAAACATGATGATGACATGGTTGCTACCACTGTAAGAACTTCAGATGATGATGAAAGCAATAACCTTCATATATGTCTACCATCAACAAGTAGGGCTGATTATGAAATGGATGTTCAGAGTATGATAAGTGAATCCAGTCACATTTCAAATGATCCAATTGAATCTACTACAGAACTTGGTGTAAGCCTTAGTGATGATTTATGTGTACAGTATATTAATAGTTGATTATAGATTATATTAGAACAAACAAGATTTCAACTTGGATTATTGGAAGAGAGTAACATTCGTAATATTGCAAAAATAATCAGCGAAGCTTATAACTCGCAATGCAATAATACTTCTGATAGCAGCAGAAAAAGGTTGTCTATGGAATGATTGTATGTTTGCTTTTGTATTAGTGCTTGGTGTAATATTCAAATGTTTCTTATTTCGATAGTTCCAGATATTGTTCTTCGATCCTCATCGTGATGAGGAAGAGTTTGATTTTGGTCCTTCAGTTTTATTAATAACTCTGCATGTTTGAAATCTACTCACAGGTAAACACAAGGTTTCGAGCATGTGTTTTAACAGTAAAGAGAAGATATCGAACGCAACAAAGAATATTAATCATAAAGGTTATGTACTAGTTTTATTTTTTTGCTTAGTATTATCTGCCTTATAGCTTTTCACTTCAAAAGTAATTGATCAATATTTCAATCAATTTCATTTGCTATTAATAATTTAGTTTTGTTTTTAATTCTTAAATTTGAATTCCAGGGGTCTTGGAGAAGATTTTACGTTCTTCTGACGACAGGAATCAAGACACTCTTCAATGATAGGGGAGAGACAGGTTTTTTATCTGCTGAGATTTTTCCCTAATCTCAGATATCATACCCCCCTTGCACCAACCTTTTTGTTGATTTTTGCATTGTATAATGTAGGTTTCACAATTAAAAAAATATATGTAAATCTGCATTATTTATTTTTCATAACTACCAAATTAATTAATTACTGAAATTACTAACCCTGGAGCTCTGATAAAATGAAAGCTCAATAGAAAAATTGAATTGATAATAAGTAGGTACCTACTTATCAGTTTGGAGAAAAGGAAAGTATGCTATATTATTTTCAATTACTGCTATACTTACAATATATCATGCAAATTTTTCAATCAATTAATCAGTAACTATCCTACAAAACTTCAGTTATTTCTAAAAAAAAAATAACGAAACTGCTTTGAATTATTTGTACACCATTTCTGCTTATTCGTATAACTCGATGATTAATTAAAGTATGGTGGAATTTCTGTAGAAATTGCACAGTTAATTAGTATATCCTGTTTCAATTTCTCCATTGATTCGAGCAACTATCATTTTTCAATAGAATTATCCATATTTCTAGTTATGTTGGACGTTACATAAATCATTCTTTAGGAAAAGATACACAAGATATAATAAACGTATCTATATTTTAACACTCAATTCATATAAACCTTTCAGCATCCCACAGTTTTCTAAATTCGCTATAAAATATCAAAACCTACCAACGAATCAAATTTAAAAAAGCAAAAATGTTTTGTTTTGATTACCGCCGCTGTCACTTCACTGTATCGAATACAGGTTATGTTTATGTTTCCATTTTCAACACGTCAACGGCCGATCGGTTGACGTGGAGTGGAATTACGTGGGACACAGTGCTGTTTCATGATTGGTCGAGATTTTCGCATCCGGGGTATTTTTAACGTATGCTACTCGTCCAAGTGAACAGCAACAAAAGTGCGCGAACTCGGTTGAAAAGTTCGCGCGTACAGTTGCATACTTTTGTGCGCGCACGGTTTCTATCGACTCGGGGTCGATTCGGGTCGACGCACACACACATGTTTTTGCGAACTCATTCTTGATTCCGCTACGGTAGCGAAAACATCTATTTGTTCACGCTAACATGGAGTGGAATAACTGGAAAATAATCGAATTTATCGAAGAAATTGAACTTTATACCGTTCTGTGGGATTGTAATCACGGAGATTACAAGAACAGAAATAAAAAACACTCGACCGAGATTTTGCGGAAGTAGATGATTATTTTGGCTCAGTATAGGAGAGAAAGTAGTTTGTATCCCGTTTAGCAATCAAAGGACTAACAGCATTAATCAGGAACTCAAACTGTTCGCACGATATTCGAGTGAAATTTCAAAATCCACTCAATGGGTCTATTTTCATCATCATTCCACAAATCGATTCATCTCTTCATTACGATGTTGCAAAAAGGAAACATCTATGTTTCTTTCTTATTTTTTTTTTTTTCAAGCAAAGTGTATACCTCTACACACGCTGCAGCACAAAGCACCACGTTTTTTTTATCCTCCATATTCAACGGTTGAAGGAAAGCGAAACACTGAGAGAGAACGGTGAGATCCTGTTCGTGCACGTGCACACTGTGTGCTGCACTGTGCGCGTACAAAAGTTACGCACAGCTCTGTCGGTGGAAACGGTCGCTAAATATGTTAACAGCTTGTACGCGCACAGCTGAAATACTGCACAAAATGTTCGTGAACAATTGTACCGCACACGATTTTGGTGGAATCGTACCTTAACGCGTAATGTAATGCGAATTCTTTCGTTTGAACGGCACTACCAGCATTACGCGTAACGCTCTCAACGAAGAATTTGTATTACATTAAGTGTTACATTACACTCGTCTGCACCCGGCTTTAGAGTTAGGTTGTCGTGATTTTGGATTTGTTCTAGGATTTTTTCGTTCCTAAGTCGTATTTGGTCAGATATTTTGCTCAGCTTTAAGTAGTGTCTGATGTCTTTGTTCCTGATGAACCAGGGGGAGTCAGTTATCTGTCTCATGGTTTTGTTCTGGAATATTTCAAGTGAATTAATGTTGCATTTTGCGGCTTGTCCCCATGCACTTGAGCAGTAAGTCATTGCAGGTCTCATTGTTGATTTGTATAATCGTAATTTGTTGGAAATACTTAACTTGCTCTTTCTCGCCATTAGGGGGTTAAGTTGTAATTGTCTGGCTTTCATTTTAATTCTTGTTTCTCTGATATGTTCTTTCCATGTGAACTTCCTGTCGAAAGTTACACCTAGGTATTTGATAGTGTTTTTCCAAGGGATCTTTTCATTATCTACCTCCAGTTCTTGAGTTGGTAAAGTGGATTTTCTGCTGAAGACGATGGCCTGGGTTTTCTTGGCATTTATTTTGATTCTCCATTTTTTGATCCAATTTAGATTGGAATCTGTCACGGATTCGAGATGTCTTTGTCCGAGATTCAAGTTTCTTGAATGCGCAAGAATGGCCGTGTCATCAGCGTAGGTAAAAATTTTGTATCATTTTGTAGGTCCCTTGGAATCTCTGCGGTGTATATGTTGTATTGTTTCGAAAAAAGAACTCCGCCTTGGGGGACTCCGACGGTAATCTCGGTTTTTCTTGAATGACAGTTGCCAATTTTCACTTGAAATATTCTTCTTTTCAGATAACTTTTGATGAGTTTGATGATAGGAATTCTTATCCCGCCTTGGTTCATCTTGAATATCAGACCTTCGTGCCACATTTTGTCGGACATATTCGATACGTCGAAGAGAGCAGCCATCTTATTATGCTTCCTGTTGTGGTTGTTGATCAACAGTTCAGTAAGCCTCAGGACTTGTAGTTCCGTTGAATGTCCAGTTCTGAACCCGAATTGTTCGTCAGGAATTATGTTATTCTCCTTCAGATCTTCTTCTTATCTTCGCAAAATAATTTTTTCCACCAATTTTGAGATCGTGTAGATCAGACTGATTGGGCGGTGGCTTTGAGGAAATAATGGGTCTTCCCCATTTTTCGGGATCATTATAACTAGAGCATTCTTCCATGTTCCGGGGAAATGGTGAAGTCTGAGGATACTGTTTGTCAGTTTGGTGATCTCTGTTAAGAATTCGTCCGGGAGGTTTTTGATATGAATGTTTGTTATCCCGTCTTCGCCGGGGGCACTTCTTTTCTTGAGTATATTGATTTCTTCCTTGATTTCTTCGAGGTTAGTTGTTCTGACTGTGTCGTCTGATTGTTGTCGAGCGATTTTGGCGGCTGCTACTTCAATTCTTTCCTCGAATACGTGATCATCAACCGGGCGCCTGTTGGGGGAGAACTGTAGTTCCAGTTTTTCTGCGAACGTGTTTGCTTTCTGTTGGTCGGTATGTACTATTCCAGCGAAGCCATGAAGGGGCGTGGTTCGATTATTAGTTCTGTTCTTGAGCATTTTGTTGAGATTCCACATTGGTTTGTAATGGGCGTTTCTCTCATCGCAGTCTTAGTTTATTTTTTCTAAGGCATGACTGTAACACATTTTGAACTTAGCTCAGTGGAGCTAAGTTCACCCAATGGGAACTCCAAAACCGGAAAAGCCAAGTATGGGACGTTCATATCTAGTGTTGATCTTGAAATGAACATGCGGGTGACACATAGGAGAGGATTTGGTCATAAGGTAGGTGTACCCCCTCGCTCTAGACGCAACATAATCTACTTGCATCGACCAAGAAAGATTTTCAATTATCACTCCCAAGTCGTTGTGACACATAATGGGAGTCAAAACAGAGTCTTCAATAACATAACAATGTCTGGGAATATTTTTACCGACAAAATTGTTCAATATTCAAAGGGAGCATCTACGCAGCACACCAATGCGATATCCTCACGATTCTATTTGCAGGGCATGGTGCTGGTAGAGTTGATCAGCATATGATTTCAGGTCATTACCATATTGGGAGCAATTAGTCTTTGAAAATAAAGTGAGATTTGAAACATAAGGAAGCGACAAGAGGGCCAGATCCCTTTGACACACCACTATGAATGGATCTAGATATACACAACTGATCGTGAATGCTGAACCTCTATATCCTTTCATACGGAAATGTTCAATTTTATGGGTGAGACGACGAAGAGGGACCTTGTCAATTGTTGGTTTTCAAGACTACCCAATCAACATTTTCTACTCACTATTATGTTCCAAATTCCGGGTTGTCGCATGACAAACTTTTCATATTATTTTTTGTGCATAATTTCACGACAAACACATGCTCACGCGCGCTATCATCCTCCGAGCAATGGATCACGAGATGTTAATTAGAAACTGATTTTCGTGACACTTTAACCTTCATAATTTTGTCAGCCTGCACGACATCTGTGTCGATATTTCTTATCTCCATCACAACGCAGTTATAAACGGCATAAAAAAATTCATCTCACTAGGAATTTTTCTGCAAATAAAACCCAGATTGACTGGACTATATCTGCTGCTATTTTGAATAAATTATCCGTGCTCACGAGTTGTTTTATCATAACATGGACCATCCATTTGACACGATGCGTTCGATTCATCTGTTGCGGACATGTGGACGCATATCGTTGTGAATTGCATAGAAAAAATTGGGTGGTATCATTTCTGTACTTGACTCTTTTAGACCTTTAAATCTCAGATACTACTATTGAGATAAAAATTATCTGATTTCAAACTATTGTCTCCTGGTTATATTCCGAAGCATGCATATGGTTTTGATCATTAACCACAGCATATATGATTCATTCCAAAAAACGTACTAAGAGTTTTTCGGTGAAACGCCAAGCTTAGCTGAAGAACACATTTTAATATGATTTTTACTAAAAGAATATGTAAGTAACCGTTTTCTGAACGAAATGAATCGTGTGATATCTCGAAGACATGAACCACATATTTTCGAAGTCAAGCATATTCATAAATATGTTTGAGCAGTTTAAGCTATCGCTTCCGCTGCGTGAGTATGTATCTCACTCCTTCTGAAGCTGTGTCCCGCGGCGGGTCCAGAGCTGCTGACCGGAGTCGGCATGTTCGATAAATTAAAACTTGGCCACCCGTTCCATCCCCGCCAATTAAAACGAACGGATAATTCTATGTGTAAAAGATCCCACAGCCATTGCAAAGAGGTAATCCTTGTCCGTTAACAAAAAATTGAAACGAGAGGAGGTGCTTTTATACGTTAGACACATGATATGAATGAAGTTTCCAAATTCTCTCTCGAAGAAATGATAAATAATATTGGATATTATTAATAATAAGCAATCATTCATTACTTTATTTCGAACACTTCTTCATGATGCTAGAACAATATTTGAATAACAACAGATTAAAATAGGTAAAAATTAATTTACGTCAAGATTGTAAGTCAGGAAAGAGTCATCAAAGAAATCAAAAACAGAGGACAGAGACTGATTGCAACCATTTTCAATACGTGGATATTGGAAAGCTAAGGATAGATCAGTATCCTAATGACATATCAATTTTATAACTAACGTATGAAACCTCAGCTCATAAAAATAAATAAAAACAGACTGATGTTGATTATTTCATAGGAATATTATGTTTTTCGATGAAAATTCCAAAAACGTCGATCACATGAGTTTTCAATCAAAACAATTTTGTCATCCATTTTTCTTACCCGAAAAGTAAAAAATCCAAAGAGAAAAATCAGCCATATAATAGAACATCTCGAAGTAATGATCTCGAACTGTCGTGAGTGAAAGATTCTAACCAACTGATTCAATGTTGGTTGCTGTTTTGAAGGTACATATTTCTGACTTTACTGAACTCAACATTTTAACAGAATTCGAGACATCACAAGATGATAAAAAATCAATTCAGGCTTAATGTTTGAGGATGATATCGCAGCTTTTTTTCAACCTCTTCATTATATTTTTTATTTTGAAATTGAAACACTCGGCCAACAAAAAACATGTAATCATTTATCAGCTTTAAGTAGCTTATGAGGGGTTTCACAGAAACCCAGAATGCATGGAAAAATACAATACAATCACAAAACTCAAAACATTGTAATCACCTAGCTTTCTTGAAAGATCCCATGAACTCCTAGTGGAATGTGTAAAACTCATATTTGTGACTAGACTATTCCATTTATACTTCTGACTGGAATTAACTGACTTCACGAGTTTTCCACTTTCCAGTTTTTATCACACCCAGGATATATTCCTTACGAAATCCCCCTAGGAATGAGCTTCTTAACGGCAGTTTTAACTACGCCCAGGAATCTAGAATAACTATTATAAGAAGGCCGAATCCATTGCACTCAATCAGCCTTATTGAATTTCCATTCATCTAAGCACGGAGCTGAAAGAACCGCATTACCTAAAGTTAAAAACATTTTCCTATGCTGATTACTCAGAAAATCTCCAAGAATTTTGAATTAAGGTTTTGGAGATCCATCACACGAAACTGAACAGAGATCAATATAAGAACCTCTTCTTCATCTTGCATAATGGAAACAAGGTGTATCTTCCGCATAAAAAATAAAAAATAATAATTGTCTTCCATCCAATCAGTTAGACCAACACCACTCCTATCAATCGAATCGTGACCCCACATTACGTGATATGAATTGAAATCAGCGCAGTGAATCGATGTGTAGGAGAAATCACTATTTAGACTTCTTGGTCAAATGATTTTGAGAGGTTTATGAATATTTATGGCAGTAACGTCACAAAATTTGAGGAAAATGAAAATAACTTCATCAATTTTCCCTTTCTGAATTTGTTCAACAATACGAATTGATAAATGTTTAACATAACAAGCTAAACAATAGATTGGACTGACTAAAAAAACAATGAATATATAACATTTTAATTTGTTACGGTATATAATTTCTAGTTGTAAATTCGAAATATTTCCAAAATCATTCAAAATTATTTTATATAGAATTGTTTATATTTTTTCATTATGCTCAGATTATTATTATTCCTTAAATATTCCATTGTACGTAGTTATCGAATGTCGATACGCATGTGAAACGAAAGATAATTTTTTTGTAGTTGAAATCGGGTTCATATTCGCGTGTCGCATTGATTCTTTCTTTAAGAAGATTAACTTGAAGAAGTCGGAGTGAAGAACGGTTGTTGTAGAGATTTTGGTAAGCCGAGAATTCCGATTGCTTTTGCCAGATTGTTACGGTTTATGCCGGATTGGCCTTGTTAGATTTTTGAAAGACTGGGGGTAAGAAATTTTAATTAAAAAAATGTAGAAATACGTATCGAATATACTCCTATCCTTTAGATTTATCAACCCCTATTGTTTTCTGAAGAATTAGCGAGTTGGAGCTGAATTTTGCTGGTTTGGCGTGGAAGTAGTATTTTAAGAGAGCTTTGGATTCTCTTCAATTTTTAAGAAATTGGAAATCATCCTTTGGATACTGCCACCACGAGGTTCTGTCAGCTGTCACCCGGATTTCACACTGCCAAGTCGACCGAGGGCATTGTGCTTTGTTAAGTTGAGTAATTGCTACATTATCTCATCCTGAAAATTGCTATTTCTTCGTAATTTTTCCTTTCTTTCAATCCTTTTGTAAGTTGACAGGTTTTTTTCTAAATTTATTCATATTTCTTTTGTAATAACCATAATTGTATTATTTTCTATTCCTGGAATTAGAGAACTCACACTCTGATATTTCTATGACATTTTTGTATAACATTGCTGTTCACTATTTGAGAAAACTTGGGACCTATAAGTGTGAACCGATGTACATGCTCATGCTGTTCTCAGTGAGAATTAAATAACTGTAATTGATGATATCAACTTGAATTATAGTAGACTTAATTAAAATTGTGTTTTTCATTAGGTACAATTGGTCAAAAGACCATATACAACTAACGTTGTGCTTAAACAACGTAGCAAATTGTCCTCTTTCACTAAGATTTTCTCTTTTCGGTGTGGGTCTCTTGGAGAAGAAACACCTACACATAATTTCTGAACATAATCAAGCTTGCCCTTCGAATTTCTCACTACATTTAAATTCAAAATACTTGGCGTCTTTCTCTCTTGTCGTGAGGGTTTTCCAAACCAGGTTCAACCACCCAAGCAATGGTTTTTTGAAACTTCAGATGTTCGAAGATTTCAACAGAATCTTAACCAAAAATCTTGTAACTCAAGGGAGAAAAAAAGGAGAATTGTTCGGAACCGTATTCACGACTTAAATTTCATGAAGCAAATACAACGAACGACTACACCATTTAAAAGTGAAACTCAGAAACCGTCAAATGTATTTCAGATTAGTCACTGTAATTTCAGAAAGCGTCAATTGAATTTTAGATTAGTCATTTAAATTTCAGAAAACATCAAATGTAATTTGGATCACTCAATTGAATGTCATTTGATATTTTCTGAAATTCAGTTGACTATTCTGAATTATATATAATGATTATGTTTTCTGAATGTCGGTTCTGACGAAACCTTTCGTTGAATTCGTAATCCTTGAGAAAAGAGAATGAATTCCTTATATTGAAGCGATATTCTTCATTTACCTCTTCATAGTCACTTTCAGTCTCCTGACCACTTATTAGAGAGTTGAAGTGCGCATAGCATGTAAGCCCGAACGTTAACTTGAGAAATAACGTCAAATATAACGTTTACGTGCTGTAGTGAAAAGAGAGTTGAAGTACTGCCATGTGTACGCTAGACTACTAGCTAGCAAAGCTAACTAGATTATTTTCAATGTTAGGATAAATTTATGTCGAAATTCAAAAGTTCGTGTACTTTAGCGTTTAAGGTATACGTGAGAGGACGCTAGTTTACGTCGGCCGTAAAGCTGACGCAAATGTAAACGTTAAAAACTGACGTATGCGCATGTGTAAATGTCAATTATAACGTTTACGTCTACGCAGGTGGAAGCACTTCAACTCTCCATTGCGGAGCTAGTTACTTAAGTGTTCAAAGTACGGAAATTCTCATAATACAACAAGTGTGCATTCACCTAGGTTTGAAGGTAGGTAAAACATTATCTACACTTGTTGAAAATTCCGTTTCACAATTGTAAAAGTGTAAACTATGTGCTGCAGAAAACGTTTACATATGTGGAGATTTTTCCTTAATTACTGGTGCCGTACGGGCCACTTTAAATTGGACTTGTAGCTACAGGCAGATCAATTGTAGACTTGTCACACTTGTCGAGTTTGTGTTACGGGCCCCAGGTGGACCAGGTAGACACCAGACAATAATACTGTACGCGACACCTCGATGGTACTAGGCAGTTGAAGAAATGCGAAATAGAAACTACCTCTTGTCTCCGCAGAGGAAGAGTTCACTACAGGACAATTGAAACTTGAAAAGCCAGAAAAACAAAAATTCACCAAACAAATATAGATCAAAAAGGATTAAACAAATAAACGCAAAACGACAGTTATTCGATTCTTCGTCAGAGTTCAATAGAAGTAACTCATCATGGCAGTAATATCGATAATAGATCCAGAAAATAAAGAAAACGACAGAGTGTGTTTGATTTGCAATGAAGAAGGCAAAAACGACGAGCTCTGATGCCTATGCGACACGTGCTCTAAATGGGTCAATTCTGAATGCACCACGGATCTAAACTGAAAAGGACCGAAGGCCAAAGTATGGGTGTGCAACTTTTGTTACAATTACAATTTAGGCCCTCAATCGAAAGGCTTGTTAGATTTCGTTAGTTTTCTTTCGTCAACTTAACAAATACAGTTCGTCAATTTATCAACGCTTGAGGGTAAGAAGGCGAACATTCCCCGTTTTTTTTTATTCCATGACAAAAAATGTGTTCAGCTAGAGCTATGATATTTTGATGGCTCATTACTGAGTTCAAAATATCAATAAATAAATATTAATAATTTGGAAAAAAGGTAAAATTTAGAAATTAGCCTCAAGTTCGCCAACTTACCACCCTTTTCCCTATATTACGATGTAACTACATACGTTATTCGACGGGCCTTGTGAATTATTGAAGGGGACACCTTAGAACTGGGAAACAATTGAACAATAGATCTTGAAATGAATCCATATTAAAATTTCAGAAGAGTACAATGTGGCAACGAAGCGAGAACGCATAAGGACAAACACCATTTGTTACGCCGACCAGTTGCCACCTTTCATGTATTATAATATACCTCATGAGGCTTTATTATCGCACGTGGATAAAATTTCAAATTTAATCCAATCTAACGACAATTTGAGAGAAGTATCGTTTTTCTGGAACGTTGAGGTGTCGTGAATTTAGACAAGTAAGTCTTCATGGATTAATTTTATTTTTATTCATTTTTTTCATATATATGTTGGCCATTACTGAACAATACCTAGTGGTATATTGTTCAAAAGTGCGTCCCATATCTTAAGGCAAATTTGAATTACGAATTTAACAGAAAACTTTTTATTCACAGATCTTTGTGTATAGAGAACATAATGGTGAAAAGAAAAAGTTATAATGCGAAAGTTACCAAGAAAGTCTTTAGCACATAAGACTGTTCAAATGAATGTTTTCTTTAACCATGATGATTCGATATTCTGACTGGAGTTTGCAGAATGGTCGGAAGTTGGAGTTGAGTTCGACGTTCTATTTGAAAGCTTGTCAGAAGCTGCTTTTTAATTCGTCAAAATTTTGTACGAAGTACAAGCACTGAAGTGCACTGTATTGCTCGCCTTCGAAGAAAAACTTATGTAACTCAGAAGTCAAGTATCGTAGGTACTTTAGAAAGAATGGATTTAAATTTTATTTTCCTGAAACCGCTGATATGTCTACTGTAGATATCTAAGGATATTCGGGTCTATTATGTTTGCGTATTGCTATGAATCTTGCTGTTATAGTCACATTGCTCTCTTCCTAATTTATAACAATATGGCTATGATATTGCGTACTCTGTTCCGAGCTTTATTGCAATGTTGGTTATGCATTATTGTATAGCAATAATACTAGCAGGGTCTTCAAGAATCGGAGCTTTAAGATCTGACAAACTGTGTTTGATGCAACGATAGCGATATCTTTATCTTAGGATTTTTAGAGACTTACATCCGCGGATGCGATGCGGATGCGGATGTTTAAGATCTTATATAAATATAGAATATGAGTAAAGAACTTAAACAATGATAAACTAATTAATAACAGCCGTTTCGACAGTAGCTTTTATTGCATATTTTACAATGAGCCTTAACATTGTCCTCTTTATGTGGTTCGAAATATTTTCATATATTACTTTGTGTCGGTGGTGACATTTTTAATCAACTTCAGATAATTCAACAACAAACGGGAACCTCGCCAGAAAAATGAAAAAGATAGATTTAAAATGATAAACTTCACCTACAATGAAACGTACTACCGGTGAAACATAATGACATGAATATTTCCCAATTAACATTATTTCAAGAACACACAATATTCCCAATATTATTCAAAGTTTATCTTCTATACTTTACGACAAGTAATCCAAAACACAAAAAAACGTTTTGATTAATTCACAATCAACATCTGATTCACCACAACAAATGCTTCGGATCTTGTCCACCAATTTCTTCGCCCCCCTTGTTCATTGTCTCGTGCGAACGGCAAGCGCCAATTGTCGTCCGCGCCCATTTTTTTCTTGTCGCAACCCGCAACTCGTAAATTGTATTACATCCGCATACGGCATAAAATCCGCATAGATTCTTGCGGATGCGGAAGCGGATGCAGAAGTCCAAACTTATGCGGAAGCTCCGCATTTGCGGATGCGGATGCGAATATTCGCAACAACCCTAGTCGGGAAATTACAAATCTCCACACAGTTTGAAGGCACCGAAAGAACACAGTCGCTGACTTTATTCTTCGTTCAATTTTCAATAAATATGTGAACTTCGTTTAATTGAATACATGTCCCATCAATTTTGTGTAGAAATATATACCTTTATCCTCCTACAAAGTTGTCGTCTGTTGTATCTCACTCAGATGGGAACAAACATAATGATCCTCCTATAAAACAAATAAAAAATTAATGTACACAGGGCCACCGCCAGACATTTTGCCGCCCCGGCAAAATAAAATTTTGCAGCCCCGGGAAAATTATATTTTGCCAACTTGCTGTGTTGTATTGAGTTTGGGACTCATAACAAACTCTTTCACAAAAAAATTCAGAAACGAAGAAAATATAACTATAAATATGTATCAGACAAAAAATGTATTGAATGAAAAATAACAAAAAGAAACATATATACAGTAGAATCCGTTTATAATGACATCGGGGGGAAATGAATAATACGTCATAATAACCGGAAGTCACATAAAGCAGAATTTTAGCAAAATTGATGGTATTTTTCTTGGATTCAGTTTAAGAAAAGAACGAGAAATTCAGATTTTGCTTTATTGAAAAAATTAAAAATAGCTTCTCTTACAAAAAAACTAAATATAAAGAACTTTTCCATTTTTTTGAAAAATAATCTGAAATTTTAATTTGCTTATGTTTTTTTCGACTTGAAATAATAGCTTCTTACACCATTGTACAACTTAGAAATTGCTTCAATGGATGTCATTTTGTCCACAAAACACCAATAATCTCTTCAAGGATCTGGATTATACTAAAAAGCATGTCGTCACGAGTATGTCTCGTATCGTATCACACCTCATCGCATTAAAAAGGGTAGGGTGGCTTCAGAAAACGATCGAGCGGTCACTATAACCGGAAAATTTTTCGAAAAATCATGTTGTTGTATCTGAAATCATGTCATTGTAAGCGACATGTCATTATAAGCGAAGTCATTATATCCGGACCCTATTGTAAGGAGTTTTGAATGAAACCAAACTAACACTGTATTTGCGTCATTATAAGCGATTGGTCAGTATAGCCGGCGTCATAAAAAGCGGATTCTACTGTAATGGCCATTGCATGTATAAAAGTGAACTAGAACCATCAGACTCGAATGTTCGAACTCAAATTAATTTCTTCCTTCTCTCTTTCATCTCGCAAAAGTCATGAATTGTTTGAGATATATCGAGATTATTGACTATCTCATGTTCAATGGATGTAATGGCTAGATTAGATAATCTATCTTGGGCCATTGTTGATCGTAGAAAATTTTTCATTTTCAACTTTGAAAAGCTTCTCGCGCCAAAAGTATCCCAAAAGTATTTTCCATATTTAATAAAATCATTATACGACAGTTTTTACGATACACGATACCGATAAATATAAATGCGTATGTAAAAATTATCAATCAGGCAGTGAGGTGTCATAATAATAATAAAATAAATTAATCGATTCAAGTACGAATGCATTTGTATAAGATATGTAAAATAAAAATGCGGAATTCTAAAATGCATTCACATACAATATATCGAGAAACAATGAAAACGCTCTCTGCTTTTAGTGTATGAAACTAATGTTGAAGGAAAAAAATTTGAGCGCCTTGGATTTTGATTATTACTAATTCTTCATTCCAAGGCAACACAGCTCTCTTGTGTGAGGAAAATTCTAGACAATGATATCCGGATCAGAATAAGGTACATGTTATTCTTACGGTTTTCTTTCTGCGATTTGACCTTATGACATTTATTACCTGTTGCCGTGTTCTTAAACTCAAACATCTGATTAAGTAAATGAAAAAAGTTCAATATAAATCTTAAGTATTCACCTATCTCTAATAATGATTATTATAATAATATTGATATATTCTTTTACTATGACCATTATCCAATAAATTAAGAATAATCTGCCTCAAATTTCAGCGAGGCATCTTTCCAACTCACTTAGAGGCGCCTTTTCGAATTATTGAAACGACGCTGTATGGCTTTATGAATAATATGCGTATCTGAGGCGATCGATGAAAGACTCAAAAAAAATCACCTACATCACTGTCAATAAGCAGAGAGCGCTTTATACTTATTATCGTTCAATTTTGTGGGGTAATTCAGTTCGAAGATCACAACTCCGAATATAGATAAAAGACTTATATTATGTAGCACTATATAGTTTTGCAAAAATATTGAATACTGAGGACTAACGAGTTGATACCCTTATTTCTCGAGTATTTTAAATCCCTCCCGAATATCAAAATTTAGATTTCCGATTGCCAAACTGAAAATAAGAATCATTACTGAATTATCCTAATTATCCCGAAAACTTTACAGTCCCAGATGTTCATCAAAGGGACCGACCGTCTTGATAATGAACTCGTAAACAAACGGGTGTAACTAGGATGAGAGGCCGCTGACGCGTTGGCGAAATTTACAACCTGACAGGGATTTTTATTTATGATAATATAATAATAATATATACTTTATTTAGCATACAGCTATTCGAATACATGAAGATTATACAATATACTATACTATTCACATTACAAAGTTTACTTATCTTTTATTCCTGAGATATTCACAAACATTTTTGTCAAAACCGCGAATACTTGTCGACCTTTTTATTTCATCAGGGAGTGCATTGTCCATTAAAACACCGTCATACAGCAAAGAACCCATCAGAAAACTCTTATTTGTGAAGTCGACATTAAAATTGTCCTTCGTTCTTAATGATAGGGAATGCATTTGATACCTTGTCGTCAGCATCTCGGTGAGGTAAGATGGAACACCTCCATTGACCATTTTGTAAATGAGGGACAAATTTGCTTTTTTAGTGTACTCCTCTATCGACAGCCATTTCAAAGCGTCCAGCATGCATTCAATGGGAGTGTATCTATCACATCCCAAAATTATCCTCATGCATCTGTTCTGAAGGACCTGCAATTTCCGTATATGTTCCTTTATACAATTTAACATCTATTACTCTTGTATTGGTTTAATTGCATTTTTATCTGGTTCTTTGTGTACACGTGTGATATATTTGGTTGACCAGGCTCAAACAGCCGCCCCTGAGTTTAGTCGTGTTTTCGCTTTCACTTTCAATAACAGGCGGGATTTCCAAGGAAAAAAATCTAGTATGACGAAACTGATTTTGCTGCCCCTAGAATTTGCCGCCCTGGCAGACTGCCCGGTTTGCCGGCCCTGGCGGCGGCCCTGAATGTACACCAATTTGCTATTTAGCGTTGATAGACCAAATATATAAATATTATTCTGTCTCAGAATCGCCTATGTACTGTTTTTTATTGACAAAAAATTTACTTTTTCTAATAAAATGTTGAAACCGGCCCACTTCTCCTATTATGAATTAAACATGGCGTTCGAAGTAAATACATCGTTCCTTATCACGCAGCTAAATCGTATGAATAAGGATCAATTAATATCAATAATTGTTGACAAAATGATCAACTTTGATAGTGTAACAAGCATGAGTTCGGTTACATTCGATAAAACAAAGGAAATGGTTAATAATCATTTCAAAATAGATTTTCAAGATTCTAACCTGAAAAACAATGAATCTAACGAAATTTTATTGAAGTTAGTTAGTCAAATGGAAAACAGAATAGAGGATCAGAAACTCATCATTGAACTACTTCAAGCAAATAAGGTAAAGGAACCTTCAGAAAATAGTTTACTTAACAAACATAACACTGAGGCACCGGGTAACGGAGATTCCAACAGTGTTGTCGAGTCGTTTACACCATTTCATGAACAAAGAGATGAGATGAAACAGACCGTCAAAGTTTCGAAGACTCTGGAAACGGAGAAACAATCGAAAAATAGAAGTCCACAAAAGAAATCGAAGGAGAAAAAAGGGAAAGATAGTAAAATCATAGGATCCATTGAGGTGGAAAATACTGGTGCTGAAATAAGTTTCGCGGCAGTTACAAAGAGGGCCTGGTTACACATAGGTTGAGTACAATCAGGTGTAACCAAGGAGCACATACAGAATTACCTGAAACATAAATTTCCCTGTGCTACATTTATAGTAGACAAAATACAAGGGAGTGAAGAAAATTCAACAAGCATTTCATTTAGGGTGGGTGCAGATTTTACCCTACTTGAGGAGCTGAATAAACCAGACACTTGGCCCAGAGGAATCTCTGTACAGAGATTTCGTTTTTTTCGGCGCTATAACGAAAAATTATGATTACAACATAGCGAATTTAAATTGCTGTTCAATTAGGGGAAAAATTGATCAGGTGGAATGTTTTTTCTACGAAAATTCAATAGATTTTGGAATTATTACGGAAACTTGGATGCCAGAAGACAACTATTCAAAATTTAATATCCCAGGTTTGAAAGTGGCTTCTTACTTTTCAAGACTTAGTTCAGATCATGGAGGTGTGGCCATCATCACCCGAAACAATTATGACACCACAATACTCAACGAACTCAAAATATATGAAACCGAAGGAATCTTCGAGATAACAGGTATTGAAAGTAAAGCTACATGTACACAGATTATAGGCATATACAGAGCACCTTCAAGCAAAAAAACAGATCTTGAAGATTTTTTCTCCAAACTATCTGAATGTCTCGGAGTGATCAGTAAAAAAACACATGAAAAGACAATTTTTATTGGTGGCGACTTCAACATAAATCTACTATGTCAAAATAGAGACTCGTTGAGATTGCTAAATTTGATGAGAGAGTTTCGATTCGAACCTCTTTTCCGAAGACCGAAGAAGTTACTTTGGAGTCATCCGCCTGCATCGACAATATTTTTCATAACAATTATGGTACTAACATCACCAAAAGAATAACCTCCAATCCACACATCTCTGACCACTTTGCCCAGGTAGTTCAATACACAAAGCCTTATTCCGAAATAAAACAGAAACAATTTAAATATTCGAGGAGAATAACTGATGATAACTTTGATGAATTGGTAACACATCTGAGTATGATTGATTGGATAGATGGGAAATATCGCGACGGTTCTCCCGACCAGATTTTTCAGTCTTTACATGACGAGATCGTTTCAGCCGTAAATAAATTTTGCCCACTTGTTAAAGAAGAAGTGAAATCAATATCGAAATTTCAAGAACAACCCTGGTATACTGAGGAGCTGAAAAATATAAAAAATAAATTAGATAGTCTACAAACTCGTTTAGAACTCAAACGAGAGAAGGATACCTTGGAACTTTACAGGAGATATAAGATACATTATAAGGCATCCTTAGAAAATGCCAAAAAGAAATATTACTCGATGCAGATCGATGAATCTGTAAATAAACAAAAGAAGGCATGGGAAATTGTAAACTCTTTCAGGAAAAATAAATACGATCATAACGAAATCGAACCTGAAAAATATCATAGGTTTATCCGGAACTTCAATAATGAATTTCAGTATACCGAAGAAGAAGAAGCTATGGCATATTTAAATAAAGTGGAAATGAGGAGTTTTAAATCATTTTTCTCACACCCGACAACACCGGATGAGGTGAACGAAATAACAAAGATGTTAAAATGCAAATATACATATGACACATATTATATATCGACTCATATATTGAAAAAGATAATAAATGTAATCGCAGAACCTCTCGCGTACGGTATCAACAGATGCTTCGAAGAAGGTGTTTTCCCGGAATCACAGAAGAAAGCGATGATCATTCCAATTTATAAACATAAGGGGGACACACACATTCCAAGTAATTATAGGCCAATATCGATTCTTCCTACGGTGTCGAAAATCATAGAATCCTTAATAAAGAAAAGATTGGTAAATTACTTTGAACGAAGTAATATTATTACTGATAGACAGCATGGATATAGGGATAAGAAGTCTACAATTACAGCCTTAATAGAGGTAGTAGAAAAAATTACTGATAGCCTTGATGGGGGTAGTAAGGTGGAATTGAGTTTATGTAATCTTTCCAGGGCTTTCGACAGTGTTTCTCATCAGATTCTCCTGCAAAAGTTAGAGTACTATGGAGTACGAGGTCCTGCACTCGGATTGCTAAATTCCTTTTTGAAAGGTAGGCAGCTGCGGGTGCAGGTAAACAACACGAAAACCTCCTGGATGACTATGGTGAAGGGCGTGCCCTAGGGCTCGATACTGGGGCCACTGCTTTTCATACTATACATTAATGACCTTCCCAATAATATCTCGTGTAACCTTGTATGCAATTATGCAGATGACACCACCTTTCTGAATGAATGCAAAGTATCAGTAAGAGCATAAACAGAAAATACTCTGAAAGAAGCCCAATCGTGGTTCAAATCAAATGGCCTGATTTTGAATTTGAACAAAACCAACATCATCAGAATCGAGATGGGAGCAGGATCGAGAAACAATATAAGGAGTGCCAAATTTCTGGGAGTTGAATTCCAGGAAAATTTTAAATTCAACAACCATATAGACAATTTAATAAAAAAACTATCATCCACAATATACCTCCTACATAGACTAAAAAGGGTCACTGAAGAACCAGTACTGATTAATACCTATCATGCTCTTTTCCACAGCAGAATATCTTACGCTATAATTATTTGGGGGGATGCACCCGAGGCGAATCTTGTTTTTTTGAAGCAGAAGAGAGCGATTAGGGCCCTGGCAGGAATCAGCAATACCACTTCTTGCAGAGAATATTTCAAAAAGGATGGAATATAAACCTTTTATTCTGAGTTTATTCTGAGGTGTCTATTATATGTTCATTGTAACCAACAACAATATATTAAATGTGGTGAAGTCCATCAATATTCCACACGCAACAGGCAAGATCTCTGTATACCCTACCACAGAATAAAACACGCCCAAAAGGCAACAAATTATATTGCAATAAAACTATACAACCACCTGTCTGCAGATTTCAAGACAACAACAGATTTTAAACGTCGCATTCATAATTTTTTGGTGTCGAGAGCCTTCTACTCCATCGACGAATTTTTGTCTGAGAAGATTTAGCGGAATGGTGGATATTTACATATATATTTTTTCAACCTGAGTTGTTTTTTTCTAATGTACTTTTTTTTTCATTGCTTTTTAATTGACTATTAATTGTTACCTGTTGTTGTAACTTTTTGTGAATAAAATTTGAATTTGAATTTGAATTCGAATATAATAATTAATAAGACAAACGACTACAGAATATGCTCTGAATACGGCAATTCACTAGTTGTATTATTTTTTCTCCTCATAACGGGATTCATTCATCACAACCAACTTAACTAACTACTAACTATAATAGACGAATGAAATTCAGTAGTTGTATCGAAATCATTTAAACCAAACCACCCCTCCCCGTTAAAAAAGAATGGCTCTTTCCTCTTTTAACGGGGAGGGGTGGTTTGGTTTAGGGATTAATAGAAAGGAACAAATGAAGAATCAAGTGAAGTTAAATATTTAAGCTCATATTGATTAGCTCCAATGCTCGAATAATCAATTTCTGGACGTAGACATCAAGCTTAACGTCAAGCGGTTCACTGAGGAGTAGAAATAACTGAAGCTGAATCAATATTTCACGGTGAACCAAGTAAATATTCGACGAACTGCTACTAAAACGTGCGACACGTGCGTAAAAAAAAATACACTATGCCATGATCTTCTAGAGGTAGTTTGTGTTATTCATACATATCAATTTTAACTGATAATATAAACTTAAAAAATAAGCCATTGCACTATAAGGAAGGATATATGAGTAATATAAAATTAAAAACAATTCTGGGAAGGCAGTTTTCGACAGGCCTCAAGCAGGCACAGCCATGACAGTGGTACACAGAACAGCTACGGCAAATAGGCGTCTGACAATGAACACCCGAGTATATATCTGGTGTTCTTATCTTGGTTTCTCGGACAATTCACAGGAAGAAATGTAACTGCAGTAAGTCCTACTATGGTTTGCAGGGCCAATCACCACCAGAAGATGTTCGAACGTTGGGATTCGACGGTACCGAGGACCACTTGAATGAATTTTTTCGATAGTAGTATTTTTCAACATTCTTATTTTTTCGTAATGGTGAATCTTCATCTGAGGATGAACTATCTTTATTTGTAGCCTATTATTGGAAACAGGGATAGTCTAATTTTATTCTATTATCAGAAGATCAGAAGCCATGTTCCTACGTAATTCGTGAGGTGGAGTTTCACAAACCCTAAATACAACTCGAACTGAAATTTCATGAAACAGAAACATGTGCGTGATCTTAGGGTTTAGATATCTTTCTGACTGAAAGCAACATAGAATCTCACCGACTACGACCAACCCATATTATCCTGACCCAAACCGGACTATTGAGCCATTATGTGGTATTGTAAATTTGTTTGAAATTTTCATCCTCAGTATAGTACCTAATATTTATTTTGTGTGAACTAGGTAATTTCTTGTAAAAGAACGTGGCAACTTCACGAACTCAATTCTTATTTTGCGTGGGGTTTGTGAAACCCCAGGTCACCAGTTACGGGATATAATAGCTAAAGAGAGCAAATTAGACTTTTGCCTGGAAATAATTGGTGGAGTTCTGGAAATTGTTTTAAATCATTTATTTAGGTCTCTAATATGATGAGTTTGAGTTTTGCCCTAATTTCCTAGTGGAGCGTATGTCGTGGCGTTCGAAAAACCTCGAAATTTTCGGACTATTTTAGGTTTTCCTCGAATAGCTCCTAAACTGAGCACTTTATCGAAACTTTTGTCGTATTCAAAAGTGTTCAACATGAAATTTTGCTTCTAAAGAGTACCATGACATCATATTTTGATGGAGTAGTTTCATAGATATCATACGTCGAAAAACGGAAAATTTTCACACTTTTCGAAAAAAAAATTTTTCACTATATAACGTGATATATCTATCAAACTACGAGCTTGAGAACAAGATGTCATTGATTAAAAATCGAAGACTATCAATTTACGATGAAAACGTAATCCCTCCCCTTCCCAATCACAATGTGAAATCGCGCAGTAGCTCATTAGCAACCCCCCTTTCATAAACAATAAATAACCCTAATCGATTTACAACGTCAATAAAATTATGTTAGAAAGTAAACACAGATAGAAAATCATTTGAATATAGTTTGACGTAACCATGCTAACTATTGAAATAATATGTTTTTAATATAATAAAAAACAATGAATATTTGCAGTAGAAACGTTTGGAGGAAGTTGGTAATGTTAATATGGACTCTAACTCGTCCGTCTCTTCCATATTCAAATTGTCATCAAAATCTTCTTTGCTCCATTCATGCAGGCAGTCATCAAAATCCAGGTCAAAGTCGTCAGTACCAAGAACCTCGTCTCGTTTTCTGTTTCGGCATTTGTGCACGATTGGCCTCTGCATGATATACAAATAGTGGTGCACTTCATCCTATTTTTTTCTGCATGAGCAAGCTCCAAGGCAGCCTTTCGAGCATGTGACTTATTGGCGTAAGGCCTGAAGTTTCCTTCTTCCACCCCCATTGAAGTGGGTTGAGTGGGTTGTTTCTGCAAGTTTGTACCTGCAAATTTGATATGTCATTGAAAAATATTAACATTAATTCAAGAAAATATTATAGGGGGATGTACATTTGGTGCACGAATGTATTTAAAATTCATTATAAAAACAAACGTGGGACTCATAAACTAATAACTCACACTATGACTTACCTGTAAATACATCCTCAGCGAGTGCTGTCGAGCCGCTGCTTCAGTTGGAGGTAAAGAGGCAAGATTAAATGAGATCTTGGTTAATAAGTTTTCGAACATCTCATACAGCAATACATTTAATTGCTTGGAATCATTTCCATGAAGGGCTGCTATGCATTTCTTCCCTGCCTCGTCAACCTCATCGGCAGTAGCATTAGATTTGCTAAACACTTCTGCTGCAGCAGGTTTGAGTTGATTTCCAACGTCTTCGGGAATTTCAGTTTTCCTTTACCGAAAAATGATGACGTAGTGTCACAGCCACTAAATGCATGGAGGAATTATATACTTTTTTTCGAAACAGAGAAAAACTTGTAGTGCTAGGGAGAATAGACAACATCGTGTTTCTTTCATGGTTTTCCTGTCCTGATTGGTTTTTCCGGTGAAGAACAAATCTTTACCATATACTTCATTCATGTTTCTCTGTATCGTCTTTGTCTCTGGAATGTAACCATCATAGTTCTCCAAAATGACCTCAAGGGTAAATTGACAATCCTGTTCAAATGTTTACAAATGAAGTACACGGACGCTGATACCTCATCAGCTTGTGACCGTCCAGCACCAATATGTGCGGCAACCTCATTTTTGAAAAACATTTTTGAACAACTGTCATGATATCTAGCATTAGCTACAATAAGATCGTCAATGTGTCCAATTCTGGACATAAGCTCAGCACTCCAATTACCATTTCTTGTTTTCATCAATTGCAAAAATCTAAAGTGCGAACCTCACGAAAAACATTTTTGTTTGATTTTCGTTTTTTTATATTTTCTGTGAAATAATCAATCGATGCGTCGTCCCCACGTCTACACTTTTCATGAACGAGTATGCTAGAAACACTCGCCAAAACAACATGCTTTCCATCTTTTCTTACCATGCTCTTCTGTATAAATGTTTGTATACCTTTTTGATTCAGTATAGTTGTTAAAACTGAACGTTTCAGTCTTCTAAAAAGGTTCTCTTCTTTACGATATGGCTTTACTTTCAGGCAGAGACTCAATCTACTTCGAGTAACAACTTTTATTTATCCAATAATTGACAATTCTCAAAAAACTAACTACTGTCTTCTTGACTTTTCTACTACATCAAAAAACAAAGCAGTCGAATTCTCACACACTGTCACCTTGTGTCATTCATACAATAATTAATTAATGACACAATCAATGTCCATATCTTTCAGGAACCTTCATAGGTCTTCCTGATCTCGTTCTCAATACCGAGTCTCCAGTTATCGATGCCTTCGATATCTGTTCCGCTTCCTCTTTGGTATGATTATTTCTTGTCTTCTTCGGCACTGATAGTGTTGATGAATCTGATGACTTCTTCATTTCCAGTAAAGAAATACGTTGCACAGGCCTCAGCAATTCACCTTTCCCAGTTTTCAACTTGACTAATATCACCTCTCCATCACGTCCAGAAATAGTTTCAACAACTCGACCTAGGGGCCATTCCATTTTTTTTTATCGAAATCTGAGATCAGAACAATACTGACTGATTCAGTGGAGATTTTCTTCGAGAAAAGGGTAAGTTGACCTAAATATTCTGACTTGAATCTTCTGTTCAAATCACCTTTCAATTTCAAACGATACTTGAATCTTCTGCTAATATCTTTGACTTCAACTAAATCAAGATCAACGACTCCAACCTCTTTGATATCTTGCAAGAACATCGCTGGTGTCAGAACAATACAATCGTTTGGATCCTCGGATATGTATGTTAGTGGACGAGAGTTCAAAACTGCTTCACAATCACAAATAACAGTCTGCAGTTCTTCGAAATCAAGACTTGACTTCCCAAGAGTTTTTCGTAACAAATCTTTCAATAACCTTATAAGCCTTTATAACGAAAAGCAGTTAAAATTTCTCTTTAACTAGTCTATAGTTCTGTTAATTTTAAATATTTTCATTTCAATGCAATTTCTATGTTCGACATTGAAAACTGATAGGAATTGAGCATTTTAAAAGAAAACGAAAATTTTCATAATAATTGCTTTAATGTTGCTCCTTTTCATATATGTATCAAATGTTCACAATAGAATCAATAAAAAATTGAGCTTGTCTCTCATCTAGAAAAATGTTAGTATAAAATTTTTTTTCATCACAAATTGATGGTCTACAACTTTTATTCAATGACATTTTGTTCTCAAGCTCGCAGTTTGATAGATATTTCACGTTTTATGGTGAAAAAATGTATTTTTTCAAAAAGTGTGAAAGTTTTCCATTTTTCGACGTATGATATCTATGAAACTACTCGATCAAAATATAAGGTCATGGTACTCTTTAAAAGCAGAATTTCATGCTGAACACTTTCGAATATAACAAAGTTTTCGATGAAGTGCTTAGTTTGGGAGTTATTCGACAAAAACCTAAAATAGTCCGAAAATTTCGGAAATTGGGGCAAAACTCAAACTCATCATATTAGAGGCCTATTATTATTATGATGAACAGGGGTCGTTGCGGCTTCGTTCAGCCTTCCGGGAACTTCGACCGCAAGGATCTTTTGTTTATTAGAGGCCTAAATGAATGATTAAAAACAGTTTCCAGAACTCCACCAATTATTTCCAGGCACACCATTTTTTGGAGCTAAGTTGCTTGGCTTATAGCTAGTTCGGGGGCTTTTACAGTGATCTTGAATATTAACGCACAGGGCCTTCTTTCTCACCTTATAGAAATGAAGGAACTTCTACATGTCAGAAAACACCTAATGCCACGTTACATTGGAGATTGACCAGACGGAAATCCACATACCGAGATACAATTCTTCTTATGCTATTCTAATAGTCGACAACCGGTGGCACAACAATATATGTAAGGGATATTGCAACATGTTCGGTTGTATGGTGCGATGCTGTGGATTATTCCATGAAGTTTGGGCGCTATGGATCATGCTGCGCATGGGGGGAAGCAGTTTTGATAGGGGCAGTGAACAGGTCACCTAGTTCAAGTTGTAAAGACTTTTTAGGTTACACGGAGGAAAAATTTGATGACTATTTGATACATCAGCAAAATACTGTCATTCTGAAAGACTTTAATAAAGACCTTTTGACACAAGATAACGGTGCACACCTCATGAGAACTATTGCAGAAGCCACGGAACTTGAAAAAATAATCAAGGATGCTATAGGAAAGCAACAATGCCATCGTCTACACTTTCAGACCATATTTCCATATTTATACCAATGAGTTCCAGGCCTTGGAAGTGCAAAGAAACTTCTGATGCCATATGTATAATAGGAGTTGTTTTTTTTCAGCCCCTTTGATTACATTTGAGGGTAACGGGAACACTCAAAATCTACCATTTTATTAGCATCAGATATCTGCAAATTCAATACATCTAAATTTTTGCAGAGTGGATAAAAACAATTTTTCAACCTAAATTTAAGGGGCTGTAACTTGGAGTTAAAAGGGTGTTCAACTGAAAGTTATATTAATAATAATAATAATAATAATGATAATAATAATAATAAGTCAGGAGTCAGGGAACACCTGAAAGTAATCAGTCTCATGCAAAAAGCAGTGGTTCTATCTACTTGCTCAACGATTAGACGAATAATGGCTAGAGATTAAATCGTTGGTGTGTTTAACACCCCGGTTTATATCATCATCTCCAAATGAATTGTGAAAAATAATAATAATAATAAAAATAATAATAATAGTTTATTTCCCGAATTATCACAAAATAATGACCCTCCTTAATTTTTGCTGAAGAATCACCCGTTGAAATCTTTCGCATCAATTTAGAAACACCCCGCATATCAAAAACTCAGACACAAAGTAACGTCAGCAATGCGTTTCGAGAAAACCAAATATTCTGAACACAGAATTGATCAATATGAAGTAATGGTCATGGTATATGGAGAACTTCAAAGGACTTACTGGGAAATATGAAACAGGACTCCGATCTTGCTGATGTTAAGTTTGATAAAAATACATGAAGTACAGAAGAAAACGTCAGTCAATTCTATACAGACAGTTTACAGTATATTTCTGCGAGCATTGAATCTATTAAATGGACTCCAATCATTCCTGATTTCAAAACTGAACAATCGCCACGTTTTGAAACTATACATCGCTCCTTATTAGGAAAGACTGTATTTGGACTGAAAAAAAAAAGTGATGATGACCATGTTGTAAGTATCAGATTAATGAAGGACTTGTTCAATATTATCGGGTACCCACTTCATTATTCAATAAATACTTCCTTGATGACTGGAAAAGTGCCGAAGGAACTGAAAACCAGTGTAATGATCCGGCTTCCTAAAGTGTCCAAACCTAGAATGTCTGCAGACTTTCGTCCAATTAATTTGTTTCCGGTAGTTGATAAAATTCTAGCGATTATTGTATGGCAACAGCTACAAAAATGTTTCGAAGGAAATGATCTTTGTTTGTGGGCCAGTCTGGTTTTAAGAGCAGTCATTCATTTGAGGCTGCTCTTCAATATGTGTAGGGTTGTCGGAGATAAATCAATGATGACAAGTTGGTTATTTTTGCGTTCGTGGATCCTCAGCGTGCTTTCGAGACTGTATGTAGATCGTGATGAAACTCCCAACTTACGGAGTAAGTAATATAGCTTTGGAGTGGATTAAGAGTTACTTGAAAAATAGATTTGAATATGCATATCTAAGAAGTTTTCTGGAAGCGTTTAGAGTGTTAAAGGGTTACCTCAAGGCAGTGTCCTTGGCGCTTCATTATTTATAGTTTATATTCATGATGTTCATACAATTTTGGAGAATACTTTTGTGAACCTGTTTGCCGACGAAACAGTTATAAGTGTGGCAGAAAAAAACTTTCGGGGAGGTTCAGATATTGTGAACTTTACATTGGATATTTCCTTATCATATCCTCAGTAACAGTAATATGTTGGCCCTGTATGGTGTACTTTGTTGGAGAAATGCTTGTGTATTCTTGCCTATCTTCTATAAGGAAAGCTATAAAATCCATGAAAAATAAAAAAGCTGCAGGACCGGAGAGTCTACCTGCTGAGCTCTTGAAAAATGGAACAGAAAAACTAATTAAACACCTTCAAGAGCTTTTCACCCGATACATAAACGGGGACAGAATTCCGTCATGTTGGAAGGAAGCATGGATAACACCCATCCATAAAAAAGGACCACGCAACAACTGTGATAATTATAGAGGTATATCAGTCACAAGTACCATGAGTCGCTTGTACGGAAAAATACTGAAAAATATTATCGAGAAAGAATATGGTCCTCAAGAAATAGAGCAGCAGGCTGGATTTCGGGCTGGTAGATCCTGCATTGATCATATCTGCAGCTTGGTGCAGTTGAATGAGAAGAAAGTGGCGACAAATAGGGAAGTTCATCTACTCTTCGTGGACTTGACCAAAGACTACGATACGGTACCGGTTCAGAAGCTCTGGAAAGTATTGGAACATTCTCCTATAGATAACACCGTAATAAAAGCTGTTAAACAACTATATGACCGCTCTGTGTCTCGGGTTAAGGTGGGGGATAGGCAATCAGAGAGGTTTAGAACAACGAAAGGCCTTAGACAAGGATGTTGCCTTTCCCCAACATTGTTCAAAATATACCTGAACGAAGCCCTGAAGAAATGGAGGAGAGCATGCAGTGGAATGGGAATACCACTGACCGAAGATACCACACTCTATACGTTGCACTTTGCAGATGACCAGGTGGTGGTGGCTCAGGACGCAGAGGATTTGGAGTTTATGGCCAGAAGACTATTCAGAGAATATGAGGACTGGGGTTTGTCGGTCAACAGAAAGAAGACTCAGTAGACTCAGTATCTGTGTATTGGCAGCGATAATGTAGAAGATCTCCAAGTAGACCAACACACTCGTATCAGCTCGTGTAGAGAATACACCTACCTCGGAGCGAAAATAGATAAAGGGGGTAGAACGGAAAAAGAAATAGAAGATCGTATCGTGAAAGGAAGGCAGGTTATCGGATGTCTGAATTCTATCCTGTGGGCTAAGCAGGTGTCTAGGGAGCGAAAGCACCAAATATACAATGCCATATTCAAAAGTATGGTGCTCTATGGCTGCGAGACATGGCAGTTGCACAAAAATCTAGAGCGGCGTCTGATGGCCCTAGAAATGGATTTCTGGCGTAGATCAGCTGGTAAGTCGGGATTGGAACGAGTGAGAAACGAGGAAATAAGAGAGATTATGAGGGTGGAAGACACGATAGTCGATGAAGTACGGAGAAGGCAATTAGTATGGTACGGCCATGTAGAAAGGATAAACGAAGATCGTATTCCCAAAATGGTGCTGAAGTGGATACCCACGGAAAAAAGAAAGAGAGGAAGACCCAAACTAACATGGCTTGGCGGAGTACAGAAAGCAATGTCTGAACGAAACTTACAGCCAGGGGACTGGGAAGATAGAAGAGGTTGGAAGCTGGGTATCGGAAGGCGTTGAACGCTATAAAACCGAAATATATATATATACATTGGATATTTTGAATAAATAGTTATGTGGAAAGAAATTGAAATTGAATGACTTCAAAACAAAATATATGCTCATAAGATCAAAAATTAAATCCCAAGGGTTCCCAGAACAAGGTTTTAGCATTGAGATAAATAAATCACTGATTCGAATGTTTCTAAAATTAGCAGGTTGGTTAAATAGGTTGCAGTTGCAACAGTATAAAGCAATGCGAATAATTTCAAACTGTAGTAGATATATCCCAGTGAATGATTTGCTTCAGACGTTAAAATGGCTTCCTGTAAGACAGTGTAGGTATTATTAACACAAATTTAATTTTTATTTATAAAATAGAACATGGACATATGCAATGCAGGTGTATTTAAATACCTTTTTGGAAAGAAAATTTAACTTGCAGGTTTACAATATAAGATGAAAAAATAACTATGCAGTATATCAAAAGTTAAGACAACTTTTTTACAGAAGTCTTTGTTTTATGAGGGGTTGTTAATACATATTCATTTCTCCCCGAGGCATGTTAAGATTTCGGATAGTATAAGATTGTTTCGAAAGGATCCGATTGATTTCTTCAATGGGGGTAGTTTTTTTTAACATGAGTTCGTGGATTTTTGGATGAGACATTTTTGTTTTATTTGTATGTATTATGTTCACATGTATTGGATATTGTATTGATTATCCAAGTACTGAATAAAGATCATTGCATTTTATTTCATTTCATTTCTTTCATCTCTGATTTATTAAGGCGCAGTTACACGTTGCGTGGTTCCCCTAACCTTTCTGGACGAATCACGAACCACAAACCGTGTGACGTAGGTTATTCGAAAAACCTCCTATTTCAGATGTTGTTTGGTTCGACCAGACAAGTTCGCCGAACTATGCACCGAGTAACTGCGCCATTACAAACCACCTAAATCAGACGTTCTTTGATTCGTGGTTCGTCCAGACCAGTGAACTAATAACACATGGAAGGAGCGTAGAGAAAGACCCACGGGTACGTTTGTGAGATAGAAGAAAAACAGCTGATTGGGGGCAAAACATTGCAAAAGTTCTCATGAGTCTATACGTGAATCGATGAATTTTTTAGTTTCATTTGGGTTTTTCTATATATTTGTGTGTGTGTAATTATCGTTATGGTGCTGAATTTATTTTTTACCTTTGATTTTTCACTATGGTAAAGCCCTATTCGGCATATAATTGTACACAAACAAAGATAAACAACAGGCAGTGGAATTTCATTTTTCAAGTGAGTCTCTACTTATAAATTATAGTTCTTGAATTATCATAGTAATATTCAAAATTCTGCAGGTTTTCCAGTGATTCAAAACATAGTTCCTATGGGTCTTGGCAATGAAATGGGAAAATTTTTACCCCACAAATTCTTCTACTTAATGTAGAAAACACTTTTTCGAAACTGATTGGAACAGACAATTCGGTCAAACTGAACTGAGAAAAGGTTCTATTCCCTCAATTTTTCGATTTTCCTGAACACCTGAGGAAGAAATTAACCAAACCAAGGAAAATCAGAAAAAGATCTGCTAAGAAGGAGATTAAAGCAGAATTTACTTCTGATAAGAAGTTTGAGACAGATCTTCCATCAACTATAGGTTGTTACCTGTTTTCAATTATGCAGTATTTTCATATATTCAGGTTTGAAATATTTTCAGTTCTGATAACTACTTGGAGAATGGAAATACTGATACCCCAAATTGTTCCGAAAAACCTCCGATACGAAAAAAAAGAATTTTTCTCTATCCTTTATTTATTGAGCTTCTTGAATCAATTATTTTGCAGAAGGAGGCAATATTCTGCTTTGAAAACTGCAGTAGCCAAAATGTGCAAAAAAAAAAATAAACTAGAGAGCAACTAGGTTACCAACTTGAAAGAACTCATAATGCAAGTAAAAAATCAAACATAAATTCGGGGCCTTTGGAGAATTATTGACAAATGCAAATTATTGCATGTGTTAATAATTTTGTCTGGTAGTAGTCCTTTCAGAATTTTATTTTGGCTCAGCTCACATAGGTGCCTCCTCTCTCCAGAAACCAATTCGAAGGTATAGTATAGATATTAATTAAACTAGTTTAACAGGGTTGATAGGACTAATTGGGATTGAAACACTATTCATGACTTTGCCGACGTTTCGTGGTTATATTTCCACTTCCTCAGGGCTGAAAATTACATTTAATAAATATAAGAAAAATTAAGTCAAAATCACGATTGAAATACAAATAACAGGGAAATCAAACAATATAACAGCACATTCAACATGAAATCAAAACATCCATATAAAATTAGCACAACAGAGAAATTTCTTATTTTCTCACCACTGTCAAAATTTAGTGTATTCCATTCGATGTTAAAATGTTCATGAATTTCCGGGATTTAGCAACGGCGTTCCTTTAAGGAAGACAACCCAAAATATACACAAATAACATTGACAGCACTCTTGATAAATTATTGATGTTGGTATATTTGATCTAAAGAACGACAAGTACACTAGGCCTCCACCAGAACGAGACAACAAGCCAGCGCGCGACGAAACCGATGCCATCGGCGGTCCCAAAACAACCTTCATACGTACATATGAAGGTTGTTTTGGGACCGCCGATGGCATCGGTGAAATGTCTAACTAACATAGATATTAATATTCACTTTCATTTCTACATCGGGGGTAAGTAGTAATTAGTAAAGTATTCTTTAAATCTTCAATCTTGTAATCCAAATAAATTTTATGTTTTCAGATTTCTGGGTTGAATTGTCTTAATTGTTTATACAACTCAAATTTTCATGAAATAATGAACATTCTGAGCAGTTGAGAACATTTGCTCTTGCTCTCAACTTTTATTTAATATTTTTGATCAGGATCCTCTGAATAACCACCTTCGTCAAGTAGTGTACATTATTCTAGAAGTACATTTCAATGTAAGAATACATCACAAAAATAAAATCACCATCAAAACAAAACATACTATTCGACGAATGTTTACCAAATTAATAAATTTTAAAGGACAATAATCTTAAGCTTTGTAATTTATTTATTACTTATTCGGATTTGTAATTCAATTTGAATTATTCCTTCAGAACCATCAAAGATATTCAAATTCTCTGTTCAACTTGAAAATAAATTTATTTTAATAATTTCATAATTTTTTCTTATCAACCTCCTATTTGTCCATGTGGTATTAGTTGTATTAAAAAATTTGATGCGCACAAAACAAATGCGTTCTGTTAATGATATTTGATTTGAATGAGTAAATTTTCGATCAGCGGCCTTCGACTATTCAGTTTAAAGTACTGTACAATATTTTGAAGTCTTCATGATGTACAAACCTAAAAAATTAATAAACCATTGATACGGAATAAACGCATTGTGAACGAATATATTTATACAGAATTTATTCTTTCAAAACGACAATTATTATAGAAACGTTCAATTTGTTGATAATTTCTTTAAATATCTCATTAATTTAATTCCTACAGGCCACATAAAATGTTTAGAATTTCTCTTTCATTCGGAAACAAATTCATTCAACTTAAATTAATACGTTTCTGTTATTAAAATCTTTGCTAACCAACAGAATATTACAAGGAATTATAAGTTAGAGTCTCACTATAAAAATCAGATGAGTGAGTGCGTCGAAATTATTGTATAAACATTTCAAATCCAAGAAAAAACCCAAAATCTCCTTGAGTTCAGCTCAAACGCGGCGTTTCTTGCCCCAAATCAGCTGATTTTTATCTTCGTACCCAGCATTACGCCGCATCTGAAGTTTAGACTCCTTCCATGTGTTATTAGTTCACTGGTCCAGACAGGTTGGGCCAACCACTCCAACCAGGCACTGTGTAACTTATCCTTCAAACGGTCTGGAGTTCGTAGTTCGTCCAGACAGGTTCGGGTTCGGGGAAGCGCGCACTGTGTAACTGAGCATAGTGCGCATTATCAGAGAACCACAAACCTTCTGACAAAGGTGATTTATTACGAACCACCTATAAGGCCCGGTTTTACAATCGAAGGTTAACTTTAGGTTAAGGAAATTTTGCAGGTTAGGCGTTTTACAATCGCACGAAACGTGGTTAACTATCAGTTAACTTAACCTACACCGAAAGTGTGGGTAAACCTGAAGTTAATTCAAGAACCATAGAATTATTCAAAATTGTATATGTATATAACCTAAAAACGAATGTTGTTTCGTTTTTCTTTGATTCAAAATTTATTTTGGTTGATAATTACACTTCAGATTTTCTGTTAATTTGGATTTAATGGGTTATGATATAAACGCTTATAGCAGTGATGAAGAGGATTATCGTAGACCACTGACTTATTAAACAATGTCCTAAAGTGATCCGTCATAGACCAAATTATTTCGATATTTACGACGATGATGATTTTTTCAAACGATTCAGATTATCAAAAAGATGCGTTTTGGATATTTTCAGCCAAATAGAACATTTGATAGCTCATCCAACTAGAAGGTAGTTAAAATGCAATACTTTTGTAAGTACATTTTTATAAAAAAGATTTTATTTTCAGAAATGATTGTCTATCTGCAAGTCAGCAGCTTCAACTCACAAACTATTATGCTTCTAGATCATTCTTGAGATGTAATGGAGATTTTGCTGGTGTCAGCAAAGCAACTGCAAGTTTGGTTGTGAGATGTGTAACTAGAGCTATCAATACTCTTAAGTATTGTCAGTTTTGATTCTTTAGTATCATACGAAGAATGTTATGATAACCCGTTCTTTTTTTACCTCAGCTCAGGTTCTTTTTGTTTCAACATTTATTGTATTATTTTAGCTCTCTTTTTCATAAGAATGTAGGAGATAGTGGCTATGGAATTAGGCCTTATTTAATTACACCTTAAGCAAATCCAAGGACACCTTCTGAAAGCTTATTTAACGAATCACATATTCGTAAAAGAAATTTCGTTGAGACAGTATGCTCTGTGGAAACGTCGCTTTCCAGCCCTTACCATGGGAATGAGTGTCAAATTAGATACAGCTCAAGCTGTGATTGTGGCAACAGCCTTTCTTCATAACATGGGATGTGACCAAAAAGAATTGATCCCTCCAGTCAATGATGAAGGAGAAGCTGCTGTAGAATTCACTACAAATGTTGATCTTTCAGAATTTCCCGATCAAAGGCATAATACAAGTTCTTCTACTAGAGATACCTTCATAAACATGTATTTCAAAAGATTGAATAACAGAGATAATTGAACTCATGTATGCATAGACAAAACTGTGGAAACATTTATTAAACTGAAATAAAAAACTTTGAATATATTCTTGTATGAATCAATCATCGATTTTAATATTCTGCAAGGCACATTTCTTATCCATCAATGCCAATTTTCGACGTAACATATTCATTCTAGATACTCCTCTTGAAAATGAAATAAATAAATAGCTGCATTTAAGGCACTTCAGACTTACAAAATAAATTATGTGAAATAAAAATGAAATTTTGAATTTAGAGGCTGACTTTGCTTTGTCCGTAATTTTTTCGAAATTGGTCGCCTCAGATCTTTTGATGAATATGACGTCTTATAAATTTGTTAATGCGTCCGACCTACCATTTAGATCAAAAGAACCATTTTTTTCTACCAACTTAATAAAATTTAAACTCAACTCATAGTTACGAAACCTCCATCGGTAAAATTATTGTAAAACGCCAGGTACGAGTTAACCATCGAGTGCCGGTAACCTAACCATAAAGGTGAACTTTCGATTGTAAAACCGGCCCTAAGTGTGCCTATTATAAAGGCGCAGTTACACGGTGCATGGTTCGCCGAACCAGTCTGGATGAACCACAAACCATCTATGTCAGTGGTTCTATCTATGTATGTGGTTCGTGTTTCGTCCAGGGAGGTTCGGCAAACTACGCATGGTGTAACGTGTAACTTCCCCTAAATATATTAATTGAAAGCTTCGATTCCTAAACATTGATCCATAGACATTGTTTTCTCTAGACATAGTATTAGCTAATTATAGTATTCATTTTTATCCACTACTCAATTATCAAAGTTTATTTCATTTCAAAACTGATACTCACAATATTCATTCAATTGAAAATATCTAATTCTTTAATTATTTTTGTGGACTCTTAATAGAGATTCAGGGTCAGAGCAGGGAAAATTTTAAGGGATATTTATTTTTTCTTTCGATTCAAAATTTTCAAATAAAATAAAGGAAAAGACCAAAGAGAAATCATAACAGTACCAACTCATGAAAATGGTGTTTACGAGAAGCCTCGGAGAAGGATGGCTGCCTATAGATTGTCAGGGCGTGTCCGGAGCATGCGCTGTACAACACAGTATGCGCGACGTCGGTGGCAGGGTGGGAGAAAGCAGGCTTCTGTTACACTATACAAAAAAAGACAATCCATCGCAGACTCGACCCGTTGAACTTCGAATTTCGATCGAATTTCAGGATCGTTTGTCCATCGTAGGTCCACGTTTGTCCTTTATTTTTTGTTCGTTTGCCTGATTATGGCATCATTATCAGGCAGCTCAATTCAGTGAGAACAACTCCTGAAGATGTCATACACTTAAACTGGCGAAACAAAGAGAATAAATAAATGACGATAAAACAGGTGACATTAAACGATCGCCTCGAAAGCCTCAACTGATTCAACAAATAATTCAGTTTTGTTCGAATTTCGTGTAGTTCATAGTTTTCGAACTTGCCCGTTTTCATCGTTCAGATTGGCTGGTACAAACTCAAAAACTTCACATCTAGTTAGAATTGTTAAGAATCGTTATGTTGGGATTTTAGATGAATTGTTAATCTATTATTGTTATGAAAAAATCAAATGAAAATCCGTGGTAGTGTATGGTCGCTTCATATTTCGTATAGGAAATCTGGACCAAAAACAACGAAGATATCACATTCGATGTCATTCATGACATGGAATTCATGTTTAAAGGCCAGTTTTATAATCAACTTCAAAGTCCCATTAATTTTGAAGTATCTTCAAGTTCAATATCTTGGTTTCATAACATATTTTAGTTTCTTAAAGTTACTTTCTCTTGTTCAATATCGTAATGAGTTCATTACATTACTGAAAGTAGTGCTGTAATGAAACCCATTAAAGCATTGTATTCGTTTTGTGATTGGCAGCACTGACTTCAGATCCTCTAAATTTTCGAATCAAATCAATTCAAATTTCGTAAGTCACACCAACTGCCAAGATACAATACTAAAGTCACTTATCTCAATTTTTATTTGAATTTCAAGAATATGTCACAAAACTTGACTGGAATAAAGAAAATATCGTTTAATACTCGTTGCAGAAGACAATTCCAACACTCTTGCTTTCGGAAACGAGCGAGCGCATTCGTGTTGGAATAGGAGCCCATTCTGAAACTTGTTTCAGAATATACTATTTTCTATTTCAGTATCGTAATGAGTTCATTAGACTACTAAAAGTATTGCTGTAATTAACTCATTACAGCATTGTTTTCAGATATATTTTTCGTTTTGTGGTTGTCAGTACGGACCTCCGATCTTATCAATTTTCAAATTTAATCAATTAAAATTCTGTAATCTGTCCAATTTCGTAGGTCGCGCCAACATCCAAGATACAATACAAAAGTCACTAATCTAAATTTTAATTTGAATTTGAGAGTATTTCACAAATCTTGACTGAAATAGAGAAAATATCGTCTAATACTCGTAGCATTATCCAATTCCAACATTCATTCGTGTTGCAACTTGTTTTAGAATATAGTATATTTATATTTATCAGAGAATATGCCTCAACTTTCAACCTGATTTGAGGTTATTGCTTATTTGCAAGAATTGTGTTGTTTTATTTCGAAATCAACAAGATAACTGGTTCTTCTAACAGTCCCAGTTTTTTTCAATTGAAAAAAAAATGAAACAATTTTGGCTTCATGCGATGAAGTTCCGACAAAGAAAAGATTTTTGTTTACCAGAAAATCATCTCCAAGGATATGATGTTGATTTTTTCTATAGATTTCGTTTGGAAAAAGAAACTGTTTTGAATTTGCTACATGAAATGGAAAATAATTTTAAGATGCCTTCGAATAGGTAAGTATAATGATTTTTCATTATACAATTCTGAAAGCTCTATCATAACCTGTCGATTCAGACCATCGAAATGCGAAATGTACCCTTCTTCAGTGAGGCCGCACCGTAAATAGTTTTACGGTGCGCTGATTTGAATCTTTTCTATGGCTGAGATGAATTATTATTTATCTTCTTAAGAAACACAGAGCAACGATTATATGATGACATTTGATTTCAGTGTTTTGAGTAATGATTGTTCTACAATAAAGTAATGGTTTCTAATGAAAAATATCGTTCATTACATGTCCAGAAAGGCTTTTTCCGTGCTTGCACGACGCCGAGCCGAACACGGGAACATATCGCGAGCGCATGGAAAAAGCTTACTTTCTGGACTCGTAATGAAATATACTATCGACTATAGTAGATTAAAATCGGTTTCAATTTTACATCAGTATATGGTAGACTTAGAAAGTATTTAAATAAATATTTTTCAGAGGCGTCTGCATTACACCTATATCTCAACTAATCACATTAGTAAATTTTATGGGTAGGTCCAAAATATATGAATATGCCTGAAATCAATGCAAAAATGGAGGAAACAGCAGAAAATTTGTGTATAATTGGAACTATTCTATGAACAATCATTAAAATGGTCTCACCAGGGATAACGATACCGGAGTAGAAAATCATATTTTGCAATGAATGTGAAAACTGTGAGCAATACAAAATTATGAGCAAGACTTATTGTATGTAGGTGGCCTGTCTCGGTACATGATTAAACAGTTGTCTTTAATGATGCTGGAACGTGAATTTGTGAATGACGAATTTTTTCGTCTTTACATTCTAGTAGGGGATAGTGGGTACGCCTTGAAAAAATAGCTAATGACAAAGCTTCAACATGAATTGATAGAGGCCATCGTTCAATGTAACCTGTTCTTTCGAGCATTTCGGCCGTCGTCGTGGATTAGTTCTCGACGTTTCGCCAGTTCGAGTGTCTGGCATCTTCAGGAGTTATATTTCACGAGATGTCCCCACTCAATTAAGATTCCTGAGTGTATGAACTGGCGAAACGTCGAGAACTAATCCACGACGACGGCCGAAATACTCGAAAAAACAGTTTACAAATCTTCAACAGCCAAAAACACCTTCTTAAATTTTATATAACGAAGCAATCATTTGAAATTTGGGATGAGGCTACAATGAGACTCAGTATTGAAATTGAATGATAATCTACCAGTTTTTTATGCTGGTACAAGAATATGCTTGAAATTCAATAAAAACATATCATTTTGTTAGATTTAGCTGATGTATCAAGTGAAGAGAAATGCTGATTCAAAGATCATCTTTATTCGATTCTTTTTGTTTTAATTGGATTTCTAAATCAAATAATGTTAATCATTCCCTTCTGCCTGGATTATATATATATATCGAGCTTTGTTGTTTTTTCATAAGAATAACTTTCATTTTGAAGATTGTTTAAATCTGAATATTTTTTTCCTGTTCATAAATTATCCCTCACTGAACATAATGTCTTTTACATGTGTATAAGATTATACAATTATCTGCTGAAGAATGTAAGGGATATAACTGATCATAAATTATTCAAGAGTAGGATATTTGCGATAATTGTTAACTGTGAACCATACACGTTAATTGAATTCAGAGATTATTGTAAATATTGTATTGCATGAGTCGGGATTATATTTTGTTACCTCTTATTTAGTTTAATCATGAATTTTTATTGCAATTCTGGAAATAAATATATATTATTATTATTATTTACTAATAAGAGTTTCCACTTCTCTAGTAAAATTTCGGGTGAACTCCTTTGTAGTTTTTATTCATTGTAATGCAGTTATTATGAAAACATCTCAACACAGGAGAAATTTACAAGTGGAAGGTGGTCCCGTCCAATTTCATCATGAAATTGAGTTTTTTTAAAGTGAGTTTTAATTTGGAGAGCACTTCAACTAAAGCGTTCTTTAGGTGTTTATTATGAAACTAGCCCTAAGTCAAGCGAAATAGCTATGTACACATGGAACTGCTGTTCTTCAAAAATCGGTCAAATAAGTTTTCATGTTTTTTAAAAAGCCGCTTGAAGCAAACTATCTCTCTCCTCAAAATGTGTTGCTGCCTTTTACAGACAGGGAAAAGGAAGTGCTCCTTGTGAATTTAATTTTTTTTCCCAAAAATGAAAGATAGGTAAAAAATTTTTTTTTTATAATACGATTATTGCTGCATTCTGAATCTACACACCCTTATCATTATTTGCAGATAAAAGAACTGTTACCGCGTGACAATGAAACAAGGGTGAGATTTTGCAAAAGTTATTGGAACAAACTCCGCGAAGTTTTGAGTTTTTGAACAATATATTGTTCCCATAAACTGTTAGGCGCCTATGGAATACGATTACATAAGCGCGTTTGCTACGATTTGTCATTCTTTATTCACATTCCTTTTACTCTAGCTGAGATTGCATTTAAATTTGAGTCCGACCAATACCATTGATTGTCCTGGATGCCAAATATAGGTATGTACGGAATATCTGAATGCATACCGAACAACTGCAAGAGCGATTTGCTTGTCGTTTGTTAATACCAAAAGATGTGATTCCAGAACATTTTTGTTTTGTTCTTGTCTACTATCATCCGTGCAGCAGGTTATTCAATGCTGCTGCTACTGTAAAATTTGGTCACATTAGTCCAAACTTCTCATGAAAAATTGAACAAAAAAATACGTATGTAACAGGGAATACGTCGATATATATTTCGAATTTCGATTAATGAAAACTCAATAAAAAATAACAATCTCACCACATGAAACTGTAGGACCATTTCAAATCCTATGTTCTGTGACCCAAAGATATATATTATTGACGGACAAACCTACTGCATATGGAAAAAGAGTTTTTATCGAGCTTGATATCTTTGTGTAATTGATACCAACCGCCGCGGCGGTAACATTAACATGATAACACTCCAAAAAAACCAGTCTAGTAATCCTTAAAATAATTCTCTAGCCTGCTTGATCAGCAAACTTGACTGTATATTGATCTATGATAAACCATAACGTTAATTGTCAATTTATTGTTCACTATCAGCAGTATCATAGTTGTAGCATTGGGCGTTTCCTTGAAAGATGTTTTTCTCTAGATATGGGAATATGATCTGATTTGGTGAGTTCTGTATGATGAAAGAATGACTTCAAACGTTGAATTCGAAAAATTTGACCATTTTTTCTACTTCAATCATTCTAATATACCTCCTCGCCTCATGGATTTTGAAATTTTTTTTCTAATTAGGTTAGCAGGGCCGTGCACCCCCCCCCCTGAGATTTTGATCCTCCCTTTCGTTTTTCGCACTACAGCCCCAATATAATTCATCTAATCCTAGACGCGAGAAAAAAGTGCTGGATTCACAACAATTTTCCGGTTTCCAAAGGATCTACTATCTAATCGGCAGAGGTATTTAATGAATTGATAAATTTCTGAGGCACGTAGAATGATCAAAAATCATGGAAAGTTTTCGTTGACGATGAATTCCATGATTTTTGTTTACCCGAAGTTATAAATTCATGAAAGTACCCATGTGACTCCGCATTCTCCTCAATCGTTACCCGATGATCTTTTCATGGACGGTTGTTTTTATATGGCGGTATCTTTGATGCGGAGTTCTTCAAGGGGCAAGTGCAGCTACTCTTTTATTTCAGTATTGTCCATTCTGCAATGAGGATATTTTTTTCTGAGAAGGAGAAAATATATAACCTTTTTATTTGTATTTCTATTCTAGATAAAAAGTATTTGAGTTCAAAACCCGTTGAGACTGTATTCAGGGAGTATTTTTAGTTTTTAGTGTCTCTGCCTAAAATTGTGTTACTGAAATAGTTCCATAATTATTCAGGTAGGTAGCTGATTTTTCCGTAAGGCGCCTCTCGTATGTGATATTCTACTTTTTGCTTTTAATATAAATTTTCTAATAGATAATGAAGGTCAGTACAGTATAACACAATATTTTTCTCCTAGATCCTTAATGATTAACACTCCTTTGTAATCCAAAAATAATTGGAAAATAATAATCGAATAGTTCGACGATACAATTTACATATTACTTAGATTTCACTTTTATCGGCACTCCCGAACGACTGCCTTTTTTTGTTGAGAGTCACTTTGACTTACGTTTATATTTTTATGTGAATTCACCTTTGGAAACCATGGATATTCGAAAATTTTTCAAAAGGAAATCAACTCCTCCAAAAAAATGAAGCTTCATACATAAATGTAGACAGAGAAACAATACATGAAGTGTATAGCGAACCGGACCGTGCAACAACTGCGTATTAATTCTGTAAGACTAACAGATATGCCTACTCTGTGGTTCAGTATTTTGTTTTCAGAAGTGAAAAATATTTGTATGTGTTGTGTTTCTTTTATTTTTTAATTTGATAATTTATTTGTTGATTTCATTTTATGGAGCAGTTTTGTATTATATCGGATAATATTTCAATTTCTTGTTTCTACCTAATTGCTTGATTCATTTAATGGTCCATTATTATTCATATATGATTTTCCTGAATATCGTTTTATCGAGCGTATATGTATATTTGTTTTTATTTCGTTATTACTTATCATCATTCATTGGCAATTATTTTATTCCATTCTTCATATTATTCATGTTTTATTTTCCTATTTTCCTGTTAATATGTTATTTGTTTCGAAAACAGTTGCCGTTTTTTTATACACATCACCTTATGTTGTTGACGTTAAAAAAATGTTGAGGTAGAAAATTTTGTCAATTTTACTTTGACCCCTCCCACTTCAGAACAAATTCAGGGTTGCCTCTGCATGAATATAAAAAAAAAATAGAAAGAAACGAAGCCCTGATGTCGCCTGAGCCTCATCGTGTTTCGAAAATTTTCATTTTGCCCCCCCCTGTGAAAAAATCCTGCGGGCGCCCATGTCTTTAACCGAAATTAATATCGGTGCAGCGAGAGAAATTGTGATCGAAAATCGTCCTACCAACTCAAAACATCTCACAAGAGTCTTTAAGAATCATTTTGATTGAGCATTTGGGAAAACAACTCGTGAATTTTCTACGACGATAATGCGCCGTCGCGCCGAGCTACAATTATGAACAAATACCAGGCAAAAAAACTCGATAAACACCATCGATCAACTACCGTTTTTGATTAATTCAATTCTGTGGGACTTTTTTCTATTAGACAAACTAAAATTGCCCCTCCGTAGAATACGTTCCGAGTCGATTGAAGCCATCAACAGAATTCGGTGCGTCAGTTAAATGTCATCCCAGGAAGTGCTTCTTCTTCTTCTGCTGCTATCCATTATTGGATGTTTGCGATCATTTCTGACCATTTAACATTGTCTCTAATGCTGTGGATTAATTCGGCAGTCGTCCTTATCCCTGTTCAATGTCCAATGTTTGATATTTCGGAGCCAAGACATCCTCTTTCTGACCAGTCCCCTTTTTCCGTCTATCTTTCCTTCAATTGAGAAGTGCTTATAAAAGATATTTTGAAAAATGGAAAAAACCACGGCACATGTGTATAGCCTCTAATGGAGCTACTTTAAAGGCGACAATATACATTTAGATGATTCAATGTGAGATGTGCGTTTCATTCACCAATTCCCGGTATTCTTTTGAGAGAAGGTATAAGAATGATATGGTATGTGTCTGTGAGTGTCTTACGGCCGTTTTCAATATCCGATCTATCCATCAAAACGGTCGGTAAATAGGTACTGAGCATTGAAACATTTCGTTAATATCATGCGCACTAGCTATGTATCAACCGTTTCGGAGGATAGATCGGATATTGAAAACGGCCGTAAGTCAATCACGCAATGACCACTAGCTCGATTCATATAAAATGATGTAAGTAACTTACCAATGCTTAACATTTAGACTTCTTTTGATTTCGATTGTTTTATCCTCAAAATATGCCTTCGTTTTAGTTAAGTCACTATACCATATAGTTCTCGAAAGGTGTAGAATCTGCATTATAGCATAAACCTTTCTTTGATTTCTTTATTTCTCTCTGATATGCCTTAGTTTACGGTTTCCCAACAATTACCAAGTTGATACTCCGGCTACCCTCAAAAATTACACAATTTTATTTGCTGCAGCTCATATCCTGCTTCGACACTGTCGCTGTTCTAGTTGATAAAATGTTTCTCCAATGTTGTTTTCATGATTACTCAGCTTATGAAGGGTGTCCCAAAACTAGTGTATCAAACGTCACACCACGATAGAGTAAATCAAATATTATAGAATGACAACGAATGTTATCGAATGTACCGTTTCCAAAATAATAAGAATTTTATGAATTTTCCTAGAATGGCCTATTGTAGGGCCCTTATCTGATAAAGGATATCGATTCTTGCCATAATTAATCATAGATCATTGTATTATCACTATTCTTTTTTCTACCTAATTTTCATTACTCTGAATAAACCCCTTTCTAGTTTGAAAAAATTATATCATCTTTTTTGCAAACAATTTCGAAAACTTCCCCATTTCCTGGAGTACAAAAATGGTAAATTACATTAACAATATTACTTTTTCTTATTATCTAACAAGGATAAAAGAGATTTATGTAGCCATCTTTCCAGAACAACGATTCGTTACTCCGTGATACGGTGTCAAAAAAAAATGTGATTTCCGGTGATTTTTGCTTTCATGATGCGACAGAATCGCACACGTCTTGCGCAATTCTGGGGTTCTAATGTCTGTACCCGCTGGACATGGTAAGGGTGGTACTCATACATTTTTAATATTTTATGGGTGGTAGATCGTGGAATACCAGTTCGCCACTCAATGTTGCGAATAGAGGTGCCAGTGTCAGGCTCTTCTCCAATTTCCAAGATGGTGTCTCCGTCTGACATTTGTGGTCGTCAAGGTTGATGATCATGGTCAACTCCGGGCATTTTACCAGCCCGGTAAGGTTGGTGGGTTCTGATAAAGATGTTATAGGTGGAATGTTCCCGCTTTGGATAAGGATGAGCGTAATTTTTTTATGTCCTCCGGACTTTTCGATACCTTACGATTAGACAATTAACTGTAAATAACGGCAGTTACCTGGATTCTTATTAATTGTGTGTGATATAAGTGTTCATTAACATTCTAGCGAATAATTTACACTGCAAAAGAGTATGCAGAAATGCTTCTCATCTACGGAAACACACGTTTTGAGCCTCAAAAAAGTGGTGTCACCTACAACTCAAGGAAAGCAGCAAGGATTTACGCTCAGCGTTATCAAAACAGCTGACACACACCGCTTATGGCGTCTTAATTAGAACCCACCAACCTCACCGAGCTGGTAGAATGCCTGGAGTTGACCATGGTCATCAACCTGGGAGACAACAAACGTCAGACGAAGACACCGTCTTGGAAATACTTGGAAAAAAGATTGACACCTCTACTGGCAACATTGAGCAGCGAACTGGTATTCCACTATCGTCCACCCATAGAATATTAAAAATGTATGGATACCACTTTTAAGATGTCCAGCGGGTACTGACTTTAGAACCCCGGGATTACGCGACACGTGTGCTATTCTGTCGCATCATGAAGGCAAAAATTACCGAAAATACCAATTTTTGTGCCGTATTATAGAGTAACGAATCGTTTTACTGGAAAGATAGCTCCATGAATCCCTTGTATCCTTGACAGATAATAAGTTGAAGAAATGATGTTAATGTTATTTATCAATTTTAAATCTCTAGAAAATGAGAAAATATTTAAAACTGTTTGCAAAAAAAATCGTAAAATGTTTTTACACTAGAGACTGTTCAGAGTAAAAAAAATTGTCGGAAAGAGAATTCTTTTAATTCACATTCATTGAGGTTTTCGATTAAGTATGCAGAATAACTTCAATTAGGTGAATAATACAATAATCTGGGATTAATATGCGCTGAATCGCTATCCTTTATCACATACTGGCCTTGCAATTGAAAAAAAAATTGTTCGAAAATCGGCAATTTTAAGTATATCCATGCAATCCTAATTATTTTGGAAACGGTACATTTTCGCTGAACCAATGTTGGTGTCATTCGCTAGTATTTGGTCTACTCTATCGTGGTGTGACGTTTGATTCACTAGTTTTGGGACGTCCTGAATGATGACTATAAATTTCATGCTCAGTTTTTATGTTCTTCTGAAAACTCATTCAATCAATTGAGTTGAAAATCTCTTTCCCCTCGAATAGAAGGGTTTCAAGGTATCGAAGGGCTGATGCCTCCGTCAAGGAATTGGTGGGTTGAAAGACGTAACTTCGAGAAGCTAAGGTCACAAACATGATTCCGAGTATTGAGTGTTAATAACCGATGCCTGATCCAACACTGAAAACACCAATTAATCCATATTTCGCCTTTCGTCGAATCTATGCAATCTCGCTAACGGTGGAACTCGCTACTTGAACCTACTGCAAAAAGGTTGTTTCAGATTCTGCTATAATTACGGGCTAGTCCCATCTTTTTCTACTCTCAGCACAGCTGCATATTGCTATTTCTCTCTATTCCGGTTCTGGAAGGGAACCGGTCGCCAGTATCGCTCTGGCTGCCGTCTGGGTTGGATCTGAGGTCCCGCACCAGTCGCAGAGCAGCTACGTAGGAGCGCACGTCATATTGTGGTTTAGGGGTTTGAGTTTTTCAGGACTTCCTGCTGAAACCTTCAGCTCCAGGTGCTCTCGTTCGATTTACGTAATCGTTTCCGCACAAGTATTATCTTGGGTTGATAGATTTTCTGATTGGACAGCTTCATTACATTAAATGGGTTGCACACAATGTTCCTTGAAGGCCTTCAGTGAGTTTATGTGACAAGAGAGATTCTGAGCGATAGTTTTCAGTGATTAAAAGAGGATACAGGTTTCGTCATCAGTGAAGAATAAATAGGAATTTACATTTTTGTGAGAACATACTGAAGACAGGAATTTTTGTGAAATACAGGTGATTTAAACGGCAGCATTTTGGATTACTTTGTTTTCTCTAGATGAGATTCAATCGTGAGTACAATTTTTTTTTCAACTGAAGAAATCAATTTTCGTCATGTATTGGAAGTTGCGTCCTTTCCAAATTTTATGAAGAAAATAATAATTTTTTTCTTCTAAACAATTGAAAAAATTTCATTTCACAAATAAAGGAAATATCGTCCAAATAGTAAATTGAAATTTGATTTATTGCCTAATGACTGCTCAAATTGATTCCGAATCGAAGGGCCAACTTCGAACATGATGTCCCTTTCTGTCTGAAAAAATTCTCTATTCCTCATGTTTTTTAAAATCCCTACAAATGTGTATTGAATTAAATTAAATATGAGCTAAGGAAAACAGTAAAACTTACTTAGTGAGCATTGAAATGTGAAGTTCCTACTCTGGTTCCTATATCTATTGAATTTATATTATTTACTTGTGTTGGTTTGATCATACTCAGACAAGGGATTCTACTTCGGATTACTACATGAACTTTTATCATCAAAATGATTTGTTTGAGTGAAAAATTCTAAGATTATTGAAGTTCAATTAAGAGTAAAGTAAATTGAATTTGCTTCCCTGAATTATTCATCATAACAAATGATTCTGCGATGTACTCTTTTTGCCCTTTTTTGTGACACTCAAGAAGACATACCATAGTACATACCGTTACTAGCTTCACTTACTTTGTTTTTTGGTTTTTACGGGTGTTATCTTTTTTTATATTTGTGATAATAAAATCTAGTCTTTGCGATTCAGACTTTTTTAATCATAATATAAAACCAATTTGCAGGTGATTTGTTATGAAGCTCTCAGTTAGCTTTGCCAACTCGATTCTTAAAGCTCCGAGTCTTGCTCGAAGAACTGAATCCTCGACTAAATCTTCAGACCCAGCTTTAGACCTATGAGAATTATGTCATCAGATTAGGAAAAGATATTTCAGAAAATATTATGTATCCCGATATAACATTATTAACCACGTTATTAATTTACCCCACGTTATCCGAATATCTGTGTTATCATGTCTCAATCAAAATTTCGTATGATCTACACTCATAAAAATATTAGATATTTAATATTACGAATATTAATCAGCTTAAGATGACCTACAATAGCATACAATATCTCAGTTGTAGCGAGGGTTGTACTTCCGATTGTTTTCACCTTGGTTCTCACTCATGTTAGACTCGAGGATAGACTGGATATGGGCAAATGCTCAAGCCCGAACTCACAAATATGATTATTGAAAGTCGTTCAATATAGATTCATTCCAGAATGATAAAAAATTGATTTAACTTTTTCATGATCTTATTGGTGATTTTCGGGTTTAAGCAGTCGCCTGAGCGGTGAAATCAATAAATACCTACCTACGCCAATTTTCATCGCACCCAACTCGTTGTTGCGGATTGACAACGACAACCATTTCTATATCATTAACCTTCCAGTGAATATCGTTTCACCCTCGTTTTCTCATGAACCTTTTGCGAATTGAGAATTTCTCGGAAAAAAAAACGAGTAACAAACAAACCCGGCCAACTAACAATTTTCCTCATAGCTCACCATTAACTCGCTTTCACGATGAAAGCTTATTATCGATCACCGATAAGATATTTTCATATTTTGAACTGCTAAATGAACATACTAATTATAGGTATACTACGAAGTATTATCAGATGAGATGCACGAATTCTTTGGTTCAGAAAAACACTTTTTCCGTGCGTCGAATAAAAATATTCAGTTGAGAGTCCTCAACACGACTGGATTTGTTTATTTACCGAGCAGGCAACTGGCCATTTAATACATGTAATCTCAACATGTTTTCGTGCATGTTAACCATAATGATCGCTATCGGGAATCGTTGAGATCGAAACGCGAAGTAAAATCCTTTTCTCGCCCTTTTTAAAAATCGACTTCACCCTCTATTTTCCCCACCCCATTTTCATATGGTTCACGGTGGAAATAACTATGGGCGGAATAATAAAATATGTTGAGTGACTTATGCGCTCTGCTTTCATTTCCAAGATATTAACCGAGGTTTATTTTTACCGATTATTTCGAGGATTATTTTGACTAGTCCTAATCGAGGTTAAAATATGATGAATTTGGAGCTCCACTCTCGCTTGGGCATTCTTTCAATGCGAGCAACTCGGCGAGCAATATAATATATTTTCCTCGATATATTTATTGTATCCCCCTATATTATACAGGTAACAAATTAATTGTGCTCTGATTTAAAGAACATGAATTATGATCACTCTGTATAATCCAGAGTTGACATTTGTTCTGGTTTCTTCAGTAATTCAGTTACAAATTAAAATTACAGTGAAGAATACTCGGAAGAATATATGTATAGTTCTAAATTTTTCGCTATTTTCTCGTGAATGGTACTTCCGATTGTACTTCTGTAATCTCAAAAATCCGAGGAAGAATCTCATCATTATTCGAACGTGACATTAAACATTTTAGGATCGATTTCAGGTAATATACAGGGTGTTACATGAAGAAAGTGTTACTTTGATCCTCGCTTTGGTCTAAAGGAGGATCTAAATGAATACCTTGTATATGTGAAAATGATTTCTTCTGACTACTCTATACACATCACAAAAAGCTTCTCAAAATATGTTCAAAATCTCGCCCAAAACGAATGACCATTCCGCAAATTTTTTACCCAGAAATAGAGTTGCACTGGGTTTCATAATAATAATTTCAAAACAATTTTAGGTTTCACTCAATTTTCCAATCTTCCTTTTCACGGGAATCATTCCTTCTGGAATTAGTAAGGTAGTAAAGTTCAGAATAAAAAAGCCTGAAAATGAATGGTAACTGGGACTTTGAAAGAATGCTACGTTTTATTACACTTCCCTCTTCTTGTCAGACCTCAGCCCGAATTAAATGCATTCCACCTAAAAAGAAAAAATGGCGTTTTTATTCCTTCTACACCAATTAAATTCTATGGTTTGCCATGCCTCTTCTTAATTGCGATGTGAAGTAAACTCACTGTTGCGAAATTGAGGGTTCGTCGATATTAAAAATTTTATAGATTATTTACGAACGCGGAGTTTGTCCCAAGGTAATTTGAAGAAATGTTATAAACCTGGTGTTTGTTAGTTGAAGAAATTCAGTTTCGCGTTAACTTGATTCATATTCCTTTAGATATGTTATCTGCTATATTTTAGTTTTGAATCTTGTGTTTTGTGTAGGCGTTCTTGCAATGTCCTAACGCTACCAGTGGCACAGATGGGGACACAGCATTGTTAGTTGTTAACCTTTTACCCTCTCTTTTACCTAACCCGACTTTATACCTCACATATATACAGTACATAGACACATGTACATATACATTGATGATACATTTCTGTATCTGGATTTGTACAATCCGTTGAAATTCGAAGGAAGAGATAATTGAAATCAACTAAAAGCAAGAGTCGTATCGAGACTAATATAATGATAAAAGATCTGTGGGCCTAGAAATTGAAAATTGTATTAATTTTGATGATTACTATTTCTAATATTGATCTTTATTTCAAAAAACTAATATAATAGCAGCAAAATAACGGTAGTGAGAAAGTGAATGTTTATACCTAAGGATTTCAGAATACAGCAATTCGTGGATATTTAGAAGACCAAGAGCGAATCGTAAAAACAGGACCGAGAACAGAACTATGCATCTTCCACAATCAACACAATTTTTGTCGGTCGCTTTTTCGCGATATTTTTAATTTGAGTCTCGATTTGAGTAGTTCCTCAATTTTTGAGTTCGTGGATTGACAACATTATCTCTATCTACTAATACTGTTGGTTACCTCACTTGAGTTCTGATCGACGCTCTGACAAATAACGGTTTCAAAAGGAAAGGAGTTTTTATTCTCAAAAAGAGGTCCATCAATATGTTTCGACAATTTTTTTTTGGTACCTATAATTATGTTGAATGCCAAGAATAGTTAGTTAATATCGAGGTTTTGCAGAGTGATTGCTGATCGATAAGCACAACATCAATGTTGAGTTGATATTTTCTGGGATATTTCGGGGATACTTACTCATCGTGAACCACTTTCATGCTTTTTCCTTATATTCTAAGTTTTTCGCGGTCACATCCGCTAATTCCGAGGCTAATTCCAATTTACCCACTACAAATATTTCCAACATTCGAATATCATTATCTGGTTCAATTTGGATCTCAGTTCTGGCAGTAATAACTACGCGAGTGACTACGTCCTCTGCCAATGGCGTTTTTTGTTCATTGCTACGGTAATTTGACGAACCAACAAAAACCTTTTCGCATATGCCGCCATTATATTCAAGATTGGATTGGAGATTGAAGCGATATGGGGCTAGCACGCAAAAGAATTAAAAATATTACACCATTGAATTTTTGTCAAGTTCCATAATTTTATGCATTACACTGTTCAGCTGAGAATTGATAGGGTGAGGTAAAGGTACTTATTAGTTTGGAATTTTAAGGAGCCTTGACATATTTCCGAGCATATTTCCTTGAACGATATAATTCAATGTTGACTAGATTTGAGAGAAAAACCAGGTGGAAACCTCTCAGAAAACCTTATTTGTAGATATCGAGAGATAACTGTATGGGTATGAATCGAGCTTTCATTATGAACCTCGATATGTACCAAAATTACAAAAACAGTGGAATAATATTCACAGGAATTTGCACAAAATATATCAATTCAATTTCCTATTAATACATCGCCAACGTTTCGAATCTTATGTGATTCTTTTTCAAGGCTAAAATATAAAATATAAACATTCATTATGAACAAACCTGAGTAGAAAAGATCTGCAACTCACAGACAACATGAGTCTTACTAAAGATATGACCGTTTTGATTTTGAAAGAAAGTCATAATATTGAAATTATGTCGATCTGAAAACGCTATGAGTAATGTGTTGTTGATAAGAGAGAAACAGATCTGTCTACCGGTGAGTTCCGCAAGTCAAATGGAGCACCTTGCAGATGGTATTCAATTTTCCTGTACACAATCACTACCTGAATCGTTTTTTCGTTCTTCCACAATGGTCAAAAATTAAAATCATCAAAATACGATACCAGACATATTGTAAAAACAGTGGGAAAAAGTTTGTAAAATTAGTTAAAAATTATGGTGGATACGCCGAGAAAACGGTCATATCTTAAGTAAGACAAAAAGAATTTAATCTAAATACGAGGTGAGTTGCAGATATTTTCTACTTAGGTTTGTCCATAACGAGGTTCATATTTTATATTTCAGCCGTGAAAAAGAATCACATAAGATTCGAAACGTTGGCGATGTATTAATAGGGAATTAAATTGATATATTTTGTCCAAATTCTCGTGAATATTATTTCACTATTAGAAACATGGACGTTACCAGTAATCAAATTACAAACTTAGAACCGAGCTTAAAACCAACCCAAGGAATTTTGCTCGGAATTTAGGTATGAACTTCTTTTAGAAAGCCCAACTCGAAGCCCAACTTTTATGATGAAACCGAGGATGAAACTATTTTGTACGCTAATTCAAAATTTTGAACTGTCTAGCCACACTCAAATCGCAACTTTGAAAAAAATAGTGGAACTTAATAGTTAGTTATTCCCTCTGAAAAAGCCGAATCCGACGGGTTTTTTGGGTTTTTTGTGTTTTGGTATTTTAGTTCCTTCTCTAGATAGATATATACTTAGTTTCGCTAATTATGCAGGACTAAAAAACGGTGTCGGCCCTGTGAAAAAATCACACTTTCTGTTTTTGGGTCCTAGATTACGAAAATAAAAACGAGAAATGATCAACCCTTTCAGTTTTTCCAGAAAAAATGATAGTTTGTTTCTGGAAGGGGAGGGTTATTTAGCAATTTCATCTAGTTTTCCTCTGGTTTCTTAATAGGAAGGTATTGGAAATGTATTTCAAAAATGCCTGTTTTTTAGTCATAAACGAAAAATATACCATTTACTCCGTCAATTACCATAGTGAAAGAAATAATTTATTTTATTCATTTATTTATTTATTCATTTATGTGTTTCTTCTGAGTACAAAATTATTCACAATAATAAATGTTCTACATCATCAAAATTTCTAAATAAATCAGGATAGAATGATCTCGAAGAACTTCCTTCCACAAATGAATGTTTGTTCCACTGAAAATTTGCTATTTTTGAAAAAACCCAAAGAAACCCAATTAAAATGGGTTTCATCAATTCAAAAAAAATCCGAAAAAACCCTCTGCGTTTTTAACATCGAGAGATTCTAAGCCAACCCTGGGTTATACTCTCGGTTAACCATCAGATATAAGCATCACTAATAATATCATCAAGTATATTCCAAATGATATTCTATAGAATATTTCAAAGAAAGACTCGAGATAAACACTCGAAATTTCCAGCTTTTTTTAGGAGAGATAAATTCTTCGAAAATGATGGTAACTCTCGTTTTTTCCATGTAATACCCTTGATTATACCCATTTTTTTTCATTGAGAATCATACTACCCATTGAATTCTGAATTATTTTTAATGTATCACTCACATATTATTCTCAGATGATTCTAGCATCTCTACCCTGTCTGCTACCAGATACCGCTTCTCCTTCGTTGGTGAAATACAGAGTATTTCTCTTACTATTACTATTACAGCTAGAATCTCTGCTAGAATCTACGGGTAAAATATAGTGTATAAGTGTAATACAAGGGAGGCACATTGTCAGGAGGTGAACGGCGGGTATTTTGAACATTTGATTGTGTTTTGTTCGAATCATTCAACTCGTTAGTCTGCAGTAAATGAATTACGCTATTCTAGAAGTAACAGTAAGTTATTCTCTAGTATAATCCTCATTTTTGTAGAGTTTTTACACTAAACCAAGTACATATTTACTAATTCGAAATCCAAAGCTCTTTCAACATCTGCAAAGATATACAGGAGGTCCCATATAAATTAAAAATGTACGGGTATTTCCGGTTCTACTGGAAGCTCTACCGGAAATATATTATCAAGAAAAAATTGTACATTAGATGCATTTGGCGCCTTTGCACTTACTCGCAAATTTAATGAATATTGCCCCTTTCGTTCAAAAGATATTCTCTTTAACCCAACCCTGTATATTTAATGTGGATGTATTGATCATCATGAAGTTCTTAGAAAGCAGGAAATTCATAAAAAAAGGGGTATGTATACCAACAACAGAAAAAATTACACGAAATTAGTGTTGACAAGTCGACCGAAGCTATGATTCATCCTGTCGAGGGGAGCTGATACTTTTTAACTCGCTCTTGATATTTCAAATACCAGAGTAACGCCAACCCGAGCGCCAACCATTCAAAAACAGGAATGTGGGAATACTATGACATTGATAAAATTGCCCTTCAATTTCCACCGAATACCTATTTCTTTGAATTTGCGGTTGGAATTCAACACAGAGTTCAACACACTATTACTATTATAATGTAGGTACTTGAAAAATTATGTAGTCGTATAGGTACCTAGATTAAAGCGAATGCAAAATATATGAAAAGACACACTGAAAAAATTTCGGGATGAGTTTGAACCTGGGTTTGAACAGAAAGATCTCGTGGAAGATTGACAGAATTTTTTACCTTTGACTCTGATAGATGAAATGAAATAATTATATTTAGAATCAAATTATGAAAAATGTAGAATTTTGTTCCCTCGGTTGTTCCAACCCAAAGACAATAAGGACCAACCAAATGTTTAGTAAATGCTTCAAATCGTTTCGAATGATACATTATAAGACTCATAAACATCCCAAGAAAAAACATAAACTCATGAAAATTCTTGTTTTGCATGTACTTCTGAATGTAGCATGAAAATGTTCAACTGAAATATCACAAATCCCCAATCTAGGTAGAGAAGAATCCATAACCTCTTCCGGGGATACAGTCTGAAACTGGCAAATGCTAAATTCAAACAACCCAGCGTCAGTGTTTCCCGGTGTTTCCTTTCCAACAGAGTTTCTGACACCTGCAAAGGTTTGCCATCAGCAGTTGTGAATGCCCCCTCGGTGGGTGCTTTCAAGAATTGTTTTGATAATTATGTGGAATTAATGCGAAAAAGGCGCTTTAAATGTGGTTGCAGTTCTTCTTTGTTTTTTTGGTCTTCACTGTTATGAGTTCATTTGGGGTAGAATTTTCTTTTCTCAGTATACGTGGAGAGACTTCCCGACCTATGAAATGAAGTTTCACATTATTCATTCTATACTCCTCATTCATTTTCGTTTTTATCTGGCAACTGTTCAGATATTCATACAAGATATTGCTCATCCAGTATATCACACTACATCAATTCGGAACAAATATCATCGAGTCCATATTGATTCAGGACGAGATTCAGGGTTATACACCGCCGAAATCCGCATTCCTCATTATTAAATACCCGATAACCCCTAATGGAATTCCCCCACTGCAGTCTATTATTCACCTGCAATGCGTCGACGAATACTAGAAGGAAAAATGAGTCTAGTGGTTTTTCTGAAGAAATATAATTAATATAATCTATTGGCTTGCATATTCGTCAATTATCGAGTTGGTTGTTCTGAAGCGATGTTCCACAAATTTGCATTTATTCAATATCCAACAGTTCTAGGGTTATTCACGTTTCCAACTCGATTTCTAACCAGTGTGAAGTTCAAAATAAAGGTAGAAACGCTTATGGTATATTGAGCACACACCATCGATGTTACTCCAAAACAATTATGCCAGAAAACAATATTCATGATTGAAAAATGTGGTTATGATGAGTGATTTCTGAACAAGAAACTGCTTCTCGAATTTTGATTGGTGAAAATGACGAGAAATGAATGCAGAATGTCATAAGGAAGTGCACGAATGACCTCAAAAGATTAATCAAACATTAAGTCCTATGAGAAAGCTCTCGATTCTTTTTGATTCTGTCGATTAATTTGCATGTCTCAAGGAGTTGGACCAATGAATAAAGCTCTTATAACTTTGTCGACGTTTCGGAAGTGATGGTTCCTTTTACAAGACTAAAATATGTATTACATTTACAAATCAACCTACAAAGAGATTATACAATTACCTCAATGTAAAAATGAAAGTTCCTGCAGTTCAAATATCTGGATCAATTAAAGAATGAGTGATATTTCTTGTTTGAGTAACTCTTGGAGTAACCAAATCTCATAAATTTAAAATTTTTCCGTAAATTGAGTTCGTGAGAGGCTCACTTTTATACTGAAGCGGTACAGCGTACCACTTCAAATGAGGCGAGGCGTTCTGGCCGTTCATGATGGGATAGGGGAGGGACAAATTATGTACTACTTCATCCTGTGTTGCTCTCGGTGCGAGAAGGAGTAAGGCGTGTTAGGACGCTGAGTTGACAGCGTGATGTATTTTACATTTTCAGTACAATGAATCACTCGTCACTCATAGGCACCACTCACACTCGATTCAAATGATCCGTTACAGACGGAAGATAAAGTCGATAGAGTTGAAGCGAAGAGAAATACACAAATGTAGAATGTTAAATAATATAGTTGGAATTGAAAATGAAAAGCAGGTGATCGGGTCAGGTGGAAGGTCGCTTAATTTTTCTTTGATTAAAGGTTGAACGAAGTTATTCAAAATAATTGAAATTTACCATGATAACTTTTTTGCATTCAACTAAAAAAATAAATTCTAGGTATGTATATAAAGAATAAACAGTTTTCCTGTTTTTTTCAGATCGAAATGTTCTTAAGAAGTTTATTAACTCAACGGTGATTAGGTACTAATATAAAAGCAAATTAGTGTAGGGCGAGGCTCACTGTATTAGTACTTGAGTATCAGTGCATCTGCTCATTTACCAGGCTCGGTTTCCAGAATGCATCGCCTCTTAGGCTTCATCCATAATTCTGTATCGTTCCCCCCCTTTCGCCTCGCGATCACCTCATCGAGGCGTAATCGCGTAGTGGGACACTCGAATTGACGTGGTATAGTTTTAAAACTGAGCCTCTCTTACATTGCTTCCTCGTGTACAAATGAGCCGCCTATTGGAAGAGGTACCCAACATTATATGTCCGTTCCAAAACTTCGACAATGTTATAGACTTCTGTGTTGGTTTGTTACATCCATGTTTCTGATTCAGGAACTTTTTACAGGAATGTGGACAATAAGCAGTTCTTTTTCTCTAAATTTTTTATTGACAATTTCGCCGACGTTTCGGAGACTACTTTCTCCTTTATCAAGGCTCGTTGTTTTATAAATTTAGATTTATGTTGTTTGGAGAACACATAGTTAATTATGGTGTGATGTAAATTATTTTCTTCAATTGTCGAATTGTTATTGTTTATTTTCTTGAGCAGGTTGAACATTTCATTCCAAAACCTGCTCAAGAAAATTATTTTCTTCAATTGTCGAATTGTTATTGTTTATTTTCTTGAGCAGGTTGAACATTTCATTCCAAAACCTGCTCAAGAAAATAAACAATAACAATTCGACAATTGAAGAAAATAATTTACATCACACCATAATTAACTATGTGTTCTCCAAACAACATAAATCTAAATTTATAAAACAACGAGCCTTGATAAAGGAGAAAGTAGTCTCCGAAACGTCGGCGAAATTGTCAATAAAAAATTTAGAGAAAAAGAACTGCTTATTGTCCACATTCCTGTAAAGAGTTATAGACTTCTTTATTACTGAATTTCCTAAAATGTTATGATTCCTGAATTTTTACTATCCGGTGATATGATGACCATCTTAATTTCTACGTCATGCGGATAACGTGATATTGCGCTGTTGACGTAGAAATGAAGATGGCCATCATATCACTGGATTGTAAACACTTCGGAGTCATTACATTTTAGCTCGCATTTTAGGGAAATTCAGTAATAAAGGAGAATTTAAATTAAAAAAACATCGAGAATTTCGTATTCATAATGAGAAAAAGTCCACGAAACTCTGAAATATTCTGACGGACTTGAGAAATGAAGTGTTTGGTTAAGATAATCCTCAATGACTGAGAATTTTTTTATAAAAACCAAGTCCGACCAGAAAAATCTGAAAACAGATTCGTCTTCTGCATATCAAGGTGAGTGCTTACTGAATTTTTCGTGAATTTTTGAGATTTTCAGATCAGAGTAGACAATTACCAAAACTTCCACCCTTCAACATACTAATAATGACCTTTTGAGTAACTTGATACAAATGATGGCATCTGTCAGTGTCAAAAAAAAAGTTTTATCCTTCCGTTTTGCATGCTGAAAGCACTGCTTATTGGGTTTAAGTTTTCACTTTTTGAGGTTTAAGCAATGGACCTCACAATGAACCTAAATCAGAAACCCGAGCAGAAACCCCATGCAAGTTTATCCGGGTGATAAAATCTGCCAAATTTTTGTGATTGTGAAGATAAGTTATTTTGAGAAACAAAAAAATAAATTAGGCCGAAACCGGTCTGAGCTCGGGGTCTATGTCTTTTTTGAATGACAAAATCTGATTTCATCTTTCCAGATCTCTTGTGAGCCTATAAATTGAGAATGCTTATTCATTTTGATTATACCGATTTTTAATGTATCTATGTTTCAAAAATGTTTTTAGTATGGCATTCGCAAAAGCGATCAATTTAATGTTTTTATTTTTTCTCTTTCTTCTAATATTTTCGTTCTCTTATTTGATTATCAAGTTATAGAAACACTATTATCTTCCTGCCAAACTAAATGAAAAAAGTATCTATGAATATTGAATATAGATACTTCAATATCGAATGTAGATATCGGAAAGCAGAAATGCTTTCCCATGTACATATTTAGAACAATGAAATCGGGGGTCCTCCGAGATTTTATTCTTATAGTTCTCGCGATGCTCCTTGTAAGCATCAAATTTGGAACACCCTGTACTGATACTCAAAACAAAATGCGGCTCTCATATCAACTTGAAATCAAGTTCTGCCCTATCTGTATAGAAGGTCCGCAACCCACCGATTTACATATCATATTCAAGATTCTGTTCGTACTGCGGATGAGCGAATGGAAAAACCTGGAGAAAAGGTAAACTCGTGCGAATGTTTCTATCCAGATCGTTCGTTCCGGTTCATGGGATTATGTTTCACAATATTCATCACAGCTTAGCAGATGCTCTAGTTGTACATGAAGAAGTGCAATATTTTGTGTTTCCGTGCGATTTTCGAAGGAACACAATATTTTATCGAAATGAGAATGTGGCAACCCTTCCGACAGTCCTGCTCTTCACTACTTTTTGTAAGGCATATTTGTTGCACTCTCGAGCAGTTTGTTATTTGAGACAAATTGGTGGAAGAAATTTCATGAGGGATTTTATCTAATCTATCTGACCGGTGTGAACTAGCAGACCGTTTCACGGAAACACCCAAACGCTTCTAACAGTGAGGCGCAGACGGCACCCAAAATTTATATTGTTACAGCATGCAATAGAGAACATGTGCATTTCAGAGTTCATTTGATTAGAGTGATACGATGAAAAGGAATTCGAAAAATCTTATATCGACATTTTTTCGACATAGACACAATTTGCACGTTAAAGCGAAATATCGAAGTGATGAACCACAGAAAAAATACCGGTGTGAATCTAGCAGACCGTTTGTCAGAAACACCCGAACGCGATGTTCAAATTTATGCTGAAATGTAGGATGATCCACGTAAATGATAATCGGGGGGGTCCCAGATTTGATGGAATTTTTATTGATCAATGAATAATAAAAAATTAACTCCTCATGAATCGGGGTTGATTATGGGAATTACTTGGCACAGTCACACTGGAATACTAGTAATTCGCCATTTCAAGAACTGATCATCGGCGCATAATGATCGATTACATCGATGTTATTGCTTGCATTCACCGAACGTAACAGTTGTGGAACTGTTGCGGAATCGTCCGGTGGCACATACGCTACAAACTCAACATGTTCCGGAGAAGCGGGCATTTTGGGAGCGCTTTCTGTTTATGCTAGGTAGCGGTAGCGGACCGGTGGCAACATTCTTCGTTCGGTGAATGCAGGCATTAATTCTTGAAAATCTTTCGCCTCGTCTTTCACTTACCATGGAATCATGAACAATTCATTAGTGTTTGGAATTGTTACATGGGCATGATTAATCTCTGAAAATTATATTCACTGACTATGAGATACAAGCTGTACATTTTCACCCCCAATTTTCAAAATACTTTTTTTTATGATCTACATCGGCGGATACTCTTCATTCGAAATTGTTACATCGATGTGATGAATCGCTGAAAATTCCATCCTCTGACCATGGGATCCACTGGATCCAGGCAGGACTTGAATCTCCATCGTCTGATTTTCAAAATTTGATATCTGATTAATTATTGATCGGCGCAAAATCATAAGTGATATGTTCTACGTGAATATGATGAACCACTGAAAATTTCATCCTCTTACTAGGCTCAGGGGGTGAATTTCAATACTCTATTTTTCAAAATTCGATGCCTCGTGGATTATTTATCGGCGCACAATCATACTTGCTATGTAGAATTTTCACATATATGTGATTAATCGCTGAATACTTCATCCACAAATCATGGGCTTTAGGGAGTATATTTCCCTCGGTATTCCCCTCCCCGTCTTCTACTTCCTCTTAATTTAGGCAACAGGCCTTTAAGTTCCAAGAATCTGTACAATTTATCTGTATAATTTAAAAAATTCATAATCATACCCATGAATGAAGGGGGTTTTATTATAAATATTTCAAAATTCGATTTCACGTGTTATTTATTTATTCGGAATATGGGATACAAACAGAAAAAAGATCTAACAACAGTATCTTTTCTTTTTGTTGACTGGAATGGTTATCGCAAATCAACTATGAAAACTGAAAATATTTACCAAACACAAATACAACATGACGACAAAAATCGTTCAGAATTCTGAACAAATCCTTGTCTCCGAACACTTATAACGATAAACGTTGCAAATAGCACCAAATCACCAATTGAAATTTGACAATAATTATCAAATGATTTCAATATGGCCGATTCAGGTCAAAACGTTTTCCCTGCTCGACGATATGCTCCTTGATTCATATTCTTTATTCCAGGGTTATAACCATAGGCAGATTTGACAGAATTTCTATAGATCAATGCTTGCATTCACCGAACGTAACAGTTGTGGAACTGTTGGGGAATCGTCCGGTGGCACATACGCTACAAACTCAACACGTTCCGGAGAAGCGGGCATTTTGGGAGCGCTTTCTGTTTATGCTAGGTAGCGGTAGCGGAGCGGTGGCAATATTCTTCGTTCGGTGAATGCAGGCAATGTAAATGGTTATTCATGATACAAGTGCAGACGTCTTACACGAGTTAAAAATTCAAAAACGAGCCACGAAGTGGCTAGTTTTATAATGAACGATTGTTAGAAAGAGCCTTCTGAACGAGTATCATACATTATTTTCTCTAATTCGCTGAATTTTTATCGAAATGAATGAAATATTGCCGTCAAATTGGTTGAGTGGTTTTTGCATTGAAAAATATTGATCGGCAAAACTGTTTTCTATCTCATAAATTTGACAGATGTTGAATAAATCCGTGGCAAGAGGCCAACATATCATCAATAAATATTACTCAAAACAGTGCTAGAGTGAAATATTCCAACATTGTTTTGTTCTACGAGATGTGGCAGAATGAACAGATTTGACACATAATAAGAGATATTAATTATTGGGGTGGGTTAACGAAATAACTAATTTCTCTCATTGAGAGCACTCAAACAAATATGTCCTTCCTCGCCACGCACATTTCTTTTTTCTATTTCAGCATCGTAATGAGTTCATTACAATACTAAAAGTAGTGCTGTAATGAGCACATAACACCCTTGTTTTCAGTTACATTTTTCGTTTTGTGGTTGTCAATATTGACCTCCGATCCTATCATTTTTCAAATTTCGTAAGTCTCGCCAACTGTCAAGATATAATACAAAAGTCATGTATTGCAGAATTCTCAATTTTAATGCGAATTTCGAGAGTATTTGACCTCGTATTTGACAAAACTTGACTGAAATAGAGAAAATATCGTCCAATACTCGTTGCAGAAGATAATTCCAACCGAGATTCCAACACTCATGCTTCCGAATTTCGCATTGGTGTTGGAATAGGACCCTCTTCTGCAACTTGTTTCAGAATAAACTGTACGTGGATCTGAGGATTTCGTTCGATATAAATTCAAATCTTGGAATTGTAAGATATTTTGTCCAATGAAATTATTATGACTTAAGCCGATTCTGGGTTGTCTTTCATACTCATCTACGGAAGAACATTCTCACATTCCTGGTATCCCAAATATATAAAGGATCAAGCTCATGAATTTTTTTCGGTTTTCTGGCTCATGGAGGTGGTCGGGTTCTGGCTGCTCCTCGGTTTCTTGCTGCTGAATTTGCGTACCGTTCTTGCTGTCCCCAGCAGTGCAGCTTTCTACATAATTTTGTCAATATTCTAAACCAATTGAAGCTGCCTCAAATTGTCTGGGCGTCTTTAACAGTCTCTGATGCTCATTTTCTGAAACAGATTCTGAGGTTATAATAGAGCGCGAGTCGTTATTTTATTGCCAGCAGCTGATGTAAATGCTACAAGGTCATACCCATTCTTCTACCCAGTTCCCACCTTGAACGCAGCTTGATAGCTTAATGAAGCTGTGATAATTACAAAAATAGCGAAGTCTATATGAGAAATACACACCCTCTTGAATGAACCCAAAATCCTTCTTCAAGGGAAAATGCTTCGAGTAGTGACTGGAAATAGTTATGTAAATTTGCCATATTTCAGAAAAGAAGAATGCTCAGAATTGAAGGCAATTGACAAAATGTTTGTCTTTTGAGTTGGTAGAAATTTAGTGCAAAAAACATTATGTTTCACTTTGTAACTATTCTCATGAAATTCCTTCTTCGCTTCAACCCTAGAGATACAATGTAACTACGAATCATACGAAATGGTTGAATTTCCCATAGGAAACAAACATCCGAGCAAGGGGAAGGTTGGGAGAAAAGCGTACTAGGATAAACCACGTTACTGTGGGCAAAAATCGAATGCAAAGTTATCAAGTCGAACAAAAAGTCGAACGCAGCCACTAGCGAATCCTAAGGGCATAAACTCTTAATAAAACTAAATTCGGACCCGAAATTGATTTGCATTTGTTTTCTGTGCGCGTCGCGTCTTCCTGCACGTTCGAATCTGTACTGAAGTTTTCCAATAAACATAAAATTGGAGGAAATAAAAGCGGAATATGTTCGGTGCCTAGGTCTTCTAGATCTCATACTGTCGGCGCGGAAGATCTATCACAGGGTAGTATCATGATGAAACGAACCGAATGATTAATAACGGATGGATAGATTTTCTTTGTGGATTCGGTATGTAGGTACATTATTTTATTTACAATATTCCATGAAATTTTCAGTCATAGCGGTAGATAACTAAACCCTGATTAGTGTATTAGTCACGGAAATTATGAACTACAGAGTAATGATTTCGGTATAGTTACTCCATATTTAAATTTATTTTTCTGTGTAGACATTACATAACATTTTTTGAGTTCTGGATTCACTACAAAACTTGATATAGATTGATTCGACTTAACAAAATTATATACAAGTGTCTCAAGTTTGAGTGCTTATTAGACGTTTCCGAAGAACCTTTTTGAAATCTGAAAATTGGGATTATCATATTTTAATATATTATTAATTTCTCGAAAAATTTTTTTCTAAGTTTTTTCGTTATTTATCACGTTAGTTATTGAAAATCGCAATATTTCAGCATCAACCGTTTCCACATTTTCGAAGTAGGGTAATATGGAAATATTGTATATTTTCTTTATTTCAGAAAAATCGTCAACGGGTGTTTTAATTATTATGTCAAAAATTGTCCAAATTTTGTTCTTTGATAGAACCCTATTCTTCTCTGTGGCTAGACATTAGAGATATGGGCCTCTACATCCGAGAATTAATATATATCAACTTCTGCGAAGCGTATGGAAATGTGCCAGATAAACCAAAATGTATAACAATGAATACTGGAACTGAAATTTGAAACCGAGATCGAAACATCAGCAACTTCCAGAGTTTGTTATTGAAATACTTCACTCAGTTCATTTATGAACATCAAGCACGCGTCGTCAGCTATTTGTTAGTTTCTTTTTACTTTTCGGTTAATTTTTTTCTATTCCAGGATTACATTTTTCAAACTTATATCGGAAGTAGGTAGATAAACAGCTAGTGAATGGGCCAAAACTGAACTTTAATGTTCCTGTTCGAAAAAACACTTATTTCCTGTTTTTTTTTCAAAGTTTCGGCTCGATTGATTTTTTTGTCGAAGAAGGAAATTCGAATCAGAATACCGGTTTTTAGTTACAGAAATCGCAATAAACTGGTTGGATATTGAGAGACATCGCTCCTTTCCAAAAACCTCTGTTGGAGTATCAAAGTGAAGCTTGGTCACGGTTCCTGAAGAATCTGATCGGGTTGAACTGGAACTTTTACGAAAATGCCCGAACGTGGTCATCAGTGGCGTGCAGATAGAAGGCAAAATTCATTTCGGAAATACGTTACAGCATGAGATAGAGAACATGAGGATTACAGGGTTGATTGAATCAGGGTGCAACAATGAAATGAAATACAAGAAAATTAATTATTGAAATTATTTCGGGGAACTGATGCTAATACAGTAGAATCCGCTTACAATGACATCGAGGGGAAATGAAAAATACGTCATAATAACCGGAAGTCACATAAAGCGGAATTTCAGCAAAATTGATGGTATATATTTTTCTTGGATTCAGTTTAAGAAAAAAACGAGAAATTCAGATTTTGCTTTATTGAAAAAATAAAAACTAGCTTCTCTTACAAAAAAAAAACTAAATATAAAGAACTTTTTCATTTTTTCGAAAAATAATCTGAAATTTTAGTTTACGTTTGTTTTTTTCGACTTGAAATAATAGCTTCTTACACCATTGTACAACTTAGAAATGGCTTCAATGGATGTCATTTTGTCTACAAAACCCCAATAATCTCTTCAAGGATCTGGATTATACTAAAAAGCATGTCGTCACGCGTATGTCTCGTATCGTATCAAACCTCATCGCATTAAAAAGGGTAGGGTGGCTTCAGAAAACGATCTAGCGGTCACTATAACCGGAAAATTTTCGAAAAATCATGTTGTTGTATCTGAAATCATGTTGTTGTATCTGAAATCATGTCATTGTGAGCGATATGTCATTATAAGCGAAGTCATTATATCCGGACCCTATTGTAAGGAGTTTTGAATGAAACCAAACTTAACACTGCATTTGCGTCATTACAAGCGATTGGTCAGTATAGCCGGCGTCATAATAAACGGATTCTACTGTATGTGTATTTCAGAAATTACCGAGAAATTTACTCTTTAGAGCATGATCTCTTTTGGCATATCGATTTGTTACGTCGTTGTGATTTACCCCAAAAAAATCATTGCCTCGTAAATGAGCGAGCAAAGTGGAACATGGTGTGATTTTTCCTCGGATTTTTCATCCTTTAAACTTTAGAATTTGTTAACACGAAAACTCTTAGCCAGAGTATAACCATATTTGTCATGCTGATTTGTTATTCCGATATTTTATCGCTTCTCGGATTGGCCAAAGGATTGTCCCTCTTCGAAATTCTCTGAATTGAAGTTCGAAAATTGCCATTCTTTGACCGGGATTCGTTTATCAATCGAATTGAGCCCTCGGTTCGGCCATCCAAGTGATTCTTCGTAACTAAGATTGTCGAACACCCCTCACTGGTATATCCGAGGGTATATTATTACCTCGATCACAAACCATAATTGAAGCTAAATATTCAAATTTTGAAAAAATAAATTTTTCACTTTATTGAAATTTTCTGGTCTGACACCTCGACTGTTACAATTCAATGATGTGGAGAATTGAAAAAAGGAGGATCAAAATACTGAATTTCATGTTTTCATTCTTAATTTCGCTTAGGCCGAGGTCTAGGTCTATATTTTCAGGTTCTCTGGGATATAAGTTCGAGAATTCTCATCGATCACTTGTAAACCATACTATATCGAAAGCGAGAGGATACCCTAAGGTGGCAGAAAATTCCGATACGGTACTGTGCTCGTTTCCTGAATCCGGGTGTAAATTATAATTTACCATCCGGAATAGGAAATTACAGTCGTAAATATTATATCGTCTTGCAACAATCTACTGAGTCTTAGTTGCGAAATACCCTTCGGTATCTCTGCCATGAAGCAATAAATTCTCCTTTTAGGACCTCTTACTGTGTCGCATATGGAGAATCAAATTCAATATATCTATTAACATATTACATCTTGCACCATTGGTGCTTTTTTTGGCTGCTTCCCAACTATTTCTTGATGTGCTATATCATTTGTTGTAGTATCCATAATATAGTCTGAAAACTTCAAACGAGGTCATGGGGGCAAGTATTTATTGTATTCGACGTTGGTTTCATGATTCGGAGTCTTCCACAGAAAATAAAGTTCGAATTTCCTTAAACAATTTTTGAAGAACGAGGGTTAATAATTGAGTTTCAAGATGCACGAATAAAAACAAATGATGAACCAAAATGAAATGAAAAAGTGTTGCCCATTGAAATACCATAACCGATTCCTGTGAGTTTCATTTGTAGACGATAGGTTTCTACGGGAGATGTCTGGTTGGGGGTGGGTTTAAATATCTACCACCCCTCAGCCTCATCCGGAGACGATGAAATTGAAAAGGGTAGATACTTAAGAAAAGATTTCTGTAAGTTTCATCGGTAGCGGCATTTTTCTTCGATATGTTTCGATAAGATACTCGTATAATCCGTTCGAGGGTGGGTTACCATTTCCACCCCTCAGCTCTATCGGAAGACGATAAAATTTAAGAGAATGATACCTAATAAACGATTTCTGGGAGTTTCATCTGTAGAGGCAATTTTGTTCTATAGGTTTCGATAGAAGATATCCGGTCGGGGGGAAAAGAGTTGTTCATTCATACATGATAAATGATTCTGTGAGTTTCATTCTCGGTTTAATTTGTAGAATTTTCTTCGATAGGGTTTAGATCGATATCAAGGGATGTCATTCGAAATGATTATACAAAAAATCTCTAGAAATTTTAATTGGTCCACTATGCGTTAATCGGAAGTTACGATACAATTTATTATATCCGACGCCACTGGTGAATCGGCTGCAAGGTCCGATCAAAGTGGCCGCTATCATCATGCCGATTCCTTCGGAATCAATTTGGACACATATTTTGAAACTAGTTAATGCAACCAGAAAAACTCTCGGCTAAACCTTGCAAACCTTGGAATTCAACGTTTTCTTCGGAGAAGAAGATGCTGACTTTCATAGTAGAAATAAGAGAGCATTCCTCGGAGCCTTCCAATTAATTGGTAGAAAGAAGCACTTTTTTCCTACGAATGTACTCGGTCTGATTCCTATGGCGCTGATAATTTTCAATTCCTGGAGGTATATCCAACTCAGATTCGCATACCAATAATATCAATACGTGGTTTTTCAGAATATGGTTCCGTAAATTCCTCAGATGATTTTATGATATGAAGTTTCTATGAACTATGGGTCTCTGACGCACTGTTTCTGAGATACAGGGCGTTGAAATTTAAAAATAAAATTGGTTTTATGAAATTGTTTTCTACACCGTACCCGATCTCTTTTTGCGTTTTGGCACGTTATGAGTACCCATTAAGACACATTTTTTCGATACGAAACGATGTTTAATTTTCACCAGTGGCGTCCGTACGGACTTCTGTCCGAACAAATTTGGTGAAAAAATTGGTACGCCAATGATTTTTTTAAAATTTAAAAATGTTTTCGTAATCACCACATAATTAACAGTGAGAATGGTCTCTTGAGTTTTTTACCTGCGACGAATATTTTCTCAGAAAAAAAAAAAAATGCAAATTCAGCATGTGCTTCAATACCGACTAATTTTCAGACCCGCGAATTCGGAATATTAATGCTCACATGATTTTATGATATAAACTTTCTATGGACCATGGGTCTCTGAAGCATTGTTTCTGAGAAACGGGGTGTTGAAATTAAAAAAAAAAATGTTTTTCGAATTTATTTTCGGCACGGTACACATTTTTTTTTGCGTTTCGGTAGGTTATCAATACGCCATAAAACACATTTTCCGAATTTCGTGAAGTAATCAAAAAATCTCGTAACTTTCTTTGATGAAATTGCATTTTGGAAGTAATCAAAGAATTTCATATCTTTCCTAGATGAAATGCGATTTATTTTTTTTTCTCATAAAGTATTCGTCGCAGGTAAAATACTCAGGAGACCATTCTCACTGTTAATTATATGATGATTACGAAAATAATTTAAAATAAAAAAAAAAATCATTGGCGTACCAATTTTTTCACCAAATTTGTTCGGACAGAAGTCTGTACAGAAGCCACTGGTGAAAATTAAACATCGTTTCGTATCGGAAAAAAATGTGTATTAATGCGTACTCATAACGTGCCAAAACGCAAAAAGAGATCGTGTACGGTGTAGACAATAATTTCACAAGACCAATTTTTTTTTATTTCAACACCCTGTATCTCAGAAACAGTGCGTCAGAGACCTATAGTTCATAGAAACTTTATATCATAAAGTCATCTTAGGATTAAGATCACGAATTTACGGAACCTTATTATGAAACACCCTGTATATAATAAGGAAATAGCTCTCTTGTAAATTATGTTGAATCTGAAATTCGAAAATCGATTTCTAAATTAACTCTATGTTGGTATTTTGAAAATTTGAGTCATGGATATTATTACTGATAAATAGGTTCATCAGTTTTGACATTTCTGAGTTCTGAATTCTCTTTCCATACTTTGTAATGAAATTTGCCAAAGGAAATTTCAAATTGTCGATTTTTTAAACGAACCGACACAAAAAAAAAAAGAAACGAAGTTGAACCAACATAATGACGCAACATGAACGTCACGACCACAGTCCGAGCCTCGGTCCGAGCCACAGTCTAGCAATTTCAAACAGAGGTAATGTTTTTTTTTCCTTTTTGTATACATGATTTATTTTATGTTCAAATATTATCTTTTCATAACCTTTGTAGAGCCTTGAAGATGGAAAAATATATTTCCGAAACGTCGGCGAACTGACAGAGTATCATTCTCCTGCTTATTTGATCCTTACACCACCAACCGATTTTGAATAGTAAATTTTTCCGGCAATAATCGATGAAATTCTGAATAAGGCATTTACAGGCAACATTCGAGGTAGTGACGCCCACAGAAAAGCCAGAAGAGTACTAATACTGATTTCCGGTATTCAGGTAGATCATTAATGAAAAGTGAAAACAATAGGTTGCTTAGAATAGAACCTTGTGGAACTCCAGACGTGATATTCCTACTTAACCCTAACTCTCATAGACCTTACCTCGGACCTACCAGAAATGAAACTACACAACAAGTCGAGAAATACATCTCTCAATCCTAATTGATAGCCTTTGTCGAATGCACAGGAAAAGTAGAAAAATAACCCTGCTACAAATCTACTCCCATCCAGTCTTTTGTAAACGCGTTCAGTGAATTCAAATGTTGTTGTCTCTATATAGAACGACCGGACCTAAAACCCGAACTGAAACCATGTCAGATATGACACGGTATTCACTCAAAAATTGAGCAATTCTTCTCGTTTTTAGAACAATATCCTCAATCACCTTGGGAATATCGCTCAGCATAGATCTAGGCCGGTAATTTGAAATATTTAAAAATATCATTTTTCTCTAGAAGATTTGGGAATACGCCGTTTGTGACAGATAGATTAATGAGATGGGCTAGGTATCCGGATACAAACTCTCCTGAGGCTTTCAGAATTGTGCTGGACATATAATTAATTCCCGTACTCTTCTTATGTTTTGGATTTCTAATTACGCCAAGAACTTCATGATGGGAATAAAAGGTTTGTGAAGACATAGAACTAGCCGTACAGTTCTTTTATAGTTCCTCACCATAATGTTGTTTCAGTCGAGAGCTTTAGCAGGAAGAGTACAAAAATAAACTCCTCGATAATCTCTGAAAACCTCATCTAACACCATAGGCTCAGAACATATAATGTTCTCTATATTCAAGAAAATGTCAGGACTTATCAGATTCAATTTTTTCATAATGAAGATATATGTATTTAGTTTTCCGAAGCAACAAGCTGAATTTTAGTTTTTCTATAAATTTTCAATAAGTGTAGAGATCTAATATTTCTGAAAACTTAATTTGGGTTTTCTCATCCAGTCCCTCAAACAAGAAACAATTAGAAAAATTCTTTTAATAATATTTCTATTATTTGAAGAATTTTTCTAATTGTTTCTTGTTTCAGAGACTGGGAGAGAAAACCCAAATTAAGTTTTCAGGAATATGCAAAGACCTCCCATCTAATATTTCTATGAAGCCAGTAATGGTTTTTCAAGTGTACACTAGCCTGCCTGACCTCATCATTTGAACAACAATTTTTAAAGTTATTTTGTTTAGTTGCGGCGCTATGTCAAATGAGAGCACTGCTGTTAATTATTGTTTTTCTCTTGATTGTCGAATATTGTTCATACTATACCTCGTACTATACCTATATGATATTTAGTCGTTTCCCAATTGAGGTGAAAATTCTTCAGTTGATTTGAATTTTATTATTTCTCAAATGTTTGTTTAAATGGCAATAATTGTGTGTTTTTCACTGCAGCTTTCTCCGTAATGTTCTTGACTGTTTTCGAATACTTTTGTGATTTTAGTTTTCTTTTTTTATTGCCTGAACAAGGAAATGAAATTTCAGAAAAGTCGCAGAAAAAATAATAAGTTTTCATTATGGTTCCTTGTGTCGACAAAAAGATTTCACTTTTTGTTAGGTATAATATATATCTTCCCTATTCAAAAATTGGGGGTGAGGGTTGTAGTAGCAAGGGTTGTAGCGCTATGCGACCGTAACCTACATCTTAAGTTGTCCCCCTCGAAACAGAAATCGACCTGGCCGAGCATTTCTATCGAAAAAATTTATTTCGTCTGTAATCTCGTCTGTTTCGTTTTCAAATGGCCACCCTGTATATCTATTACAGTAATGTTCGCTTATAACGGCTCCGGTTTTAGCGAACTTTCGCTCATAACGAACTAATTTTTAGGAACATGTGAATACTTCAATAGCTGACGAAGGCACAGAATGCCTAGATTATCACAGAAGTGAAAGTAACTGATTTCGACATATCTGTTCAAACCTGGCAACCCAGTACTTCGTCCAGGTAAATAATAGGCAACCCAATGTCTGCATATTCTACATGTTTCATACTATGAGTCCAGTATGAATCATTTTTCAAAAAATAGTTAAAAATATTTTGTCCAGGATTTGTTTAGCCAACCCATTTTCAATATGTTTCCTAACATGGGAACATTTTATTATAAAAAAGGTTTCATTCTATTATCAGCTCGGTGAAGGCCGCGAAGTAGATTCTGATCTTAGACTATTATTATGTTTTTCGAAAACTATTGAATTTTAGGTTTTGAACGGTTGTAAGAAGACATGCACGAATAAACACAAGAATACCGCAACTTATCAATGCAGGAGAAATAATGAAATATAACGTTACCACAGTAACTTCCTGGAAACCTCGTCATAAATTTATTACGAAAGAAAATTAATTTTTCCACGTCAACCCTTAGGACTCTATTTCAGTTCTACAACACAAACATGCCAGTATTCAACATCTTCTATGAATTTCTTACGACGACCCTAAATCGATCCACTTGTTCCTTACACGCAAGATTGTCAGTGTCAGATTTATTTCTGATTTATTGCGTTGATTCATCACGATAGAATTTTGGAAGAATTTATATAGATTCGTGTGAGATTTTCTTAGTTTCCAATAGAATCAATAAGACTAAATGGCGGTATTCTGCTTTTTCTCTGTAAGCTACGAATCTGTAGCGTACGATTGATCTGTAATTTATCTATGGATCTTTATGTGGCTGACTTACAGATTCGTAAATTTTGACATTCTGGAAGTTTTTCTGTAACTCTCGTATTAGAAGTGTCAATTTTGAACTACTTCGTAATAAGATCGTAACTACTTCGTAATGAGATCATAGAATAGAATTTATTTTCCTTTAATTTTGGCTCGTAAGTATTGATTATTGGATATATTTATGTTCAATTCGTGTTCGTTACAACGAGAAAGAGAAATTAACCACCGAAGTATGAAGATGAATTACAAAAGTAGTTGAGTTAAGTAAAGTATTTTATATTCTGTGACTAAAACAAATCATTCAACATAACCTCACAATATACCTTTCGATATGTTTCCGATCACCTGTAAGCTACAGATTTATAGGAAGCTGTAAACTTATGAAAAGTTACAGATTCGCTTACAGATGAAAGCAGAATACCGCCATTAGTTCCAATCAGTTTGGTGGTTGGTTCTCACCTTGACCTTCCCACAATCTTCAACAAATTGCGTGGGAATACTTGATAATCTCACTTTCAAAGTTAACGTGAACACATTCAATTGACCTTACACCTTTAGTTCATGATTGACCTGCAGATTCAACGTTCAATTACTTAAGTATTTGAGATATACCGATTGATTTATGGGGATTGATTTATCAAGAGAATATAACATAATTATCATTATAATAATACATACATATAATGATACATCTTGGTTTGTACCTATCCGAGCATTTATCTATTCTCTTTGGAAATATTCGACTAGGTTCTACTTCTATTTAGTAACCCTGAGCACCTCGTTATCACCTCATTCGTTGTCGTTTTCACTTTACCGTCCCGTTAGCACGGCATTTCTTTTGAAAAGCTGTACTACTTCTTGTAATCGACATAATATTATGATCGACAGTTTCAATATATAAAAATTACACAATTATCCATCTCGTCGTTAAGAAAACCGGATAGACCTTCATCCTGGCTTTCACCATCCACCTTGATGCCTATACTTTTCAGTTTCAATATGGGTCTACCTCCTCTGCCTATTTTAATTCTACTTGTTTTCTTGTGAAGTTCTGGTGGCATTTTTGGATATATGTATATTGTACAAGCTAGTGTACGCGTCTTATATATCTCTAATCTAGGATTTCTACACTACATCAATGCTGTTAATATTGATCTACCTTGTAGAATATTTCATACCAAGGCTGATTGCTTGAGGCTGATGATTTGTCCCGCAACCTTTCCTGAAGCCGACCTATTCTGTTCTCTTGATTTATAAAAGTCTCATTTAGCCTCCTGGCGTTTGACAGTGATTTCAGACTGCTTGTACAAACGATAGAGTCTATTCGGTTTTATCGGTTCATTGTACTCGAACTCGGTGATATCGCCTTTTTTTATGAACAAGTATTGTTATGGCGTTGTTTCACCTCGACGGGATTATTCCATCCTCCAGGCCTAGATTTAGTCTCGGATTTAGTGGTTTCTTAATCCATTTTATTATCGTTTCTCCCCCATGTTTTACAGCCTCTATCACTATAGGGTCCTCATCCGGGACTGAAAATAGATACATGTTTTTGACCAAATGATATTGACTGTTGTCTGTCGATGTTCACTCGTATATAGTTCGGCATAAGTCTTCTGTCATTCTCAGAAGTTTTCCTCTATTAGATGTTACCACGCCTTGTTTGTCCCCTAGTTTGAAAATGTTTCATTTTCCATCTGATATTTGGCTTGTACAACCTTCATATTTTTGTTCTGTACTCTATTTTGCCTTGTACTTTCTACATTGGATTTTCCCACATCTTTCTTTGTATATTCTTTTCTTAATTTTTTCACGTTATCAGAGTTACTGTTTAATTTTAACACTTCTTTTCGAGAGGATGTCAAATTTTTTTAATATTAGGTGATTTTCTGTTGTCTTTCGTCATTTATTTCGCATTGTTGTTTCCCCGCTCCTTAAATGTCTTCGTGCTGATATTAATGGTTTCTATATCGGGTTGATTGTTCGGAGTAAATTTTTCTGACAAACCAGCTGTATTCAATGTCAGGGTAGAGTATATTTTGTACTTTTCTTGTTCGGATCATCTTTCATTTTTCTTTATTTTTTAGCATGGTCGATTCCTATAATGCAGCTATCGAGGCTGCTATTAAACACATTCACGTCCGTCACCACTTCTTTCTTGTTGCATATTATGAAATTCTTTAAATTCCTGCGACTACTATTATAATCTACTTACACAAGTATGGCTCTTATTTGTCGAATAAAAAGTGGGGTGAGTCATTTGAAAGAATAAAGTTTTGTCTTCCTCGATTTTCAGACCTAGTCAAGAACCTCCTCCACAAGGAAACTGCTTTCCTGTACCTATATCATCAGAGTTGAAATCTCGGAGGCACCCACGATCACATCAATCGCAAAATAATCCCAATTATGAAGTCGAAAATTTCCTCTATTTCATACAATCTCAATCATGTCAACAATGCGACGAACTTTTAGATAATTTCGGATATTGAAAAGGAATACGGATGAAATAATAATATCGATGATTAGTCATTGAAAATATCTACAGCATTTTCCTACCGGTTTGAATGAATATATAAGGATGACAATCTTGAAAAAGATTTCGCCGTTCGGGTGTTTCGGTTAAACTGGCCGCTGGAAACAGTCTGCCAAGTTTATACCTGTTCTTATTAATACCTTTTGATTCGTTATATGTGGAAAGAAAGCCTAGAATAGGGTCATGAAGCGTTGTATTTGAAATTGAACATGCAATTAGACTCCACATATAAAAAATTATAAAGGAAAATTACAACCTATTGAATTTGAAAGATTGTTGAAATTCGTCAGTTTCATGAAAAATCGAATCTTTTGTTGTCTAGTCCTACGGAATCTTCAGTACGCTATCTGCAAAACATTCCTGGAACATCAAATTCGGGTATGGATATTGAATTTATCGATTCGTGGGTGTGAAATACATCCAATTCGAATATCCGAGTAGGTATTTCGTGTATCGATATTTTACGACTCCAAGAGGCTTATTGAAGCAGCATGTGCATTCCATATCATCCCCCTTTTCTTTCTTCCTTTTAGATATTTCATGCGGATGTTAGAGGATGAATAGAGCTCATAAAAAGCTCCACTCGAAAACCGCAAAACCGACAAAATTCTATCGAAAGTAATACTATACGAAGTTTTAAAATGTTAAATATAACCCTAATGGCGAACTTTCCAACTACTTGTATAATAAAATCGAGAACTACACCAGACATTCCCAGCCATATTACTGTTGTATGAAATATTTAAGGGTTACCTCAACTTCAAGTAGAACCACATCGTCTATTCCAATTCTCCATAGTCATTCTCGGCGCTTTGAAGACGTTATATTTAATGGCAAATATGCCATCAAATTGCACACACAAAAAAAATAGTCCTCTATTCAGATACATTCTGATGTTTTTTACCAATGGGTTCGCTGTATGAAATATGACGATACTTGTTGGTATTTTCCGAGGTATTTTCTCGGTAATTTCATAGTTATTATCGAGGACAAGCTTTTGGAAATATAGTTTTGTCTCGTGTTTTGTATCCCGTGAATCAATCTGGCAGCACGGAACTACATACGCTCGTACGGTTCACATGACAGCGTTCAAACAATAGGTACGAGTAGTAGTATCAATTTGTTTCCTCATACTCAGTTTCATGATTAAATGAATGGTAATATTTAGATATTTATTGATCTTGCATATGTAGCGTTAGCGAGTGAGATTACTTGTATCGAACAAGAACTCGCCTTCTCATATATTGTTTGAAGACTTGATAGCCGAGAACGGGTAACACATTAGGGTTTGCTCGTTTGCATGTGTACGGAATCATTGGAGCACCAGTGTTTCGAAACGCGGCGTCTACGCGGTCAAAAGTATTTTCCTTTTGTAACGGGATTCGAAATATTAACATATCGTCTAGCTAAGGACTCGGCTCAGGATCGTCCAGGCATTTGGAAGCATTTAATTTTTCAATTATCCCTAGAATTCATTTTTCACGAAAAATCCAAAGTATCCTGAAAGCGAATTAGGGGTATTTTTCCTTATTGTTCAGTTTTTATTTAGGATCCGGTAATCAAATGTAACGTTCTGGATCTATTTTTAGCAACACAGTTTATATTTAGGAACCTTCACGCCTCTAAATTTTATTTGTAATTGAAAGCTCCACAGTTCAACAACCCATGAAAGAAGAAGGTCGATATAAATATTATTTCCTAGGATGATATCAATAATATACATATGATATGATAAATTTTTAATAGAATTATTTGCTTACCATTGGCACTCCAACTCAACGGTGCGCGCTGTTGTTTCGAGAATCGTGATATTAGTTGTGATCTTGAAATTCTGTTATATATACAAATATATATATATATATATATATATATATATATATATATATTGTTGAAAGTAACTTCATAAAAGGTATACAGGGAGAGTCACTAGAATCTTGATGTACATATTCCTGCAGGGTGAAGAGTATACTGGTTTCAACGAGCTTTTGCTCCTTTCATTGTAAGGGTCTAATTTTGATTTTAACCCAGAATTTTGGTCCAGCCTATATTTCGAACGCTTATTTTAATATTGATTCTCAAAGAAGGATATGCTGACGAATCTCGAACAACATAACAGCAATATTTGGATTTCTGAAAACCAAGTCTGTCTGAAAATTTTGGTTGGTTGTATTCATGATTTTTTCAATTTATTAAGCCAAATATTCAAATCCTAGAAATCAAGAATGAGAACTGTGAAATTGCAAGATTTTCTATCGAATGGTTAAATTTAGTTTACATACAGTCCAGTTAATCTAGACTTCGGTGAACACAAAAGGTTGGACGTTATGTTTCTGAGTATCAATTGGTGTCTTGGCACCCCAGTAGAGGGAAACTAAGCGAATCCAACGAAATTTTTATCAGGGAAACTTTCAGGGGCCTGAAAACCCTGAAATTTTCGGACTTTTTTCAGTTTTTCGCTTATATCTCATTAAGAAAGCCTCGCACAGAAAAAATTATTCTTTCCTTAATTGGAGCGCATTGCGTCGAATGACATTCAAAACATCAAAATCAGTCCAGGCGTTGAGGAGCAAGCGCCCGTCCCAAAACGGGCACTTTGAAGAGTTGTATCTCCAAAACGGTCACTCCAATCGGAAAAAGTCATGGAGTGCAAATAGTAGAGCATGAAATTCTGCGTTCTGAAGGCACCAGGAATTCAAAATAGGCCAATAATTGAGGTAAATACTGACTTTTTTCGATTCCTCTCAAAAAAGTCGATATCAAGTTTGATAGGATGAAAAAAATGTTTAAAAAAGAATGATCATTTTTTCCTCAGCCGTTCGGAAGGCCTTTTCTTTCTTACAGAATGTTATGAGGCTCAGATGAAAAATTAAGGTGCTCGATGGGGCTAGTGACTTGCAACGAAAAAACATTAAGTTGCGTCGTTGGGCTAACCCCCTTTAGCCTCGCCTTTAGTGGTAGAAAGAGTTGGCGGTTTTGGCTCACAAAAAGCCCCCCCTTTGCCCGTTATTGATCTTCTGGTCCTCATGACAGATCTTTGCGTTAACCAGCCCTTAACCAGAAATCTGTTTTTTAAAGCCAGGATGAGGTCGGATTGGTGACGTCTACTATGGCGTTTCTTCATTCAGATTCGACCCAGCGATCATTTTGTCCACACACGCCTTTAGTTTGAGGGACACAACATCGGCAGTCCTTGGTCACGAGAAGCTGAAGGTGTGCAGTACTTCTCGCAACAATACACATGAAGAGGTCGCTTACGGCAAAGAGGTTATGAATGCGCCGTTTTTTCACTATAGGGACGTAAGCCCATCCTCCACCCTTGATGACATGAGGTACGTCATTTTTTCGAAGTGTATCTCTTGCAAGAAGGTTGCGTCCTATTCGCGATGCTACCACTATTACAGGACCTACCATCAAATTCAATTATGGCTTGGAAACACGCTCGACGCTGACCAGTGGGAATAGCAGAGGACCCCCAAGGCCGCCTACCCATTCAAACGACAAGAGAAGTGTAGGCACTCCTCAATAGCATCTCCTGTGCTTGCAAACGAGGGTGTATCTCCGCGTATTCTTGTCATAAAGGAAGCCTGCTGTGTTCAACTATGTGCAAGCACTGCGCTGGCAGTGAATGCGATAATTCTTCCTTGATCCCATTCCTTGGCGAAGACGAAAATATCGACGACGACCTCCTAGCTACAGCTTCTCGAATCTGATGACGAACCATCGTCCTCCCCTCATTCCAACAGAACAAGAAGAGCTACCAAAAGATTGAGGGGAAAGTGAACAATCATTTTTTAGCATTTTTCATCCAACATGTCCTAACATTTTTTAACTTTCTGAAATTTTTTTTAACACCTCCATAATTTTTATAAAACCGAATTACACCTTTTGAAATTTTTATTTTTGTTGCTAGCTTAAACGCCCCTTTCTACCTCCTTGAGTTATTTATTGTTGAACGTAGTAAGGGTTTTAAACGGTTAAGAAAGATCGTTGAAATGGAAAACGAAAACTTGTCGGTATGTACCTGAGCTAATCTTGCATCTCTGGTGCTTCCTGAACTCAGAATTTTATGATCTACAACTTACATTCTATGACTTTTTTCGATTCGATTGACCTTTTTGGACTTACAGGTCTTCAAATTGCAAAAAATGGATTTTTCGAAAATATTTCTGTTTTTCTACGGGCGATTGCTCCTAAATGGCTGGACCGATTTTGATTTCCCATATGAATTTCATGCACTTCAATTTAGGACAGAATATTTATTTCTGTGCGATGATTCCTTAATGAGATATAAGCGAAAAACTGCCCAAAAAATTTTCCCGATAAAAATTTTGGTGGATCCGCTTAGTTTCCTACTATTGGAGTACTAAGACACAAATTAAAAGTTAGAAACATAACATCCGACCTTTTGTGAGCAAAAACCCCTTTTAATGTCTGGATTGACTGGACTAGTAGTATGTTTGTTGAGCCTGAAATCAATATTCAGATCTCGAATTCAGTATACACTCGCCTATACACCTTCCACCTTCACCAGGGCCGGTTTGATTTGATTGGTCCTTGTGTTCAGGTCCAACCTTGTGCAAACAGTACGTTCGTTATTTCTCACTTCGAGTTGAGTCGAGGGTTGAGTTTTTAGTATTATAAAAATACTGAGAGGCTCGTTTAATGGAAATATGTAGAGCTGATGTGATTACATTAAAAAAGTTTCTTTTGGCACCCGGCAGAAAACAAGAGAGAGGAAAATTCCTGACCAAAATCAAAACTCGTCAAGACCAACTATATCTATTGAATATGATTCCTTGAAAAAACTGGATGAAACTATTTCAAATTCAGATTAAGAAGTGTTCTAAAAACAGATCCGAGATTTGATATCTATACTAACAAAACCCTTGATTGAGAAACGAAAATCAAAATATATTTCAGTTCATTACAGTACTGAAAGTAGTGCTGCAATGAACTCATAACATCATTGTTTTCAGTTTTATTTTTCGTTTTGTGGTTGTTAATACCGACCACCGATCCTATCAATTCAAATTCCGTAATATGACAAATTTCGTAAGTCACACCAACTGCCAAGATACAATGCAAAAGTCACTAATCTGAATTCTTATTTGAATTTCGAGAGTGTTTCCTAACACTTGGCTGAAATAGAGAAAATATTTTCTAATACTCGTAGCAGAAGGCAATTCCAACATTCATGTTGGAATGTGAGCTCATTCTGCAACTTATTTTATTAGAATATACTATTATAGCATTTCCCCTATCTGTAAAAAACTTTTACTGGACAGACATCAAGACTGCGGGAGTGTTTCGGAAAATGCAGAAACTTCAGTCGATATCTGACCTCAGTTGCCTCTATACTTGGTAGGAATAGGTACATCTCTTCGCTCGGTTTTTTATGATCACCCTGAATGTCGTTTTTGCATTATGAAAGCAATGCACAGAAAATATTTCTGGCACTCTAAACATTTAATAAGAATTAATTTTCTGTTTGTTGTAGGTGAAGGTCCATGAGAGGTATATGCACGTTGATAAAACAGGAGCTACTTTCTACAGGTAGGACGGAACCAATTTCTAATATGCTTCTTTTTGTTAATTGTTTTGTTTTAATGAAATTTTTTAATTTTTTCACGAAATTTTTCACTTTCTTTCATTAATCATCGACGTCGAATACTCCTCATTGATCAAATAATTCGCTATTAAATCATGAAAAATTCGGGCAGAGCAATACAGTGGAATCGGAAACTTGGTCCAAAGTCTAAAGTATCGAACTCTTCTATATATCATAGAGATTCAAAAACAAAATTATTCTTAATATATTAACCTTTCCTTTAATAACTGAAAAGCTGAATTTTCAAATAATCTCTAAATATGAAGAACTTTGAACTGTAATTTTTTCAAATATACCCTTAATTTCTTACCTGAGAATTCTTATATTCTTCAAGGCAAGAATTGTCAACAGTCAAAAGAATAAAATGGAAATAAAACATGTGCTTGGAGGGTTCACTTTGTATGTAGGTACCCTCAAGATGCAAAATTAAATTGAGATATTTTTGACACTTGAACTTATAAGATTTTTTTTAAGATAATGGGAGACTCTTTTGGCCAGGATTAAAGATCTCTATTTTTCAAAATGCCTCAGTTGCAATTTATCATTCAAATTTCAAATTCAGCAGCATATTCATTCAGTAGAATTGGCGTGTTATATTTTTTCCTGATAGTTTCATATTCCAATGCTCGAAGCCTAAATTGTGAAAGATCACATCGAGATTGAATGAGATATCTGGGATAGTAATCACATTTTATATTTCCTCTGAATAATCCAATAAGAAATTCGTCCATTATTCGCATTGTTATTCCTAAATGCGACAAATTTGTTCTCGTTGCCATCCACAGTAACAGATCAAGTTCGGAAGGTATGTTCTCATGGAACTCCATCGTGACAAGCATTCCAGCCAAGGCTCAAAAATGTCATCGTTCTATTTCGGAACAAAAAACGTGGAATGCTTCTCAAGTATGAGAAGCTAGTGCCTTCGCCACGCTGCTGGAAGAAATGCATGAAATACTCCAGATATCCAACCCTTTTTAAAGCGCTCTTTCAGTCCTCATCAGACACCAGCATCACGTCTCAGTAATTTCAAGCACCATCAGACTGCTCCTGAATTGTAAATGAATATCCTTCATGAAATCTTTGTTTACATGCAAAATGTCGTCTCGCAGGAAGTGCCTCAACTCACTTTACAGAAGATTTAATAGAAAATTAACTTCCAGGGGAGCTTTGAGAAACATAATCTCTTCAGTGAACTAAGAACTAACTCCATTTTCCTTTGTACAGTGGCATTGACAAAAAGCTGTACTGTGAATTAGTGATGAAAAATTTTCAAATCTTCAAGGAACAGAAACAGATAATTCGTATCTTCTGCATCTATAGGCAAGTGCGTTATAATTTTGACCAAATATTTCGACCCACTTAATCGTATTCAAATTCAATTTTGTCTGTCTGATATACCGGCCGTCCATTTACATAGTTCGAAATAAAAGTCCTATAGTGAAAAATTGTAAAATTGAAAACGCAAAGTGATTCACAAAGAATCAATTCAGAGAACAAATCTTGTACATATTTTCTCTAATTCTGTGTCAAATCCGTTCATTCTGTCACATCTCGTAAAACAAAACAATGCTAGAATATTTCATTCTAGCATGGTTTTCATCATAATATTTATTGATGGTGTGTTAGCTTCCTGCCACGAATTTATTTATTATCTGTCGAATTTATGAGAGAGAAAACAGTTCAGCAATCGTTATTTCTTAAAGCAAGAATCACCAAACGATATTTACGGAAATATTTCATTAATTTCGATAAAAACGAATTAGAGAAAATAATGTATGATACTCGTACAGAAAGCTCATTCTAACACTCGTTCATTCAAAAACTCGCCACTTCGTGGCCCGTTTTCGAATTTTGAATTCGTGTAAGTATATTAATGCCTTCTGCACTTGTATCATGAATAACTATTTTGTCTGTCGCATCATTCTTCGTTATGAAAAACAAATGATAGAAATGTTGACACATTACACTAAGATTGCCCAATTTAATTGCGTGCGGATAATGTTAAGTAATTATTCACTGAATTAAATTTATCAAATATACTTGTTCCATTAGTTATTCCGAAAATCATCTTCTATATATAGTCTCTAATCAGGTTCGACAACCTGTTTCTTGTCATGGCAGAAAATCCAAAATGGTCTGTAGGGGAATGATACGGCTTTGTCTAGTGATAATTCGACCCCAATCTCTAAAGTAACTTAGAATTCATAACAAAACTATTTTTGTTCTATAAAAATCGAAATTCTTTCTAGAAAATCTGATAAGACCGAGGATAGTCCTTAGTAACTTCAAAGGAACATGTATTGGCAATTTCCAATAAATGAAATTAGCAGGTTATACTCGTTGATGTCGAAAGGAAAAATGACTCCATATAGAAATTCGATTACCTGAAGAAGTGAAATAAATGTGAAATTATAATCTGGATGGATATATTCTTTCAAAAGCTAACATCACATCATTACCATCTCATGCCGAGATTGTTCAGGTACCTATGAAAAAAATACGTATTTGTCTTGCATTCACACAGAACTCATCTGACTTTTTCAGTGGCTAGGTATACATGAAATAAGTTCTCGTAAAGCAGTCCTCAGTATTCTATATTGGATAAAACAAAAATTATATTGGAAATAATGCCTTCGATTTATTAATTAATTTGTTGTTTGGTGAAGTTATGTTCAACAATTTCAATTGTATTTCGTACAGATAAAAACCATTGATTAATTCAATTTAACAGAATGAAATAGAGCTGAGTTCGAAACGAAATCGAGTGTCACAACATTGTTCTCAAAAACATGTTCTGTATTTACTTCTCTGTCAAAGATGTATCGCGTCTCATACTTACAGATATACTAGCTCAAACCCGCGGCTCCGCTCGCATATTTGAATTTAAAACGGTACTGATTGTAATTCGGATTGTAACTTCATCGCCACCCCATTTTTTAACCTCGTATCGAAAGAGACACAGACAGGTGATTACGTGACAAAACGATCTCGCGTAGATTTGATAATTTCTTGCTCGAATTCACATTTGTTTAACCTGCCGTATCCATTAAAAAACTATACTGTAATGGTATATTCTAAAACTAGTTGCAGAATGAGCTCCTATTCCAACACGAATGCGAAATTTTAAAACGAGCGACGAAGGAGCGAGTTTTCGAAAGCATGAGTGTTGGAATTGCCTTCTGCAACGAGTATTAGACGATATTTTCTCTATTTCAGTCAAGTTTCGCGAAATACTCTCGAAATTCAAATGAAAATTCAGATTAGTGACTTTTGTATTGTAGCTTGGCAGTTGGTGCGACTTACGAAATTTGACAGATCACGGAATTAGAATTAATTTGATTCGGAAATTGATTGGATCAGAGGACAGTACTGACAATCACAAAACGAAAAATATAACTGAAAACAATGCTGTAATGAGTTTCATTACAGCACTACCTTTAGTACTGTAATGAACTCATTACGATACTGAAATAGAGAAAAAGCATTTTTCATCAGTAATAAATGCCGCAGATAACAGTCACGTTCATTTTTCGTGGGTTTTCCTTGGTAGTTAAACAAATGGCATCCAGGACTTTTTTTATAGAACTTTTCGAGCACTACAAAATTGTCTCTGATCATCTTTCTCTATCTCTTAGAGTTTACCCAGCGTCGGCCGTAAGAGCCTGGGTTGATTACCGACTTTTTCTTGAAAAAAATAATATTTTTTCTCATGAACTCTACATGACAACCTCCCTAAATAAATTCTCTATATACAGGGTGAGTCTTTGACTTGTACATATATTAAAACCATAGATTCTAAAGGTCGAAAGAAATAGTTTTTTCTTATATCATTTTTTCCGGTTCAGCCTTGATGAAAAGATATAGCCAATTTAAACTTTCATAATGGGCTATGCCAATCCTGGAAACATGACACTAAAGTTTTTTAGAGTATTAGATTTACCACCTTAACCTTCGAGAAAATGTAGAAGAATTTTAATTTTGTGAATCTTCTGAACAGAGTGGGATTAAGCCAAAGTAACCAGTTTTTCTAACTTTGCTGATAGGATTTTGTTTAAATCATAAATTACTCAAAAAAATCCGCATTTTATGAGATTTCACGAAGAATACTTATATATTCCGAAATGGCTAAATATTCATTAATTGGCATTCAACTTACTTTCAAGAGATGGGACCTCAGAATTTCTGATATAATTATGCTATGTTATGGCATATCTTGGTCATAATGACAAAATTAAAACATGTGAGTGAAATATTGTGTTCTTAGGAGATTGGCTACCTTAATTAAAACCTATATCCTGAAAATCATTTCATTCGAATAAATCATTCACGAGATATATTCGAAAATTTAATTTTTTTATGGATTTTCAACAGAATGTATCTTTCCAACCGATCCGAATCGCAATAAATGGGACAGACAAAAAGTGCTTCTTTCGACCTCAGGAATCTCCAGTTAAAATATATGTACAGGGTGACCACAGGAAGTATTTACATTTTGAAAACAGCAAAACGGTGTTAATTTTTTAAACAAAAAATGTATTTACTTTTCTGACATGTTTGTTAGGATATGCCATTTAATTTAACTTGCAAAAATAATGTCAGGAAGGTGACGGCCGTCTTCTCTGATGCAGTTTTCAATTCTGTTGAGGAAGCTCTGCCATACTAGCTGTAGTGTCTCCTCGGTGATTAGTGCCTGGTGGTTTTTTCGCCATAATGTTGCCTGTGGTCCGAAAACTTGTAACCCATTTCATAATCGTTGGTCGGGTAGGTACTGCTCCATGCCGTCCTACGTTAAAATGAATGCGAAAATCACGCTGAGTCGCTACCATTGAATCATTGTTTCTTACATAAGAATCGTACGTAAACACGCGATGTTGAACTGTCCACTGCCCCATTGCGACTGAAATACCTAAATGGCCACTGCTAAGGAGGTGAATAACCGCCCGCCCAACCCCCCCTAATTTGCCAAGGCCGAGTACAGTCGCATCAAAAATGTAAATACTTCTCGTGGTCACCCTGTACAAGTCAAAGACTCACCCTGTATAGTGAAATTTTCGGAAGTAATTGCACAAGTGCATCAAAATTACCGATAATTTTTCATGACAGCGTGTTGTCTAAAAACTGCATATGGAGGGCTCTTTTTCCAAAAATGAAAATGAACGAATGCAGTTTTTCAAAGACAACACGCTGGAATGCAGAATTATCAGGTCATTTTGATGCACGAGTGTAATTCGGGTGAATATTTCCCGAAATTGCTATGGATACGATCAGTGCCATTATCGCAGGGATCTTTCGCTTCCTACAACGCAATTATCGGAAGTAATTGCACAAGTGCATCAAAATTACCGATAATTTTGCATGACAGCGTGTTTTCTAAAAACTGCATGAGTTTCAAAGAAAATATGTTAAATGGTATACAGATGGTTCTAAAACCAAAACGGGAGGGGGTTCACGGGGCCAAAGCCAAGTGTGCACTATCGTTAGGCTCCTGTGTGAGTGTTCTGCTATGGATACGAGCAGTGCAATTATCGCAGGGATCTTTCGCTTTCTACAATGCAATTATCGCTGTAATTTTCGATAATTGCATTCTATTCACATGAAGTTTTTGACAGGAGGGAAATATTCGCTGTAATTTTCGATAATTGCATTCTATTCACATGAAGTTTTTGACAGGAGGGAAATATTCGTCAAAATCGGTCATCTGGTTCCTGAGTCCATTGAAGACAAACAGACACACGGACTTTCACATTTATAATATTAATAAGTATTGACATTAAGAGAGTCTTCCGGGCTTATTGGCCGTGGTCTATTAGGAATTATTTCACCTAACGTTTCGCCCACAACTGCGGTAGGCATCTTCAGAGGATTCTTGGTCTTAGATTGTAACTCGACCGCTGAATTTCCGAAAGTGATGCTGGATTCGATCCGTTGGCCCCACTTATACCCTGATCATTGGCGGGAGAAGGTAGTGGGTTTACGCGCGCGATGTTGATTGGTCCATCGCTTCCACTTCGTATTGGCTTGATTTTAGTCTTTTCCAACACCGGCAACCATGCGCTATGTACCAAAGGAGTTTCTTCCCTTCTGTTCATATTGTTCTTATGTTTATATATCTCAATGGCTTCCATGTTCATCCTAGGATAGAAACTTTTGATGTTTGAAATAGCTTCTGCCTTTGAGAAAACAATATTGTGTCCATCTGTCAGAGCATGTTCCGCTAGTGCGGATTTTTCTGTCTGATTGAGTCGACAGCATCGTTCATGCTCCTTGATTCTCGTATTGATACTTCTCTTCGTTGTACCAATGTAGACTTTGCCGCAGTCACAAGGTATCCTGTAAATACCGGGTTGAGAGAGTGGGTCGACTTTGTCTTTGGTAGTTCTGATCATTTGGCCAAGTTTTTGAGTTGGCTTATAGACAGTCTCTATATTGTGGCCCTTTAGTATTCTACCAATTCTATCGGTGACCTTGGGGATATATGGTAGGATAGCTCTTCCATTGGGGGTGAGTTGTGATGTGTTATCATCACGTGTGGAAAGTCTTGGTCTTATTGCCCTCTGAATTTCCTTAGCATTATATCCGTTAGCGACGAATGCATGCTGTAGATGTTCAAGTTCATCCTCCAGAAATTCCGGCTCGCACAATCGTCGGGCTCTATCTACTAGTGTTTTTATAACTCCTCGTTTCTGTTGAGGATGATGATTGGACTGCTTGTGTAGATATCTGTCAGTGTGGGTTGGTTTTCTATAAACCCTGTGTCCTAGCTTTCCATTAGGCTTTCTAGTAACCAAGACGTCTAGAAAGGGTAGAGCACCATCCTTTTCAATTTCCATAGTGAATTGAATATTTGGGTGCCTACTGTTAAGATGGGATAGGAAAGCATCCAATTCTGGAGGATGAACTTGAACATCTACAGCATGCATTCGTCGCTAACGGATATAATGCTAAGGAAATTCAGAGGGCAATAAGACCAAGACTTTCCACACGTGATGATAACACATCACAACTCACCCCCAATGGAAGAGCTATCCTACCATATATCCCCAAGGTCACCGATAGAATTGGTAGAATACTAAAGGGCCACAATATAGAGACTGTCTATAAGCCAACTCAAAAACTTGGCCAAATGATCAGAACTACCAAAGACAAAGTCGACCCACTCTCTCAACCCGGTATTTACAGGATACCTTGTGACTGCGGCAAAGTCTACATTGGTACAACGAAGAGAAGTATCAATACGAGAATCAAGGAGCATGAACGATGCTGTCGACTCAATCAGACAGAAAAATCCGCACTAGCGGAACATGCTCTGACAGATGGACACAATATTGTTTTCTCAAAGGCAGAAGCTATTTCAAACATCAAAAGTTTCTATCCTAGGATGAACATGGAAGCCATTGAGATATATAAACATAAGAACAATATGAACAGAAGGGAAGAAACTCCTTTGGTACATAGCGCATGGTTGCCGGTGTTGGAAAAGACTAAAATCAAGCCAATACGAAGTGGAAGCGATGGACCAATCAACATCGCGCGCGTAAACCCACTACCTTCTCCCGCCAATGATCAGGGTATAAGTGGGGCCAACGGATCGAATCCAGCATCACTTTCGGAAATTCAGCGGTCGAGTTACAATCTAAGACCAAGAATCCTCTGAAGATGCCTACCGCAGTTGTGGGCGAAACGTTAGGTGAAATAATTCCTAATAGACCACGGCCAATAAGCCCGGAAGACTCTTAATGTCAATATATCCGGTCGTGAAAGCCTGAAACTATTTATTAATAAGTATACCCGCAGATAATAATAAAATCCCATACCGGTAGCATTGGTCCGTCTACTTGGCTTTCAATTCAAGAACGCCTGTCTTTACCCATCTTTCACATTTATTATCGAGTTGACCATTGAGTGCGGTGGGGGTGAATGATTGCCCGACAAAATATGGTGGTAGTTATATCTTGAAGGGAACTTCTAGGAGGATACATTTCCGAAAAAAAATTCCCAATATTCGAATTTTTCTGCACTCAGCACAGGTTTTTCGAAATTAATTGGAGGACTCGTGGGGGGTGAATTCTTGTCCGACAAAATCGGGCGATGTGTGGATCTGCAGGGGACCATTCAGAGAACACATTCACAGAAAATGAAAATCAATTATTCAAATTTTTCTGTACTAAAAATAATTCCTTACGTAATAATTGAGGGGGTGTATCATTGCCCGACAAAATATGGTAGTATGTGAAACTTGAAAAGAAGGATACATTTCCGAAAAAAAATTTGAAATTTTCGAATTTTTTTTGCACTCACCATGGTTTTTTCGAAATTAATAGGGGGAGTCGTGGGGGGTGAATTCTTGCCCGACAAAATCGAGCGGTATGTGGATCTTGAAGAGGGGCATTCAGGGAACACATTCATAGAAAAAAGTTTAAATATTCAAATTTTCCTGCACATAGCATAATTTTTATTTAAAAATCACTGGCTACCAGAGTTCATTCCCTGAAAAATTTAAATTTCATTGATCTACTCATCATTAAATCCCACAGACTGATAAGTCTGGCTGCAGAATTTGAGAACTCAATTCCCAGCACAAAAAAAATCGTTGTTGTAATATAAATTGTATCATTTCGTCTTCTCTACCCAAACATCCCATCGACGACGCATCCCGTATCCTCGTCCCAGTCTAGATTACTCCTTGACGCGCGCGCCAACTCGTGGCTGGAACTCGTGGCTGCTTTCACACCGATGTAAAACCAAACAACATTAAAATAATTTGACGTTATCTTACTTCTTCTTTCTCAATTATTCATTTTATCAAAACTAGATTGCTTCAACTTTTATTTTACGTTAGCAGTATACAAATTGATAGGTATATCTGCTACACTGCTGTAGTCTCGGTTTTAGGCTTCTCGCTCGATGACGTGAAAACAGTCAACAGCAATTATCAAGCACTAAAATCTGGTACATAAATGATTTGTGGATGCGAAATCTTTGTAACTGAGAGTAAATTTAGCATCGAAATATTCAATTGCCAAGTTCTCAAAAATTACGATAGTACTTGAAAAGTTTTACGCTGCAATGAGTATAGTTTCAGAATTCATGCTGCCTCGAACTTTTCATAGCTTCTCATAAGCCCTCAGGGTATCACAGAAATATTGCATAATTCCGGATTTCTACGTAATTGTCCGTCCGATTCCGAGTTCTTGAATGAAGAATGATTTTTCCACAATACAATTCGATGATTAATAAACGAGTTATATTTCAGTTATATTTTTCAAACAATGGACTCTTTTCGAAATCTCGCAGATTGTTGAAAAGGCTTGTGTGTCATTATTAAACCGCAACAGAGAATTACGATTTCCAAGTAATGCTGAATTGTGAGTCCCGCGTGGCTCATATATTTCGTTCAGAACGTGAAATTTCATATAATTGGAGACATCCGGCTCATGCTAGCTAGCAACTCACAGTAGGGTGGCATGATTTTGACCCTTTCGTTGAATGATATTTCAGACTCTTTAGAGTTCAGAGTGCAATTTTACTCTGATCGCGGAAGGCTGCTTCCTTCGGTACCTCATTTAATAATGGACTACAAAATAATCAGATCCGCTTTCAGCTACACTCGTTACCTCCTGTTTGCAGATGTTTTCTACAACTGTTTCTAGTGCAAATGAGTGGAATCTGTGGTACCATATTGGGATGATCTACCGAATCCAACTGTAATGTTTCCTTCATGCAGTAAGTTTACCCGACTGGTGACAGTAGGTAATCGTCTCAACAAAAATTTTTATTTACCAATACAATATTTCAAACGTACAATGAAAGAGGTTCTTGAAAGAGAAAGCATCTTATACACCATGTGACTAGTGGATAACAATTCATCGGTCTCTTATCAATCTATTTAGAATTATCAACAGACTTCATTAATCAAATTTGTTGCAGGAATAATCTCGTTATTTTGACAGGAATAATTCAAGTTCACTCATATAGGAAAAATATTCCAACACACTAGAGCTGAAATCATTGTTTTTGATTGCCCGTCACATATTTTCCACGTATAATCAGAATTTTTCACATACCTACTAGGACACGTTGAACCTCGCGTTGAACCATTTCGTGTAGCATCTGAAATATATCAGCAAAAAATATGACAAAGTGACAAACTCCTCAACACCAATTAATGGAATCCACAAGTGTATTAATCTAGGGATCCAATGGTGTTCTCTCCATAATTTCCAATCGATACGGAATAGCCAATATTGGTTTCGATGCCATCTGTGAGTTAAACCAAAAGTATTAATTGTGGAGAGTTCCAACGAGAATTGAGGAAGATTTAGGGATTCTTTAAGATATTTGATTGTCTTCATTATAGAGTCGGAGAAAATTTTCTCGATCATTTCCAAAATTAATGGTGTATCCAATATTATGGGTTATCATAATTAGCGAAACTTCGATGCCCAACGATAATTTGGAAAAAAAATATTTCGTTCGCCTTGAATGACTTCCATTTTTAATCCATTTTACTCATAAATGAAATCGTGCTGTGTAGATATAAAAATCGATGATGAATATCAAATATTTCTCGGATGCTTGAACCTCGGGTTGAACCCACACACACGAAATCCATTTCACAAATCTACATTTTTACGCCAGCAACCCAGTCAGCTGTAATCGATACACTCTACGCGTTCGCCGCCCCCATTAGGCAAGGCCGCGAACGAGACTTCAAAACATTGTTCGACCCGTACTAGTTGATACGGGAGCAGACCCGAATTCCAGATACAACTTCACCACTTCAGAGAATGTCGCATGACAATAAGATGATGTATAATTATTTATAATGAGAGCGCTGGAAGGATTGATATTCTTGCAAAATTCAAAAACTTGGCTCGACCTTGAATCGAAAGAGAGTTATAAAAAGCTTTCTGTAGGATTATTAAACATATTTTTTCCCTCGCTGTATTGTAAGCAACCTTTTTTGCCACTGCTTTGATAAAACGTAAGTGTAAGTTATCCAACAAGATATTGGTTGCCCTTAACGACAATAACATCCTGTCAACCTACATCCCTAGGGAAATAATAATATAAAATTATTATAAGTAACTTCACTGTTTGATTTCATCAATTCGAACAAACATTACTCAAATTAGACCTCGCACGTATTGTGTATTGTATTACATTTTCTGACTCCACAGTTTTTTATATAACCAATGTTTCTGTAACAGTCGAAGCAGTGCAAGAGATTTCTGGCTGGGTCTTATTGTATGAAATTTTATTTACTACTTTCTTTTTATTGTTGATGCTCTCAGCTACGTAACTTTCCGCAATACCTATTAGCGGATTTCCATCCACCATGTCGCTTGATAGCTAATACATCAACTTCAGTATATGCTAATGATATTGACGACGTTCTTCTGAAGGAGTGTCTAGTATACATTTTGAAGTGCTCGAAGTTCTAGAAATTTCGCAATTTTATTTGGAAACGTATTTTTTTCGACAATTTTTTCATTGGAAAATGTTGGTTGGATGAACTATTGTTCTCAGTATCACCATTTTGAAATTTCAAATCCGATAAGTGTATGTATAATCCGAATAATCAATATATCACTTTAAAATGTCTGATTCTGAAATGAACTTATTGCGGAAGAAGCAGTAAATAGAATTATCCCCCAAAATTCAAAAAAATATCATGAGAATCAATATACCTCATGGCCTTAGGTATATATAGTTTCACGAAAAAAAAAAACGTCCTACGCATATTTGGAATGTTTGAGCAAAGTTTATAAACTTTGTGGAAATCTTATTAGATGTAAGTGGTATGCTCAACTCTCAATATAATAATGACTTGGACAAAATTCTTCTATCTAACTACATTATAGATCCATTTAATGAGAAATTTATGCAATGATGCTTTCCCGTCAGAATTCGTAAGAAAAATGTGCTCACATTTCTGAGATATTTATCACCATATTTTTGAACGAAATTAATCTAAGGTGGAAATCTAAAATCAAAAGAAGATAAATTTCGAAGGAACAATAACCAAAACTCTATTTTCCATGGCGATTTTTCGAATAAAATATGTGCTGAAATTAACTCGGGAATGAGGAGATAAAAATATCTTTGAACAGAATAACATTTTTCAAAAATTGTAAATCTAAAATGAAGTGACATGATTCAGAAGTACCGTATAAATAAATATTACTCCATAGCTGCCCCTGACAGTTGAATACCCACTGTGAGTGTGACTCATAAGATTTTTTAGACTAACTATTATTCATCAGAACGTGCAGTCGTTTGGTTATTATAAAAATCGATTCGAACAATCGAAGACTCATGAAAGCATTTCGAAACAGAGTTGAAATGTGTTTCATTATAAACAGAACAAACATAGGTATATGATCTTGTAGTTGATACTAAGGAAATCTGGCTTTTGACCTATACCTACTCCAATTTCGGAGCATAAAATTAAGTCACATTTTAGCAATGTTCTACTGGGTGTGGGGGTCAGGTATTCATAATCTTCGAAGTCTTGAAGTAACTGTTTCTGGTTACATATAATTATTTATTAGTGCTTAATTCAATCGAAAATGAAAAATGAATGACAGAAAACCCGCAATGTTTGTGATTTTGAGTTCTGGTTATGAAAGAACACCATTTTCGTGAATTCCTGAGAAAAAATAAATTAAAAACATTCTGAAGATTCCTATAAGAAAAACACACAAAAGTAATTGTCTGATGTAATGGACAAAGAGAGGAAAAAAGTTAAACGAAAAAATATGAACAAGAAAACTGAAGAAAAGAACGAGAAGCCAAGAAAGAAGAAATTTAACGTGGTGAGAAGAGACTTCTCACCATCTAAATGAAGAAGAAACAGGAAAATCGAGATGAGAGGCGTATGTCGAAAGATCCCCGTTTTTGGTTCTCGTCGACGAATTCTAGTAGCAAGATAGAGTACACAGTTTATTCCATAAGAAATAATCAACTCGAACAAGTATTTTTAATTATGACTGATTGACATTCAATATAAAAATCTACTACTGTCATAATGTTTTATAAGGTAACTAATAAAACAAGCAGGAGTGTATATTCGAATAATCTCATTCTAACACTCCTCCTCACGAACTGCTTGAGTAGAGTCCAATGCCCTTCAGGAACATTAAATGACGATTTCCATTCAAGGACTTTGTTAAAATATCGGCCAACATTTCATCGGTCTTTTTATAACTTATTTGAATGTCACCATTCTTCACAAGATCTTTTATGAAGTGCTCTTTTATTGAGATGTGTTTTGATTTTGAGCTCACAATCGGATTATATGCTAACTTTTGTGCAGCTTGATTGTCGTTGTATATTAAAATTGTTTCATGATGGCATCCCATATCATTTATGAGATTATTAAGATGAACTGCTTCTTTTGATGCCTCTGTTAAGGACATGTATTCAGCTTCTGCTGTTGACAATGCTACTGTCCTTTGTTTCCTCGATTCCCAACTGACTGAGGAGTTGGCAAAAATGAAACAATAACCAGTATAAGATCTTCTGTAAATTTTACATGCACCCCAATCTGCATCAGCATATCCAGTGATATCTTCTCCAGTTCTTTTGAATTTCAGTTCATAATACTTTGTACCTTGTAAATATCTCAGCACACGTTTTGCAGCAATCCAATGTTCGGAACTGTAACAGTTATTGAATTGACTCAAATAACTTACTGCAAAAGAAATATCCGGTCGTGTTGCTGTTGATAAATACATCAACGCTCCAATTAGGTTTTGGTAAGGAATATTTTTTAATTTATCTGGATTTCCCTTTTCCAGTTTTAAGTTTTCCTCCATGGGGCTCTTAGCGATCTTGCAATTTGACATTCCGAATTTGAACAATATATCATTTATGTATTTTTGTTGATTTGCTGTTATAATATCACTACCTTGTTTGAATTCAATTCCAAGGCAATAATTTAAAGTTCCCAAATCCCTCATATCGAAACTTGTCATGATTTGCTCTTTTATGAAATTGAAAATTTGTTTATTTGATGTTGCCACAATCAGATCATCCACATATACTGCAATAATGGCCTTTTCTCCTCCTTTGCGGTATATGTAGATACATGGGTCTGCATCTGATGATTTGAATCCCATTTCATTCAATTTTGTATCTAACCTTTTGAACCATTGTCTTCCGGCTTGTTTCAATCCGTAAACAGCCTTCTTAAGTTTACACACTTTTTCTTTCGAATTTTTCTTCAGATCTTGCAACATTTTGACGGCCTTCGAATAAAAACCAACATCATCTTTCATACTTTCTTCTAAAATAATTTCTTGGAGATATTTTTCGAAATTGTTTGGAATTTTCATAAAAATTTCTTCTTCAATTTCACCATTTAAAAATGCTGTAGTTATATCTATTTGATTTAGTTTAAGATTTTCTTCTGCTGCTAGAGCTAATAATAGTCTAATAGAGCTGAATTTCGCTACAGGTGCAAAAGTTTCTGTGAAGTCAATTCCTGGACGTTGACTGAAACCTCGCACTACTAATCTTGCCTTTCTTCTTTCTAAACTTCCATCAGCATTGAATTTTTCCTTCAATATCATCTTATTTGTGACTATGTTTTTATTTTCATTTTTCTCAGTAATTATCCAGGTACCATTCCTTATGTGTGCTCGAATTTCATTTTTTATAGCTTCATCCCATATTTCATCTTCATCTTCTTCAGCATCTTTCTCCCCAATGAAGTATGAAACATAATCTTCTGTCCATTTAGGAGCTTGAATGTTTCTTTTTGGTCTTGCTTCTTGTTCATCTGAAATTTCTTCTAGGGATCCTCTCTGATATTCTTCATCATTACCTGGATAAATATTCTGTAATTCTCGATTTCTCTGATCAGTTCTTTCTATGTTTACGCGAATATCGACGTTTCTGTTTTGATTTACATCTTCTTTTCTTTCATTATATTCTTCTTCATCATAATTTGTATCATACTGGATTAAATCATAATTATTTTCATTTTCGTAAAATTCAGACATTTTGTTGTCAAGTATTTTCACATCTCTTGAAACAACGATTTCTTTTTTACTTGGCATCCATATTCTATATGCTTTAGATATTTCCGAATACCCCATGAAAATACCTTCTTCTGAACGTGGTGAAAATTTTCCTCTATTTGGTTTTTTGTTTAAAACAAATGTTTTAGATCCAAAAACATGTAGGTGTTTGACTGATGGCAAACGATGAACCCACTTTTCAAATGGTGTTTTACCATCTATTGCTCTTGATGGTGATCTGTTTATCAAGTAGTTCGCTGTGTTGATTGCTTCGGCCCAAAAATTTAATGGTAGTCCAGCTGCAATCATTAAACATCGTGCTTTATTAAGCAATGATCTGTTTTTCCTCTCAGCAATGCCATTTTGTTGAGGTGTGTACGTACAGGATAATCTTCTTTTGATACCACTTTGTTTCAGAAATGTTTCAAATTCTTTATTCACATATTCAGATCTGTCATTATCACTTTGAAAAAATTTAATTTTTCTGCCATGTTCATTTTCTACCTCATTTTTGTATTCTTTGAAGTATTCTAGAACTTCATTCTTTTGTTTAAGAAAATAAAGTTTGCAGTATCTGGAGTATTCATCCGTAAAAGTGACAAAATATTGAGAACCACCATGAGACTTCGTTCTGATTGGTCCCCACACATCAGAATGAATTATCTCTAAAATATGCTCTGTTCCATTTTCTCTTTGAGGAAATGGTAATCTCGTCATTTTTCCTTTAATGCATATTTCACAGTCATTCAATTTGTCTGACGCATTGAAATCCAAACCATTTACTCTTTTTTCTTTCATAGCAGCCTTAAGATCATGTCCTAGTTTTTCATGCCATAGCATCAGTTTAGGCGAATAAAATGAATTTTCTTGTTCCTGGTTGGATGAGATTTCACTCTGTATGTAGTATAAATTATCTTTTCTCTGAGCCTTCAGTATTGGTTGTCCATTTTTATCTTTAATTATTGCATTATTTTTTCTAAATAACACTGTGTATCCTTTGTCGGTAATTTTGCTGACAGACATCAAATTTGTTGAAAGATTTGGTACGTAAAGTGTATTTGTTAAGTTTATTATATCATCTTCATCTGGAAATGTCAACGACACTATGCCTTTTCCTTGTATAGGTGCTTTTTGATCTTCTGATGCCAGTTTCAACCAACCTTTTTCAGAATTTTCATCGATTTCACTGAACTTTTCTCTCGTGAAACAAAGATGAGATGTGCAACCACTATCGAGGCACCAACTATTGATATTTTCATGTTTATCCCCAGTAGCTAGATAAATTTCTTCTGTTTTGAAAGATTTCTGATTATTTTTAGTTTTAGCTCTGCATTCTATGGTTTTATGATTTGAACGACCGCAATTTTCACACTTCACTGTATTTTCTTGTCGGAAAGTTTTGTTTTTAGAGAATCTGTTTCTTGTTTCAAAATTGTTGAATCCCTTATTGCAATACTTCCTGTTTCTTCCAAGATATGCCTCTTCTCCATGACTGTTACTTGAATAAGTTTTATTTCTGGCTTCGCTTTCTTCTAGAATTTTTATTTTTAAATTTTCTGGTGTAGGTAATTCATCTCTGGATTCTATGGCTATTCTGAAATTTTCATATGACGAAGGAAGAGAGTATAATAGCATAATACTCAGTAAATCATCGTTAATTTGAATTTCCATTTCAGATAATTTATCTACTGTATCAGCAAATTTATTGAGATGTTCTCGAATACTGTCTCTTTCATTCATTTTTTGTAGAATCAAACTTTTTAATAACGTGGCTTTACGGGCAGGTCCTCTACTTTGGTAGATTTTACTCAATGTATCCCAAATATCCTTAGATGTTGAACAGTTCTTGATTTGCTTCAGTTCGTTCGGAGATATTATTAATATTAATTCGGATTTAGCATTCAAATCATCAGAAATCCATTTTTCCTTTGTTTTTTCATCTGCTGTGTCACTGGGTTTCATTTTCTTTCCAGATACATAATCCCATAAACCAGCTCTTGTTAAAATTGCTTGTGCTTGTAGCTTCCAAGTATCATAGTTATTATTCCTTAATGGTTCCATTCGATAATTCGTCGATATCTGTGCCTTTTTCCTATATCGGTTTTATGATGAAATTTTTTCTTCACCTCTTGCAAAAAACTCTGGTACTTTTAGGCAAACTAAATGCTTGGACCCATAACCTCTAGTAGCAAGATAGAGTACACACTTTATTCCATAAGAAATAATCAATTCGAACAAGTATTTTTAATTATGACTGATTGACATTCAATATAAAAATCTACTACTGTCATAATGTTTTATAAGGTAACTAATAAAACAAGCAGGAGTGTATATTCGAATAATCTCATTCTAACACGAATGCATAAAGCGGTACTGATGAATACTAATAAGTCAGAAATCGGTCTACTTGCTGCGCTATTTCGATGACAACACGTTCCTGCAGTTTATTCATGACCAACTTTAGTATTATGATAAATGATGATATCTAATAATTTCTTAGTTTCACTCTGTCGCTTCCATAAACGGATGGGAAATGAATTTATTGTCGAATGAACGTCATCTCGTAAAAATTTCGGTAGGGTAAATATCTTATCTATTTATGAAATAATCAATTCCATCATGAATGACTTCGGATAAGTTTATCCACTTATTTTCAGCATGTCTCGGTGTACACATCCGCTCCATATCGGGTTACAAAATCAAGAATGTAGCATATGCTTCTCATTTTTCAAACTTGAAATGATTAATTTCCATGCTGGAAGGCATTGAGAAATATCACATGTTTCCCACTTCATTATCTTGGGAGTCCCAGCGTATTTTTATGGGTTTTTTCTTCATGTAAATGGATGTTTACTAATGCTTTCCGGTAGGGATGCTGTTCGATTCACTAGGGTGAAGTGTGAGAATCTCGAGTACGGAAGAGTTGGGCATTCAAGAATTTTCGTTTCGAGTCACCCTGTGAGTGGCAGAAAGTGGAAAATTATCTCTTTCTGAAAATGAAAAATTATTTCCTTCTAGGAATGGTCGAATGCAAAGGACTTCTTTTAATGATATTGGTTGTTTTTCCTCGGTTGTTTCTTCTCGCCTAACTTCTTTATGTTGTGTTTATCAAAGTGATACTTCTTTGTTTTTATGTTTTCAAATGTTGTTAACACAGTTGCGCTTTGATTTAACTTTAATTGATAGAAGCTTTTTTGGAACATGAGACAGTTCTTGCAAACATCGGTATTGTTCATGACCTTTCAATAAAATCATTAACGGTAAAGTCTTAGATATTGTGGGCAAATTATTCAATATTTACGTCAACCGTTAGAATTAAGCATAATTTTGATATAGGTATCTGCATGTTTGAAACTTCGTTCTTCATATAGAACCTTAACAAGTGTAAGGAAATATCCTCAGAAATATCATTTCCTAACAGTTAGGAAATCTTGACTTTTTCTTCGAAAACTTTTGTCTGTTATGTTAAAATTTCCTATTGATTTCGTGAAATCAACGAGAGCTCTGTGAATCTGCCATTTCAAGATGTGAAGATATTTTGCATGTTTTACGACGCCAACTCGAAATTGGAACATAGTCTGAGTTCTTTCGAGGTTATGGAGTTCAATTCTGGCTCCTACTTTTTATTAATCAATCGAAAGGTATAATCATGTCCCAAGAAAATCGATTCTTCTGTTGATGAAAGTATTGTCTCGTTTTAGTCCGACATCATTATGCCCATTTTTACCACGTTTCATGGATATTTCGTGCCTTTCCTTCTCCAAGTATTCGTTAAAACATAATTTCGGCACTAATGATCCTACCGTAAATTTCGATAATACATAATCGGATCATTTTTCTGTAATTTCATAGTTCAATATGGAATATTCTTTCTTGTAATGATTAAATATCTGCAATTTCATTGTTGTTAGTTCTGATGATATTGTCCTTTCGGTATGTGAACAAATGGAACGTATTTCATGTCATTCATAATCCTCGTAAATGGAAAACATGAAGGATAAGATCCCATTTAAAGTATAAAAGAAAACTCAAGCGGAATTTCTCCGTAAGTATGAATTTCTCCGACAAGGAACATTATTATAATCAGTGTAAATTCTCAAAAGGCAATAGGTACCTAGTGACACATCTAGTTTCAGCTTCCTTCATTCCTTAACTTGAAATTTTTAATTGTTTTTATATGAAAAACTCATGTGGAACATGCACTGAGTAGTTGAATGATGTCTGTAAAATATATAGATTTATTCAAATAGATACGAAAAAAGACAAAGAGATTTCAGATTACCTGTGTTAGTATCGTGTCTGAGACAGCCTTTACAGAAGTTTATACCATTTTGATTTGTAGATAGGGAACGATATTTTGAGATAAATATTCACGGTGTTAGGTGAACAGGCGACAAAAATACAATAGCCAATGACTTCACATTATGGTCCCATAGAAAATAATCCAGGGGGTTTAAGTGCGTAGATCGATCAGGCCATATGTGAGATCCATCTAGACCAATCCAGCAATCTTTTGTTGTTGTTGCAAACTCTCTAACAACTACACTCAAATAAGCTGAGGCACCATCATGCCTGAACACCGGTGTGAAGATAGCGGCCACTTTTCTCGGAGATAGCGGCCATTTCACCAGTGGAGTCGGGTGAAATATAATGTATCACAACTTTTAACTGGAACCAAAGAGCGATCTGAAATTTATAAGATATCTTTTTGGAGTTATTTTCAATATTATACCAAAATATCATTTTTTCTCACTCGGAACAAAGAAAAAAAGCCCTAAAAAAACCTAAAATTATGATTACTCGGAAATAACCGAAGAAAATGGCCCCTAGAGATGAAACTCTCAGAATAAGTTTTTTATGATCTAAGGGACAAGTGTTATCAATCTCATCTCCTTCAAGAGGGGCTGAGGGGTGGATATCGACACCGCCGCCTCCAACAATCCTATTGTCATTAGGAAAATACCGAAGAAAATGGCCTCTACAGATGAAACTCACAGAATAAGTTTTTTATGATCTAAAGAACCAGTGTTATCAGTCTATTTCTTTCGTTAATTTCCTGAAAGTTTCATTTGTAGAGGCCATTTTCTTCGGTGTTTTTCCAATGACAATAGGATTGTTGGAGGCGACGGTGTCGATATCCACCCCTCAGCCCCTTTCGAAGGAGATGAGATTGATAACACTTGTCCCTCAGATCATAATAAACCTTTCCTGAAAGTTTCATTTGTAGAGGCCATTTTCTTCGGTGTTTTTTCCAATGACAATAGGATTGTTGATGGCGGCGGTGTCGATTTCCACCCCTCAGCCCCTTCCGAAGGAGATTACACTGATAACACTCGTTCCTTAGATCATGAATCGTTTCCTGAAAGTTTCATTTGTAGAGGCCATTTTCTTCGGTGTTTTCCCAATGACAATAAGATTGTTGGAGGCGGCGGTGTCGATATCCATCCCTCAGCCCCTTCCGAAGGCGAAGAGTTTGATAACATTTGTTCCTTACATCAGTATAAACGTTTCCTGAAAGTTTCATTCGTAGAAGCCATATTCTTCAGTGTTTTCACAATGACAGTAGGATTGTTGGAGGCGGTGTCGATATCCACCCCTCAGCCGCTTCCGAAGGCGATGAGATTTTCCTCAGATCATAATAAACGTTTCCTGAAAGTTTCATTTGTAGAGGCCATTTTCTTCGGTGTTTTCCCAATGACAATAGAATTGTTGGAGGCGGCGGTGTCGATATCCACCCCTCAGCCCCTTCCGAAGGAAATGAGATTCATAACACTGGTTTTTAAGATCATAAAAAACTTATTCTTTGAGTTTCATCAGTAGAGGCCATTTTCTTGGGTATTTTCCTAATGACAATAGGATTGTTGGAGGCGGCGGTGTCGATATCCACCCATCAGCCCTTTCCGAAGGAAATGAGATTGATAACACTTGTCCCTTAGATCATAATAAAAGTTCCCTGAAAATTTTATTATTAGAGGCCATTTTCTTCGGTGTTTTCCAATGACAGTAGGATTGTTAGCGGCGGTGTCGATATCCACCCCTCAGCTCTTCCGGGGATGAGATTGATAACACTCGTTCCTTGGATCATAATGATTTTTTCCTGAAAGTTTCATTTGTAGAGGACCGATTTGCATGAATCTCATGTGGGTTTTCGTCAGCCCACACATGATTATTGTGTAAATTCCTTATTCCAATTCTCGAGAACCTGGTTTCATTGGTAAAAGGAATCAGCTCAAGTAGTTTAGGAGTTTCAATAATTTTGTTCAAAAGCCATTGGCAAAATTGAAAACGTAGAGCGAAAGCCGCAAGAAGAAGTGTTTGATCGCGTTGAATGTTGTATGGATACAACAAATTATCTCTCAGAATGATCCAAACAGTCCAAGTACTTACATTCGCAGTATTTGCAAATTTTCGCGTAGAAGTCCCCGGATCATCTTTTCATAACCAGCACATTGTCTTCCATTTCTACGGTTATTACAGTCCTTGGCTTTCCTGGTCCCGCACTTCGCGTCAATGTTCTCGTTTCTCGAAGACGTAGGTGAATACTTTGCAATATTTTTCTATGGAGCGCAATGAGGTTAGGAAATCGTTCAACGTACAGTAGCCTGCATTGCCGCGAATCCATACATAAAATGCATACCAGCCTTCTCGTCATTCGTATGTAGAGCGAGCCATGATACACGAGATGATACATGACTTCTCTAACAATCGTTTACACGTCGACTATGTTAACACACACAAAATAGAATAATCTTGTCAACAAGCATCTCTTTCGGAGGCGTGGGTTTATATCACAAAGCGGGAAAGGAGCATAGAATGCAGAAAATTTGTTTTTCTTAATTTGAATATGTGATCACTTGGTTAGATTTGTTGAAAATGTTTTTCGCCCTGTATCTTCGCAACAAAGAGCTTTTCCAAAAATCATCGATAGATGAAATATCCTTAAAATAGTCAAAATAATCCAAGGAATAACACCTCGAATTTTTGCCGCATGTTCACCTAACACACTGTATGTATATCCACTGCATCAACGTTTATGAAATATGTATTCAATCTGCAGTTCGAAGTGAAAATTTCCACCTTTCGCTTAAAACGAATCGTAAGCGGAAATGTTCTTCAATGATATATTAAATAACCCTGACCTATTGAGCAAAATTTAAAAATACTTGTTAGCAGAACTCTGGCTATTAATCCTGAACAGTGGAAAAGCGTATTTTTTCTTTGCATTCGAGAAATCCTCTGAAAACTCCATCGAAAAGCTCGCACAATCAGATCCTGATTAATATAAATGTTCGATTCTGAGGGAAAACGAGTTCCAAAGCAAACAGCTTTATATTATAATCAACTTCAGCCTCCAAAAGTCTTTTGTGTTTAACAGAGGGCTTTGCTAACGCTTGTACGGCTTGGACTCCGGACTTGAACTCCACGTTAAACTTTGGAAAATTTATTCTAGCATAGGCGATGAGGTACGAATCAATAACTTGGTTGTTTATTTTTCCGTTTCGGAGCATATATAATATGTTGGTCCGAAAATGGCTAAAAAATTATTCCAGTGTAGATTGCATGAAAAATAATTGTATCAAGAAAATTTTTGATGTTTTCAATATCAGTTTCTGACATAAGATAACAAACTATCAAATGGTGAAAATGCTTTCACGTGAATTCTTGCATTAATTTGTCAGAAGCAAATCAGAAAAAAATTGTAGATGAACGATTCAAAGAGGATGCGTAGGTACATGTTTTATCCCTTTCATTAAGACAAGTCAGGCTGGATATCAATATTCACTTCAAAGACCTAGTTTCTATTTTTTTACTTGGAACAGGCAGCGTTCTTTCGATGGAATATCGAAAATTTCCTTCGATTTCAATCCGGTTTATATCTTAATTTCCATTTTTTGAATCTATTGATTATTTTTTCGGAGTCTGAATCACATACCTAGTTGGAAAAAGACATGGGAGAATACCTATCCTATTTTGTCATGCTACAGTAAAGTAGATCCTGTGGTCTGTGAGCATAATGGATTTGAGTTCACTGCTCTTTATTTTCTTCAATAATAATGCTAATAATAATATAAATGTGTACAGACTTTCACTACAATGTGTCAATGTTCTCATGCGTGAATCGCAAATAATTCATGGCCCTGAAAAATTCGATAAAAGAAGATTTCTCTATTTATTATGATCGAAGGGCTTATCTTATATCAGACAAAATGCCAATAAAAGCAGAAGGTCCGGATTCATAAATGAAATTATATTTTTTGCTGCCAGGCAGCAGTGCAATATCGTAACAGGAATAAGGGGAATTATTGGCCCCCCTTTTGGCAGATGAGCTTTCCACTGCTATATATTCCAGTTAGTCGCCGGTGTCGGCACTTGGCATTTGCAAATTGTTGATTCTGCATTTCGTAGCATAGTGTAGGAAGATGAACATTCAAGAACGATCGATAGCGAAATGTTTCCTCGCCACTTCAACACCATATAACCAGTTTTCTTTTCAGGGTTTTTTTATGAAGAGAATAACTTCCTTCCTTTATTTTCTTAAATAATTTTCCATACAGGTGAAAATTCTCTGTTCATTTCATAGCATGTCCTTGGCTAAATGATTTGGATGATATAATTTTTCGAGAACCACTATATTTTGGAGACTTGATATTTGTTTTCGAGCCAAAAATTCTTTCGGCCATGCCTCATGTTTCAATTTTTTCCTCGTGGATTATGGGCTTTTGTGTGTATAGGAAAACTTATTCACTCAGATAAAGCAGAAAAATGCGAATATGCAATTATTAGGTTTTTATTCACTTTAACCGACAACGAATCTCTGTCCATCATAGATTCGTATTTTGGACACGCTGTATATAAGATGTGTTTTATACTGATACATCAACCTCCGAAAATCTCCGAATTCGGGCCAACTCCCCAAAAGCTGAAAAAATTAAGGAATTATGTATTCTAATCATAATGAATACATGGAAAACTTTTCACGACCTGGCCCCAAAAGAGCCTCTCTCTAATTGTCCTAATGGAAAAATTAAACTTTATAACCTCCGAGTTCTAATTTTATGCAGAAAGTTTTAATTCAATTTCCGAATTATTCAAATGAGAAAATAACAATTTCTGAATCATCAATGCAAGTTCAAGTATTATGCCCAGAAGTAGGTGAGGAAAATTGGAGTCTTGATTAATTTTCCAACTTTTTGGAGTGAGAATAAGCCTCGGCTGAGAAAATGTTTGCCACTCGTAGAAATCTTCTCAAATTAATTACGAACAGGTACGAAATCATAGTAGCAACTCTGTAAATATTTTTATCAATTCAACCTTCTGATTTTCAGCATTACTCATTCGCGTATTAAAATTGTTTGGATTTTCAATGCCACTCTCTTACATAAACTCAATAATTTTTTTTTTAAATGATCGTACTTTCATTCTTGCACTAAGTCATGGTTTACGAACTTGTCAAACAATCATCAAACCATAAAAATTCAGAACAGGTAACGTTGGATTAGACTTTTACATCACAACGAACCGTATTCATAATTTAAAATTTTACAGGCAAATGAAAAAACCACGGTTTTTGAGATTTCACGATTTATTCAGATGAAGGCCGTGAGGTTATGCAAATTGATTTTTGTCTGAAATTTCATTTTTGTTTCATTTTGTTTGCAACAATTGTTCCAATTCCATCAATTCTGACAAATTGAAGAGAAGAAATCACGTAGGAGCATTTCTATTATTTGAAATTTTTTAATTCAGTTCATTTCAGAGATAGAGAGTGGAAACCCAAATAATTTCAGAAAATGCAGAATCCTAGAATTAATATCAATCGATATCTAATAATAAAATTAGTTCGCTTCTGAAGTAAAATTTCTTTATATTGGAGGTAGAATCAGTATGTATTTTAATACCTCGAAAACATGTGGGATGTACAGGTTGGTCAGATTTCGATGATTTAGTGCTACATCTCCTAAAATAAAAGAGTAAAAAGTAAAATTTCCGTGATACAGGGTGATTCTGGAATTTGGCCAATTATTATAATTCGCTATAACTTCCCGCAATTTCAGTGTCGAATCAAATTTCAGAGCAATTAAAAAACAATTCTTTTTCAAATCCAAAGTGTGCTATGATATTTTTCAAAAGACTTTTCTTAGACAATTTCAAAAATATATATTATGATGTTCTCCCGATTTTACTAAAGATCGAAAATTTCGGGAAAATACTTTTCCGTACAACATATGCAAGCAGGCTCTCATTAAAACACGTGAAAATCTTGTATTGTTATCATTAAATAATCTCTGTTTTCATTTAAATTGTCTTTGAGAGCGTAGTCACAATACTGCGAAAGTTATATAGAATTATAATATTTGGCCGAATTTGAAAATCACCCTGCATGCATTTAATGTTTAGTTCAATGCTTTCACGACCGAATATACTGACATTGAGAGAGTCTTTCGGGCTTATCAAATTGATCTAAAATTTTCAACCCATTGCAAAAATGAGTTTGATATATTGTGTATGGCTCTAATGCCATCTTGGAATTTATAAATCGAACAATTATTAATTAGGTGTTCAACTGTTTTCTCTGATTCACCACATTCACAATTAGGACTATCAACTGAATTCCACTTGAAAAGCATGCTATCGGTACGACCATGACCTGTTCTTATTCGATTAAGAAGGGACCATATTCTCCTGAGAACCAGGAACTTTATTCGATGGATCAGATATTAGATCTTTATTAGATAAAGAACATGCACCCCATTCGGATTTCCAGATTTCCTTGTAGCTGAAGTTGGAATTCAGAAAGTTATTCGACCAAATAGGTTCACGGGATTTCAGTCTTGGAATTTTATTTTCTGGAACGTAGGAAAGTATCGGAAAAGAATCCGGAAATGAATTGAATTTATTCCAAAGATATTGGTCGTACACAAAAGATCAATGCGCAAATTTGGAGTATGTCTTAGGGACATTCAGAATTCAGCACTAAGAATTGCATAAAGGCATCGTAAACCTAAAAATCCTATGTGAACAGTGATTCTTCAAATTTCACACCCTGTATTTAATTTTCTTGATCGGTAGAGCTCTTTTTTTCTGATTTCAAATATATATACTTCATTGAGGTTATCTCTGGCAGTTTTATAAAAATATAGATATTTTCTTTGAAATCTGAGGCACCTGTGGAATGCTACACGAGAACGATGCGTTTTTTTAAATCAAAGGAACCGTGGATAATGAAACAACTGATATTTATGTTATTTATTTATTAACTGAAAGTTAAATTAGGTATTCAAATGACTCCCATTCACTTCTAAACAGAGTCGATATCTTTTTTTTTTAAGTTTTTGAAGATTGTCAATTTCTTCCTCTATTCTGAATTTAATGTCTTCAATATTTTGCGGACTGGTCGTATACACTTTATATCTCCATAAAAAAGTGTCCAATGATGTTAAGTAGGGACCATCAGGAAGCCATAGAATGGAATTTCAATATAAAGAAATCACAGCATTCTCGAGTGGCGTTCTACAGCTGCTATAGAATAAGACAAAAGAACCTATAATATTCAGAAACTGCCGAAAAAAACCTCAATAAAGTATATATATTTGAAATCAGAAAAAGGAGCCCTTCGGATTAGGAAAATAAGATACAAGGTGTGCCTCTTGAAAAACAACACTTCACATGGAATTTTTAGGTTAACGATGTCTTTATCCATTTCTTAGTACTGAATTCTGAATGCCCATAAAAAATAATACCAATTTGTCCATTTAGACGTTTTTGTACGATGAATAATAACTGAGATAGCTATTGAGTAAAATATAAACAATATGGAGTTATCCAAACACAAATACAGGCCTAAATTGATTAAAGGATCCTGTGATAAAAGATCCCTTAACGTTGGTCGGATATTTGAGCTATCGAAATGATTTATTTTTTGACAACTTTATTATGACATTTCCTTTCACTTTGACAGTTGTCAGAAGTTGTTTAACCTAGAAGATTGGGAGAACTGTTAAAATAAGGGATCTTTTATTTAAATACGGCTGTCCTTTATTTAAGTTAAGTGCAGAAGGCCTGTATTTTATTACAGGCCACCAGAAAATTTTTTGTGAATGCGCATGGGTAAATGTCAAAATGTAAAGAGAAACTTTATTTAAGTTAGACCTCTATTTACGTTTCGATAACTGTACCTGTACTTTAGGACGACCTAAACCCTCACTTTCCCTCTAGGGTGAACTATGAATACGGCCCCTAGTCTCCCGTGTGATTCGTACCATCGAACTATCCTTTCTAATTACTATAGTCCGTTTTAAAATGATTGGCATCTCGGGCGGCTGTGAAATCTCGAAAATATGTTGGTAATATCCCATCAGTAACTTTTGAGTTCTAGGATTTAGGTTGGTGCTAATTGAAAACACTAACTTTTGACATTTCAGAGTTTGAATATATTTCGAATTTATTTCTGTATGCATATGTTTTTGGTTAAATCGACAAATTAGTTTCGGATTTGAATTATTATTACCGAATTGAAAATGGCTGGAATTCATCAAGATACCTCTCGCCTCGCCTAACTACAAGGGAACGTGTAGTAGTTTATCGTCGGTACTGCGAGTTTTTCAACAATTCAGCAGGTATTTCTGCTAGTCTCAATCGCATTTTGCTAGTTATTCAGGTATCAATCATTTACTTTTTCGAGGTGTTCTCTGATAAATGAACGAGCCTCAAATTTTCAGTTTTCACCTAGACCTGTCAGATGAATTTTGGAGAAAAGAGAAGGCAGTCATGAGTGAGCAGTGGATGGAAATCTATTCCACATGATTCAAAGGGACATTATTCGACATTATTTTTTCTAAAATCAAAAACAATGAATTAATCAGTTTGTATATTTTTTTTAACTGCTTGAAAAGTAACTGAATTTTAATCAAAATCAATTCGGTATATTATTTAATGAATCATGAAATGGACAGAACATATTAATAAGTACAAATAATGAGTGATCTATTTTATAGCATTTCACACTTCAAATGATTCAGAATTTGTCAACAAATATTTCATATTTGTTTGAACAACTTTGTTATGAAATTGTAAAGTCAGGTCAGCTTTATACTTTTTGTACTCAGAAAAAAAACACAGGGCTGAATTTTCGATAGTCATATCAAGAATGCAAAGATTGCTGAAAGGTCTTCATAGAGAACGAACTATTAGTTATCTTGGATGAAGTCTGAATTATTTTATGCGTGATATCTCTACATTGGAGTTCCTCGAAATTCTGCAAGATTTCATGATGAAGCATTCCACGCTAGTTTCATTATCAATCCTGAATTTAAAATACCCCTTGATCTACAGCGAAATTGTGCGGGTATGTACATTTTAGTCATCATCTATCTCAGCTTGTTTCTCTTTTGCAATTGAAGATTTTTCAATACAACAATGATGAAAAATAATATAAGTTCACAAAAATTCTTCAAATTTATTTGCCTTGAAAATATATTCAATCATTTTATAGGTTATATTGATATATTTCAATCTATGATGAACACAGAGAAATTTTTAGTAACTTTTTGTAACTAGAAATAAAGCCCCGGCTGGAATTCCATGGCTTGCTCTGATGACAATCATTTTGAAACGGACTATAGCAACTTGTAAACAGTTACTCGACCATTTACTCTACCAATGTAAACCGGGCATTATTGGGAATTTTGAACTTTTTCGATACGTATGTTCAGACATGTTACGAGTATAAGAGAAAGCCGGTAAATTAGTGAATATCATTTCCGGAGCAGCATTCATTCGGAAATGAGAATATGCTATGGCAGTTTATTTTGGATTGGGACAAAGCGGTTTCAATTTTATTTTTAGTGATTTTCGATGTAATGGATCCGCGATTTAAAAGATATTTACAGGGTATATTCTTGGGTATATTCCTTTCTTATTTACATTTTGGATTTTTATCATAATCAGATGATTCCAATAAGGTGTGAAAAATGCAATTTCTGTATTGAAACTTCTGGCTAAAAATCTCGCCAAAAATACATAAGTCTCCGAGAATATCCTGGAGTCTACTAGAATTTCTTTCCTCACACACTCTTCCTCAACAGTATTTTCTCATCCATTCGCAAGGTATGCTCGAATTTTGACCATCATACATATATTTCATCCTTTATTAAGATAAATTTTACTGAAAGTTCGTTTTAACGTGGAATATCCCCATTTATTATTTTCGTGAAAAAAGCGGCTGAGATATTAGTAAAAAGATATATTATGCGAAACCGCTAGGAAATTCTTCAGCCGAATTTTGGCGCTGCAACTACAAGTAACTATAGTTAGTAGTCACCTATGATGTCATAGTTCATTCTGTCAGTTTTTCAATCAATGATCTCCTCTGTTTAATATTTTTTTTACTTTTGTTATAACTTGCTTCATACTCGAATCATTTTTTCCCCTTTTTTTTATATATCAGTTGTATTCGATAAGTATTCAATGAGGTATAAATTCACTGATGGCTTGAAATGAAAATGTCGCATTTTTTGTGTTGGTGTGGATTTTTTTTGGGAATCTATCAACACATAGACAAGAATCGAAATTGTATCTATTTCTCATTTTATATTTTTAAAACATGTAACGGGCATATACCCCAATATTTCATTCGTGAATATTCGGCTTCGTGAATCTATGGTGCCAAATTAACCTCATTACAATTGCACTCATTAGAAATGGATGGAAATACATATTACACTAGTAATACCGCTCGAGAGAAGAGTTACGTGCTATGGTATGCGTGACGTCATAGTTGTTACATAGTTAGTGGTAACCTTGTAACTACCGTTACGTGGTCACCGGTGGTTACAGCGCTAAAATTCGCCTTTTATTTCTAACATAATAATAATCATTGCTGCAGGACCAAATATTATCGATAGCCAATTGACCTTTTGCTCAATAAATTGTTGTTGTTAATAATCAATGAACATAGAGAGTAAATACTTCGAAAAAATATCACGTTCTAGTAGCAGGAATGAAAGTCTATCTGACAGTCGGCTTGGTGTAATTTGATGTTGAAATCGATCCATCTCGTTCAACAAATTTGACATGAAGACTATGTCCTGCTAATAATTGTTGTACATATTGTACAAATAATGTTGTTATCATCATGGGTGTGGCTTTCCGTATGTTTCAATTGATTAGGGATGTGATTGATTCTGTTACCACAATTTTTATTGAAGCAGAAATTCACAAAGATTTTCTGATATTATCAATGAGGCACATTATATCAATCCACAAATTGCCCCTTTTCAAATTTCTTTCGATTTTTTGTATCCAAGGTCTGTGAATTGCATTTGCAAAAATATAGTGGACCATTTTCATCTGTGTCAATGGTACACTTATATTTACAGAAAAGCTTCATTAATCCGAACAACCAAAAACGAACCCCAGTTCGGATTAACGGGGCGTTCGGATTACAGTCCATACAGCAAATAGGGAAGAAAAATAGCATCTTTTGAAACTAAATATTTAATGAAATCATAAAATATGTAGGTACATATTCACAACCCTAAAAAAGTAAGGTATAATTCGTTTAAATATGTTCGCGTTTTGGTGGAGGAACCATTTTTATAGCCCTAGAAATACGCAGCGCACGATTATAAAATCTACGAGGTGGCGTCTACCTCATCTATTCATAACTGAAAAAAAAACAAAAAAGCGGTCGCGACATAAAAACAAGGAAGGGGCAATCGGGAGTTCGGGATATGGCGACGTTAGAATCACCCTGGGTACGGATTGACGAGACTCTACTGTTTATGTAAACGTGAAAGGTTTTTTTGTTAAAGAGATGGCAGCTGTATTTTGAAGCCATCGAGCTTTAATGTTGGTGATGCCGAGAATGCCAAGCTTTCCAGGATTTCCCCAACTTTCTTGGTACATTCGTTGTGAATACCTACCATATCACGATCAAATTTTGAGATTCGAAATTTGGACCGTACGTGTACCCGGAGGGCCTCACGAAATGATTTTTTCATGTTTTCTCAAAATTCGACATTTGACTCCTAGTGAATCATTTTACTTATAAATCGAAAGGAGATTGTTTGTATTTGCTGCTTTATGTAGGAATTTCAGAATATACAATCAAGCTTCCTGAAATCAAACAAAGTAACTGAGTTTTATATATTCATTAACGTTGATTGAAGAGAAATATTCATGTTTACATTTTATTTATAGGGTGTAATATTACTGGTTTCCAGTTTTGAAGATGTCCAGATGGTCTCACCGGAGCATTAGAAGTGCTGCATCCGTTATTTCATATAGGAAATTTCATTTATGCAGAATGAGAAATGAATTGTTTCATAACTCAGAAATTTAAAGCATGTGGTTTTTCAATACCGTTTTCATTCATTCCAGGTTGTTGAACGAAGATACTATAATATGTATATATTTTTCTCTGTAGGTTGTCGCATAATAACGTGGAAGCTTGTCCAACGCACGAACGAAGCGAGCGCAACAAATCTACCATCAGTGTGAAGGCTAAAGCCTTACTGTCCCCTGATCTTCCTTGTCTACTATCCGTATGTAACACGTTTTGGTGAACACTACAGCGCCTGTAATTCGAGAGCATCTCAAATGTGCGTGATGACTAGCACAAACAAACTCTAGAGGTTTGAAATTTTGTGAAGGAAAAAAGTATCCCGAATTTTCTCGGTTTCTGCTACTGCTTACTCCGCAATCGTAGTGAAAAGCATAACTCGAGTAAATTGATAGACATCGATTTGAAGATCGAAACGTGAATGCGCCCAAGCGACCTATTTAATTTGGTGAAAATCAACTGACTGCTTTTGATTCTCCCGAGATTTTACTGAATTTCAGAATCTTCATTCGGATTATGTTACCTGATCACGTTGAGAAGAGAGTGAGCCACCCATAAAAAGATCGCGTCGAAGAATTCGAGAAATCGAAATTTTCATATCTCCACACATTCGAACTTTGAGTAAGCAATCCTTTCAGACAGGTCTGATTTGCTGTTGGATTGAGGAACTCTTACGAATTGACAATGGTCCTCAATTACAAGAGATACGGAAGATTCAGCGTAATAATAAACGAGAAAACAATTTTCAAAGACGGTTCTTTTGGGTTTTTAGAATTCTCCGTCAATTGAGATTATTTTGTGAATAATAAGTATGGTGGGTCCTAATGGAGCGCTCCTACCCTCTGGCTCGCAGCCAATGCATCAAATTACTCATTAATACGAATCTATCTAAAAGGAAATCCGATGGCTCTCTTGTTATCTAGAGAATTGTTTTCTAGATATGTGGACTTGTAGTGCAAAATTGGGCACGACTGAAGACAACATTTTCATTTTGTTTTCGGTATTGTAAAGTAGGCGAATGTTGACTATTCGGAGAGCCATACTCGAGGCCATACTCAATTAATAGGGGAGAGTTGGGTAAAACGGGATGACTAGCGTTATCTTACCCATTACTCCGTTACCAAGCTATTGATAACTGCTATTTCTGCATAATAACTTCTCCATTGTCCCATCTATACAATAAATTTTAATAATTACTGAATTGATCGATGATTATATATAAAAAGTCGTATTTATGAAAAAAGTCAAAGAATCTTGTCTTCTTCTCCCAGTCGACTAAAAAGGGATAGTTTATGAATGAGAGTAGAAATGATAATGGGAATCAAATATCTTAATATATAAAACCAAGTTGACCATTTTGTTTGTTACACCATTTTAGAACTGAACATTGGATGAACTGTTTGTTGTGAAACATTTTTTAATTATTCTTTTACGACGGGGTTAACATAAAATACATTAAAACTCTGAAAAATTTGATGAAATGGAAAAAATAGGAAATAATTTTTCTTCTTACGAATAACGCCAGTAGGTGTCGCTACGGGTTAATAACGCTTTCGTGAAAGTATCATATTTGATATTAATTCGGTGAACTACATTTTCTAATAATATTAATGTATCTGTGTTATTACACCTATCTTTCTTCCCAACACTACGGGAAATGTAATGACGAAATGTTTTGAACAAATCTCCATTCTACTATTATAAAGGTACACAATTACTTTGTATTTTGAGTTGCCTAAACGGATGTTCTGGGGGCGCATTGATTCTTTTGTCTGGAGACTTCCGACAACCATTACCGGAAATTCCAAAATCGACGGCTGCCGATGAAATAAATGCTTGAGTTAAATCATCAAATTCAAATTTGGCTTGGTAATAAAGCTCTGGATTCAGTTGATTGCTGTTGGAATAGTACCAATAGATATTTGCAGCCCACAAAAATGCAAAAAACACCTGCACCACAAAAATTGTTGAAAATTATTTTCTGTAACAACAAAAAAAGATGCATGCACCTGCAGAAAACTGAGTCTTTTTTGTAACGCTACATGTTGGGGATGTGCAGGTGTTAACTGCCAAAACAGTTGTCCAATCTTTGGCAAAGATGAAGAAATAATTGACAGTGGCGCCAGCCACTCAGAATCAGATTAATTTTTTGACACAAAAAGTATTAATTTCACGTGAATAAAGTGATGAATAAATGAAATGTTTGAATGATATTTTCATTTTGCTAGTTTGAACAGATAGAGGTTGCTTTTAGGGGTTGAAAAATGAAAATAACTAAAACTAACATTGATCCAAAATACTGTTATAAAATTGATTGAAATTAATTAATTATATTAATAGAGACCCATTTTTACACATTTTATGCTGAAAGGGGGTGGTTTATACGGTCTTGAAGTATATGAAGACCTTCATTAACCTTCATAAAATGCTACTGAGGCCCAAAAATTACTTTGATTTACGTTAGAACAAGTTTCTTTTTATTTTGAATAAAGGGGTTTTTTTCACCCCCTAAAAATAATGAGCATAAATCGGCATATATCCAAAATTTTATCAAAATCGAAGCATCTTGATAGAATGCGGAGGTAATGCCTAATTTTCGCCCTCATTGACTGGACTAATTGAGGAGTGGAAATTCAAAAGGGTCTAAGTGCCAAAAAATTCGAACTGAGATATTACATAAAACATGTCTAGAACTTATGAAAAAAGTTTGAAAAAAAATTTAAAACTGTTATTCGGTACAAAATACAGAATGAAATAAAACTACATATACAAGGTGTACCGATCTAAAATATTCTTGGAGCCTGACCACTTTCAGTTGTACAGGGAGAAAAAAAAAATTTCAAATATTTTTTTTTCTGTTTTTTTTGTTTTCGAATTTGATAGAGTCTGCAATTCTGAATACATTCGTACTCAAATCGTTGCATTCGTCAAAATACTTTTCAAAATATCGAAAAAAAACTGAAGAAAAAAGGGAGATAAGTGTATTCGGTATTATGTTTGTTATTCCTAACCTAGATATCGTAGGCACAAACCGTTTTCACGTTTCTGAAGGCAAAGACTGTGGAAATATTGTACATTCACAAAATTTTGAATAACCCGTCACAGGGTGTTTCGAATGTTGGTTCAAAAATAGGGATCAAGATTGGCTCATAACTTTCATTTTTCAAATTAGAACCCTATTTTTTTATGATTGCGTTGGATTCTGCGAAGAAAAATGATGATAATGTTCTAATTGCAGAAATATTCACTAGAACATGCCACCTGCAACAGGAGCATAAAGTGAGTCTGCTGACTTCGTATTGAATTTGCTCTTGTTCAGGTGGATATTTTTATAATCTGTATGTTGCAAACCAACAAATCTGCATATTTTTTTTTTTCTTTTTTGACACTCTCGGTCCCTTTTTGCCGCCTTTTCACTGCAATATTATCGGCTTGTGTGTCCATTTTGTATATTTACAATATTGATAATTTGGCACTTAGACCCTTTTAACGTGAAACAGATGATGGCACTTAGAACATGCGCAGTTTTTTCCATCAGAAATGATGACTGCCGGAAGCGGATAGCACATTGACCGTTCCGTAGGCTATTGACCTTGGCACATAGATCCCATAACAAATGAAATCCAAAATTTCGTGAAAGTGGCACTTAGACCCTTTTGAATTTCCACTCTTCAATTGTATAGGACAATTTTATGTCTACTTTCAAGGTATTCTACCATAATAGTTTATTATAATATTAAATTTGCGTTTATATTTATCGATTGAGGCAGTACGAAGTCTGTCGGATCAGCTAGTATTTATTAAAAATGAACAACAAATTAACTAAGAAACTCATATTTATATAATAAAAAATGAATGACACTTCAGCAATGACAAATACGGCTCACCATCATTCTGCACCGCGGCACTAGCTTCGTGAGACCAAAGACGACAATCCTGGCACATTATTGAACCGTCATCAGTCTCTGATGTAGAGTAAAATTCTGTACAATAATTGCAGGCCCTCTCTTAGGGGGTTGGTCGTTCAAGCCTCAAATGTACAAGATGTCCCCCAAACAATGTTTTTCCAATCTCAATGGAATAAGAAATATACGACATGGCTCGTATGATACTCCGTATAATTCGTATTCTGACGGCGCTCTTCTACCCTCGATACTTTTTACCTTACTGCGCATAGTTCGCGGGTAGAGCCGAGGATTGAGCTCATTCCGTACTATTTGTATCGATGACTATGAGATTTTCTCTCAAAAATATTATAAAATTCGGTGCACCATATTAGACCCTTGAACAAACGTTTATACAGATTTTCATAGCTTTTTCTTGTGAGTACGAAAGGTTCAATAAGAAAAGCTAATGTTTTTATTCAATGATTATGCTTCATTGGCGTATTTCAAATAAGAACTCGTAATTATTTTGCAAAATTCTTCATTGAGTTCGCTCGGCCGTTCGTTTACTGTGTACAGGAGCCTGTAGGTTTCATTCTTGTTCGCTGTGTCAGAATATTCATCACCTAAACTAAACGTCAGATAGAATCCCATACTTTGATGTTCCGTCAAACTTCTTCATATTATTCATCTAGATAAATAATTACACCCAATGTTATTGTCGTAATTTTGGAAACAGCTGGTTAATAATATAGAGAATATTATCGGATCTCATCAGAAAATTATTGTTTAAACTCGTATATCAGTAGGTATTCGAAGTTACCGAACCAACTCATCCAATTTCTTTTCTGTCAGATATGCGCAAACAACGCGCAATGAATACCAAAAATAGCTTACCATAAATAATGCATCATCCGCCCCGTCTTTTTCATGAATGTGGATAAATGAGTTCTCGCAAATCACGAAAGCAACGAAAATATCCATCGAACGAAAGAAGGCTCGAATCAATATTTTCAACTTCAAACTTGGGTGTAATTCAATTATATGCTCACGCCAGGAGCGTTTCCTTCGTCAATAGTACGGCTTGAGGTAGCGGCGTCCATATTAAAGCAACAGATGCTGATTGTTTGTACTATCCTGATGCAATTATTTGAAAGGCTTCAACAGGTAATTTTGCTCGGAAGATCATTAAGGTTTGAGGTCCTGATATTTTTCATCAATAGGTTAGCAAATTGTGGCAGTGGATCAAGATGTTTTTCTATAATCCACCTATTGTTATACGTAAATCATTAATTTTAATGGATCCGGATTGCCGGTTGATCATAGAGATGCCCGACTTAATTTATATTGCAATCGTAACTGGTTGTGACACAAATCTGTAACATAAATACTTTTTATTTTAGAATTCGTTATCACTTATTTAACGATGTGCAGCTACACCTCAACTTTGAATTTTTAGCAACCAGCAGCATCATTTTTACCATTCAGGAAACACTCGTAAAATGCTACCCTCATAATGGTCAACAGCTAGTAAATATCGGAAAAATAGAAAGCGGAATGCACTGTGTCTGTTGACAGAAATAGAACGTAGCTAGTGGTCTAACTTTCCTGACGTCTGTTCAGACCTATCCACTTTCCGTCCTAATAAAAATTCAATAGTTTTATAAAAATTAAACTTTCTCGAAAGGGTTAGTTTAATAAACCTGTCAACCGAGAATTGAAATTCAACCTCAGCTTGAAGACCGGTTTCTGTACGCCAAAACTGGCCTTCAAGCTAAGATTGATATCCGGTTTCTGTACGCCAAAACTGGCGTACAGTTTGAAAACTGAAGTTGTAGTTCATGTCTACAAAACTGGCCCTTATTGAAGGAAGTTTGTAGGTTGCACTTTGAAGCACGATTTCCCTAGTCCGTTACGGACCCATGAATAGGAATTTAACCCAACAACACATACATCGGTTTGGTTAATTTAGGTCAAGATTTAGGTTAGTTCGAGATGTTGAACTTCCGAGTGTTTACTGACAATGAAAGGACAAATAAACTCTTCATTCAGAAACACTTTTCAACGGATATCACCTGATAATAAATACCTAAATGTAGTTCCATTGTCGGACATTTTTCAATTGATTCGCTCTATAGATTTAAAATAGAAACCGTAGAAAGTTTTCGACAACTGCGACCTAAAACTAATTTTTTCCCAAGATATACTGCGAAATTCGAAAACGAAATGATTGTTGGAATTGCCTTTTGCAATGAGTATTAGACGATATTTTCTCTATTTCAAGTTTCGTGACATACTATCGAAATTCATATAAAAATTCAGATTAGTGACTTTTGTATCGTATCTTGGCAGTTGGTGTGAAATTCGACAGATTATACGGAATTTGAATTGATTTGATCTGAAAATTGATAGGATCGGAGGCCAGTAATTACAACCACAAAATGAAAAATATAACTGAAAACAATGCTGTAATGAGTTCATTACGGCACTACTTTAAGTACTGTAATGAACACATTACTGTACTGCAATAGAGAAAAAAAAAATTAATTCGGCTTTTTGGCAGTATGTGATGGGTCCCGAATTTACCGGGTGATACAGAATCATGGTACACCCACAGAAACTCCCTTGTTTCTGTAGCTATATTTCTGAAATTTGGAACATTGAATATACTCACTATAGGGCACTTTTTGACATATTCAAAAAAAAATCTAACTGCTGGTTTTTACGGAAATCACATCAACTTTCGATTTTCAAATAGGACACCCGGTATATTATTACATTTTTGAAATTTCTATAATTTTCTTAATCTAATGATACCTCATAGTTGATATTTCATTCGTCAGAACGCCCATTTTATTTTTCGATCTAGAGAGCCTTGAACTCCCTAAAATTATTCCAAATAATCAAAATAATGCTACACTATAGAAATTTCGATTTAAAAAGTATCGTAGTTCGAAATACGTGCCAAAAGAGTAAACCAAAACCTTTTTTTCACTCGAAACTCCGTTTTGTCAATTTTTTTTTTTTTATGTTCTGGTTCCCACGAAAAGGGATATCCTGTAATGTTCAGAAAACATCGTGGGAACCAAGGGAAAGAAGGTAGGAGTTGGTGTTCTTCTTAAATTTCTGGAGGTTGTATGCCTCGGGGAACACCTCCCTAGGCATGGTAGCATAATGGTACTCTGACGTCATTCGAAAGTACCATCGGTGGGGTATCCATCCATATCAACTATTTTTCTGTATAACCAATACGAACACGATAATGGAGTTTAGACAAGTTTCAGTATCTTCTCGGTTCAATCCAAAGTTGATGTCATTTCTGGAAAAACCGGAAATTGGGTTTTTTCTAAATATGTCAAGAAGTGCCCTATAGTGAGTTTATTCAATGTTCCAAATTTCAGAAATATAGCTTCAGAAACAAGGGAATTTCTGGGGGTTTACCATGATTCTGTGTCACCCTGTATAGGTAGTGGATGTCAAATATAAAAAAATCGATAATTGGTATACAAAGGACTTGTGAAAGACCGGCCCAGTTGATAGTATAACATTACTAAAAGGAAGCACACAGCGCTTTCAATAGACCACCTGTACGTCAAAAAAATTCGATCTTAGCCTGAAAAATATCATACATAGTTTTTTGAAGGTATCATTCTCAAGACGGAGAGCTTTGTCATGTCAAATCTGCGGTGGTTAGTATGATTGCTTGATTTCATAAAGAATAAAGTTTCGTATTGACCCCGATATTCTTCGAAATAATTTCACTTTCCAAAGTGAAATATTCAATATTGCTTCTATTTTCACGAATAATCATTTTAATCAATTTTATTTTAACATATGCGAATATATATATATATATATATATTCTTTTGAATAAGAGAGCTAAAATAATACAATAAATGTTGAAACAAAAAGAACCTAAGCTGAGGTAAAAAAAAGGAACGGGGTACCACAACATTCTTCGTATGATACTATAGTATCATACGATACTTTCATCACCAGTATCATACGATACTATAGAGCCAGGGGAAAAAACCTCAGCCGAAAAAACCTGTCTCCCCGTTAAAAAAATAAAATAAAATTGTTGTATCTGAATATTCTATATAGAAGGACATCATGATCAGCGGGACGGCTCTTCGGAGGAAGGATTTTCAAACACAAACTCCAACCTGAAAATAAAAAAAGCCAGAACAGCAAGAGAATTCAATTTATACTTCATCAAATTGATCTGAAATTTTCAACCCATTGCAAAAATGAGTTTGATATATTGTGTATGGCTCTAATGCCATCTTGGAATTTATAAATCGAACAATTATTAATTAGGTGTTCAACTGTTTCCTCTGATTCACCACATTCACAATTAGGACTATCAACCGAATTCCACTTGAAAAGCATGCTGTTGGTACGACCATGACCTGTTCTTATTCGATTAAGAAGGGACCATATTCTCCTGGGAAGGTTAAAACCAGGAACTTTATTCGATGGAACAGATATTAGATCTTTATTAGATAAAGAACATACATCCCATTCGGATTTCCAGATTTCGTTGTAGCTGAAGTTCGAATTCAGAAAGTTATTCGACCAAATAGGTTTACGAGATTTCAGTCTTGGAATTCTATTTTCTGGAACGTAGGAAAGTATCGGAAAAGAATCCGGAAATGAATTGAATTTATTCCAAGAATTCCAAGTTGCAGACTGTCTTCGAATATGGGGAGGAACTATATTCGATAGCACTGGTAGCCATTGGATAGGTGTAGATCGGATGGTTCCAGTAATTATTCTCATTGAAAAATTGAGCTGTGCATCGATTTTCTGAACATGAACACTATTGAGCCAAACAGGGCAACAATATTCAGCGGTGGAAAAAACCAGGGCAAGGGCTGCTGTGCGAAGTGTAGTCGGGTCAGCACCCCATGACGTACCAGCAAGTTTCTGTAGAATGTTATTTCTCGTTTTTAGTTTCATTCGTAAGTCATCCAAATGTGCTTTGTAATTCAGAGAGGAATCTAATTTAACACCTAAGTATTTGGGGGTAAAATTATGTTTCAAAGGAAAGTTCCCGAAAAGGACATTTAATTTTCTGAATTTTTGGTGGTTATTCAAATGAAATAATAACAATGATAACATAGTTTGGGGGTTTATATATAATTAGTTTATTTCTTTTTTTTTTAATTGTCGATTTCATATTGTTTGTCTTTCACCTTTTATATCCTCTCCTATGTCCTATGAGATGTATTTTGTCTTGAAGAACGAATAGTTATATAAAACATATCAATATGAAATGAAAAGAAAAGATATATCCAGATGCGAATCCACTTCTTCACATGTAAATAACAATCAATAAAAATTAACTGCTCAAATCCCGTACCACAAAGACCCTCGGATAGACCCAGCAAAGAATTTTGTCATGCATCAAATTCTGTATTCCGAATCCTCTTTCATACGGTTTGAAAATGTCAGCAAGAATTCTTACATTAAATCCCGGGAATGCTTCGGAAAAACCCATAATTCAGGTCCCGTTTCAGCAATTCTGCTTCGACCACCCATAGTTTTCCAATTTTTAATTTCGAACGCACGAACAATATCCGATTATATTACCGATTTTCTTTTGCCAACCCATTCGTCCGATCAGATATTATTGAAATTCCGATATTGTTACGAATGCTCTACGAGTTGTAGGAAACAAATTTGTTTTCGATTTCCGAATTAAGACGAAGCTTATCGAGGCGCATGTAATATCAGAAAGCTTACGTTACGAAAACTAGGTCAAATGACGAAAAATCGCTAATGTTGCGGAAAGCTTGAATGAATCCTTGGGATTCGGAATTTCGATGCGCTTTGCAGAAGGAATGTGCTATATGGAAAACAAATATTGAAGAAAAGACCTCGTCTCATATTTCTTATCAATTCATCAGATTTCTTCCGAGGGGGAAGTTGTTGGTAAATACATTTCTGTTAAATTTTTTCTATATTTGGCCAATTTTCTGTCTTATCAAGTTTGGTAGGATGGTAGGTATTGAAAAACGATTGCTATAATGCAAAATTTGTAAAAAAAATATCTGCACCGTAAGTATATTTATGAACTTTTCTAATTTTATGTGACAGATTTATTTTCTTTCAAAAACCGTTGACAACCCAAACAGAATTTTTTTTATATTTCTCGAAATTATGATATAATATGATGTATTTTTCCACCCATCAACAGTATTGTGTCCTTTCCTCATGAATCTTTTCGATCTCGTTTTGTTTAATTTAGATTATACTTTGCCCATTCAATTTGGTCCCATTTTGCTGAGGATGAAACCACTTCGATGGGCTCTACATTTCTGTAGCAAGTCCCTTAAAGTAGGCCTTCGTGTGGCTTGGACATAATAGTTGCATAAGTGGGGAAGAAACCTTCTTGTTTATATGAAAGTCTCAGGGTCGGTTTCACAAAACTTTGATTACAGGGTCAAATTGATTGAAGCTACGGAAATTTGTTGAAATTTCAAAACAAGTGATTCGATTGGTTCGAATTTACGTAAGGATTCTTAATCACACAATCAAAGTTTTGTGAAATCCATCTTCACAGTTTTCGAAATATTTGATATTTCATGAAAATGTTGGATTTATTTACTTCAAAGACTTTTACTCATGCCATAGTTAGAATTAAATATTTCTCTCATGCCATAGCTACAATTGAATACTTTTCGAATCAGTCGTTCTCGTGAATATTGTTGAATGATTACTTCAATTTATGCACGGAAGAGCACATAATCTCATGTAGGGATTCTGAAAAGAAATGTTTAAAATTCACGTTTCGGAAAATGTGTTTTTTTGTACCGAATTCGATCTGATGTGGTTTGAAAAAAAGCACTGGACCTTTTCTACATGTTTAGTTGAACAGTTGCCTATTCTGTGAGGATTTCGAAAAGAAACAATACAGGTGATAATCTTCTTCAGAAAAAAATCTCACATTTTCGTTCCCATATAATAAAAATAATCTTCACAGTTGGCACATCGAGAATCCGCATAATATAAGTCAAGATAAGCAATATCGAATAACGGTGAATTCATGGACAGGAATTTTTAATTGAAAAATATTAAAAACAGCCTTTTTCAGAAACTGAACTACACTCTTGTCGATAGAATGACTTTAATACAACAGATGAATAGAGAGAGAGAGAGAGAGAGAGGGAGGGGGTTTATTAGTGATTTGCAAACACATTACATCGCTTTCATAGGTCACACAAAAAAAATATATAACGAATATTATATTACACTCATAAAAAATGTAAATTTGTATAACTACTTACAAGGGACATAATATGTAGAGAAAGATACAGAAAAAACAAAATATAAGGTAACACATCACACATCCAAAATGCACAAGGCATACATAAAAATGTAGAAAGGACATAGTAAAAATAGTCACAAAAATCTGCGTCATCAAGTCCAACATCATAAAATTCATCAACCGAGTAAAATACTCGACTAGTCAACATATTTACAATTTTCTTCCTAAAATGTCTTTCAGATATATTCTTCACTCCACCAGGAAGTCTATTATATAAATTGACAGCACAGAACTCCGGGCCATGCTGTGATCTTCTCAACCTGAGAAACTTTTTTCTTATTAGATTCTTATTCCTTGTGTTGTGCTCATGGATTTCTGATTGCTGTTGAAAATTGCTTTTATTTTTGTGAGCATATACAAGATTTCCAAGTATGTAGATTGATGGTAAGGTAATCAGCTTCAAACTTTTGAAGGTATTTCTACAAGGATCTCTGTAACCCTGCCCACCCAGAATCCTGACTGCACGTCTTCGTAACCTGAAGATTGTATCGGCATGTGCGCTACCGCACCACAGCAACACATAATATTTCATGTGAGATTTATACCAGAGCGAAATATGCGGTTCTTAATACTTCTCTAGATATAGAAAAAGAGAGGACCCTCAATGCAAATATATTGCTGCTCGGTTTTGCAGCTAAGCAATAGATGAATACCGTCGCAGACTTTTATTTAGAACTTTTTGAGACAAACAAACCCATGGTACATTATCTTTTTGTAATATCAATGGTTTAAGCAGCGTACGCCTAAACCATTTCCTTCTCAGAGGGAAGGAATTTTTTCGACTCGCTTAATGATTTGACTTGTATTATGGTCAAATAACACAAAGTTGTTGTAGCCCATGTGTTTTCACGATAGATAAACGATATTACTGTGAGGTTCATCTGAATTTTTATGTGGAAGAGTAACAAAGATACACACTTACTCACATCCTCACAATTTTCTAATTTGTAATATATTAGTAGGAGAATATTGAGAAAAGTTTTTTTTTTTTCAGATAATTCGATGTTCGCAGACCCTGTTTTCTAAAATGCTTTAGGAGGTTTTATTAAGGTAGGAATCGACTGTTATTTTGTTCCATTGTTCAGAGTATTTTATTTTGCAGACTTTTGCAGGAACTCCCCCATTCTTGTTGATTCGATTTTCGCAACAATATGCTGCATCTGCGAGAAATTGGAGAAAGCAACATAAAAAAATATCATAGACTTATATTTCCTTTATAAAGGACATTCGTGAAATTATTACATTCACAGCCGCGCTTGTAGCTCAACTGTTGAACTGTAAGGAACTTATCGGAAGATAAATAACTCTATTATACATAATTATACAGGGTGATCTGGAAATTGTGGTAAATCTCTCGCATTCAGATAAAACATAAAAAAATAAGATGACAAGTTCCCATATTTTTTTTTCCTAGCGGCCCTCCCTATGGAGATCCGGCCTCCTAAATGATGCCACCGTAAACTCATTTTACTGGAAATACTTTCATTCTACTCAATGTAATTCAATGAAATTTTATATTATGATAAACAGGACATCTTGGAATACTCCCCTCAAATTTAAGTTACCTTGTTCAGTTTGTGCATTTTAGCGCTTACATTTCCAACACCCTGTATGATTGAGTTGAAAAAAACTGTTTTGAATACCTTGAACATCAAGCTAAGAAAAGGTACTCTTCTTCATTGTCGTTGCGTTTTCGTAAAACAAAATAATGAAAGAAGTATTTTTTTAATTTTTGTCGAAAAGAATCACGAATTGTATTTTTTCGTCTGCAAAGTGTGATACAAAAGTTATTCAAGAAACAAAAAAGGTTTAGGTTATGTTATTGAATCCGACAAAATTTGTTAAGGTGCTTTTCTGGACCAAAACTGCATTGTTAAAAATCTGTAATTTTGTCGGATTCCAGAATATAAACTAAAAATTTTTTCTTCCTTGAATAACTTTCGTGTCAGACTTTGTTACAGACAAAAAAAAATAGAAATAAAAAAATTACTTCTTTCATTATTTTGTTTTTCGAAAATGGTTCATATGATCGACAATGAACAAGAGTACTTTTTCTTTAGTTTAATGTTCCAGATATCCAAATTGGTATTTTTCAAGTTCTTATCATACAGTGTTAAAAATGTGAGCTTTAAAATGCACGACCTACTCCGCCCCTGATGAACTAAACAAGGTAATTTAAATTTAAGTGTATTCTTTCAAAAGGTCGTCACTTATCATATCAAATTTTCAATAAATTACATCAAGTAAGAAAGATTTTTTCAAGGAAAATGGATTTCCAGTGACGTCATTTAGGAGGCCGAATCTCCGTAGGGAGGACCGCTAAGAAAAACAATTAGGGGGACTTGTCATCTTATTTTTTTATGTTTCAACTGAATCCGGGAAATTTCACACATTTTTGCGGACACCTGTATCTATATGACTTTTTCCACATCATTCAATGAAGTCTTCAGACTTGATAAGGGTGGTCAGGGTCAGGGAAAGAAGTATCTAACCCTTATTCATTTATTTGAATGTATTAGGTCATGTACTAATTTATCATCGAAAATCAATAGAATAGGCAAGTTTTTGAGGTTTGCTGTTGAATTCTTCGGAAAACGTTACATTTGATTTCACCATAGTTGGAATACGAAGGGTGCCGATGAATGCGACACTATGAATAATTACTCCTGTATTCCAAAAACCGAAGGCGAATGGTGCGAATTCATGTATTTATAACATCATTAAATTCCAGAGTTGACCATTATACAATATAATTGACCATCTATCAACTATAGAATGGTGGTGAGGCCTCTCCTAACCTATACAGCGCTGGTGTGGTGGACTTCAACAGAGAAAGCCTGCAACCGCGCCATCATGACAAAATGTCAGAGAAAAGCCTGTTTGGGTATAACAGGCGCCCTGAGATCTACCCCTGCGGCAGCAATGGAGTGTTTGCTCGGTCTTCCGCCTGTGCACCTCGCTGTCAATGTGGTATCTATGAAGACAGCTCTTAGAATCTGGGAACAGGGATAATGGCTCAATGATGGGAGTTTCAGGGGGCATGCGGGAGCTCTCAAATTGGTGATAGATGCTAATGCATCCCTTCTCTATAGAAGGGGCCGCGTGCTCACTAGCTTCTGTTTTGACGAACCCTACCTGGTGATTGTTCCTGGTAGAGACCATTGGTCTAATACAAACAGGTTACTTGAACCTGAAGGCCCAACCTGGTTCACCGACGGCTCCGTAAGATCTACGGGAACTGGTGTTGGGATCGTGCGACCTCGCTTCAAACTAGGGGATGGACATCCCCTAGGGAAGGACTGCTCGATAATGCAAGCGGAATTGTATGCAATTCTTGTCTGCACACTGGAAAATATCCGCAGAGGTTACTCTGGTAAACACATATACATATGTTGTGACAGTCAGGAAACATTGAAATCCCTTGCTGAGACAAAAATCAATTCGCACTTAGTAGGAGAATGCAATTCCATTAAACGGAATATCCATGGGAAATACAGGGTGGCCATTTGAAAACGAAACAGACGAGATTACAGACGAAATAAATTTTTTCGATAGAAATGCTCGGACAGGTCGATTTCTGTTTCGAGGGGGACAACTTAAGATGTAGGTTACGGACGCATAGCGCTTCAACCCTTGCTACTACCCCCAATTTTTGAATAGGGAAGATGGGGTAAGTGATATTTCATTTGAAAGGTATTTTAATACTGATTTCAGCACAGTAATTGTTTTTTCATTTTATGCATTAGTTCTCGAAATATTCTTGACTAAGCTTTTGAAAATGAAGTGGTGTTTTCATGGCACTTGTAGTGTTTTTTTGTGAAAAACCTTTCAAATGAGGTATCACTCACCCCATCTTCCCTATTCAAAAATTGGGGGTGAGGGTTGTAGTAGCAAGGGTTGAAGCGCTATGCGTCCGTAACCTACATCTTAAGTTGCCCCCTCGAAACAGAAATCGACCTGTCCGAGCATTTCTATCGAAAAAATTTATTTCCTCTGTAATCTCGTCTGTTTCGTTTTCAAAGGGCCACCCTGTATTTCGAGAATTAATGCATAAAATGAAAAAACAATTACTGTGCTGAACTCCGATCAAGCAGTACTAGCAAATTTGTTCACTGAGAATATTATACCTTTTTCTGGCTTAATCCACCGTGAAATGACCCATTTGATCTTTTATCAATAGGAAAAAAAAGAATCATTTTCGAATATAGAGAAAATGATAAAATGTTCCTATTTTATTTGATGATCCGGACCTGCTCTCTGCCTGAGGATCCCAAATGGGATCGCGTCAGGTATAAGCCTGGAAGTGAATTGGATTATTTCTAACAAGCAACTCGTTTGGAAATAAGCAGTAATTATCTCATCTCAACGTCCTGCAATGAATACAAAGTGCTCCAAAAATAATCATGGGCTTATATCGCTTGTTAAAAATATGAAGTAATTCGGGATTTTAATGCTGGATTATTATTATTATCATTCGAGATTAGTTTGTCGCTATCGTATATTCAAGAATGAAGCCCGAAATTATAACTAGGTACAATTAATTTTCCATGTTTCGCCCTATATTTCATGTGAATGCAAATCTAAACCATTCCTACTCAGAAAATATTTTATGTAGGTATAACTGGAATTTCGAATTTGATATTAACCCTTCAACTGAAATTTAACTTACGATCGAACTTGAGTCAGTTTCTTTCATGGTTTTCTTGATGTGCCCACATGATTGATATTTCAATTGATGCTGAACAAAACGTCCTTTCAAAAAGGGAAAAACACTTGAGGCAATTCTAAGCTCTACGTGTTTGCTCAAACTGTCAAACAGTCTAGAACTGAACCCACACAACTCACAACTGATGAATAAAGGAATCGAAAAGAACCTAATAGTTTCAAAGGGTTACGTTAGCTCTTGGCTCATTCTAGCAGTTTCAAGGAAATGATTTTTTATATATTGAACAAAAAGTTTTAGATAATTAACTGAGGTTTCATTAAACTGTGATCATCCTAAAAAAAAACTTACGTTTAGTCAAAGCAATTTGGCGGTTTTTCTGATAAACTCAACAGTTTTTGACCGGACAATCAAATTTTCATGAAACCCATCTCACAACTGCAAAAAATTATGTCCATTTTTGAACGGGAGCATCTTGGTGTCGCAATTGTCCGGAATATCTCGAAAACTCTGGGCATTTAATTTCAACAGTAATTGTGTTTTCACCCCAACGGAATTGAATTTGATCACAAATTCTTCAGCCATGAGTCCAAAGCTTATCGTTTGAGACCGAATTCGTCTCGAAATACGTCAATTACGTATTATGAAATTACATCCCGATGAAATGATAACGCTCTTTTTTTATCAACGAAAGAAGCTTGTGAAAAGATAAAGTAGGATTTAACATATTGCATAGGTACAAGTGTTTTTTTATTATGTGAAACACATGTTCCACAATGCTGGATGTAGATGTGAATAATTCGTAGATTTTCAAATTTATATTTATGTTAACAACATATCAAAAAAGATGAAAGCTTCATCAGGAAAAATAATGCTGAAGGTTGTTGAATTGGATTAGCAGCCAGATGAAATATTTTTTTCAGAGAAAATTCTCTAGCGAAAAACTATTCGATCGCACTCCAAATGATTTGCAAACTAACTGATATCATTTTTCTTAATCTTTCGACAAATACAAGAATCAACAGCTCAGCCAGGTTGGATGAAACTCAGTCGGAGGTTCTAGAAACAGAATCCACTCGAGAATCCATTATGTGTTGAATATCATCGATCAACCCTTCTTGTTTTTTTTCTGTTAGTTCGCTCTCTCCCTTGTATTTATTTCCTTCTTTTCCTGTTTCATGGAACTCATCATAACAAACCCCAAAACTCTCAGTAAAAATGATGGTAGTCTTCATAATTTTCTCCGTTAGTGCAATTCTCAAATGTTGTTGATAGGATAATAGTTTGTTTGGGGTTGTGGACGTTAAGAAAAGGACATTACAGAACATGAAATATTTAAATCGAATGAAGATTTCCTTTCCTAGACTATGGAAAACAATAACAGAACATTGAGATCGAGGTAACGCAATAATTCATTTCGTATTTGAGTGCTGTCAATATTATCATAGTGTACTGTTCCACTCAGCTATACAATTTTTGAATTGACCTCAACTTTGAATGTCGTATCTATAGATAGTGGTGAGTTTCTTTTTGAAATATGACAAATCAATGTTGTATCGATGAAGGGATTCTGTCACTTACGAGGACACCAAAACGAAACTACCAATGGGCTGTCTTATTTACAATATTTACCTTGGCACGGTTTTTTCTGACATCATGTCGTTATTATTTCAGTTATGTATCTCTCAATGATTATTGCAGTTAGTTTTCTGCACCCATCCTTCTAACTCTCCGAAGATGTAAGTAGCTTCTGAGAAGTTTCACGAAAACCCAGGATGCATGGCGAATTCAATACAATACAATGTATTGCATCTCGCTGTATTTTCTATTATGATCATTTAATGTATTGTATAATTAGCAATGTGTAACTGTATCCTCACGTGACTGTAAGTACAATAATGTTGATTGTTTGGAGGGTGAAGCAAAACTAATAATCGTAAAATTTCTCTTCTTTCCATAGGTTCGAACACGTTCGGTCACACCATTTAAAGTCCAGGGTTAGAAAAATATCCGAGCCGGACGAGACGTACCTAATGTGTCCGTTTGTTCATTTCAAATCCTCGGGCAACATTTTTCTCATCAGGGTCCGTTCAGATACATAAGTGATCGAATATGCCCTTGTGCTGGTATAAAATACCGGGTTTACCTAGATGGTTATCCTCTTATCCACTATAATGTTTTATCATCGTTATTATTGCCTATGGAACAAAACTCAGATGTGAAAGACAAAAACATCGAATTGAATTTTGGAATAATACTATCAATAATATCAAAGCGTACAGATTTTGGCGTTAATTTTTCGGCCAGTTCTATCATATCCTTTCGAAATCATACATCTAATAACCTAGTTGATATACTTGTTAAGTACTGTGAATACTTATATACAATGATGAATATCATTCTGTTTCATGGAAACATGGGACAGTATGTGAAAAGATCAGATTGTCACACATATAATACAAGATGCAAGAATGATCTCAATATGAAGAGCACCAGACTACAAATCACAGAGAGAAAGAATCTTGGTATCAGGTTATACAACAGGATCCCAGCTGAGTGGAGAAAACTTGATGAGAAGTCTTTGAATTTCAGCACTACCTGAGTGAAAACCCTCCATACTCCTTGGTGGAATTTAATGTTTTATAGTTTGTTCATACTGTTGACGTTGTAACGTTTTCTCCTTAGATAACACACCTATATTTCCCAAAGGAAATATGAAATGTCTTTTCGAAATTCGCTTGGTACAATATAAAATCGTAATAATATTTCACTAAAAGGATGCTTGATTTCTTTATTGGAGCAACAAAATGAATATGGCAATTGTTAAAATTTCCACTGGAGGTATTACAACCAGATACAAAAGATGAAATATCTAGTTAGAAATTTGTCGATGAGACCTTGAGGACATTCCGTTCAGCTGTAGCTGTAGCTGCATCGATACTCCATGAAACGTAATAGATGCTGCAGATAGCTTTTTCTCCACACCAGCTATCATCTTCGCTACCACATTTTTCTGCAACCACTGACAGTAGTCAGCCAGATAGTCTCTCGCAACAGACGAACTTTTCCAACTATCGTGTCTCTTCAGTGCAGTCATTGAGGCTTTCGCATAGGCAACCAAAATCTCGTCGTCCACAAAGATACGCTTTCGGGTTATTTGAACCGATCCATTACTCGGAATCTTTCCGAAAGTATTTTTGCCGGTAGGCTGAAGAGTACACTTCTCATTTCGATAACCCACGAAGAACCTATGTGGAATATTCTTTCACCAACCTAGCCCCACCTGGATATTCTTCATCAATTATTTTAAATTTTGTATTTATATTATATTTCGTCTTGGACATTTCAATCACGAACACAGACCGACGATCTTCTATATCGGAAGATAGCATATTCGCCAACTCGTTCGTTCTGTAGGTTCCAAAAATTTCCATAATTGAAGCAATCTTCAAAATGACAGCTGCCAAAATCTATTCAACAGAAAAAATCAAAATGAAATTTTCACCTCAAACATCAAGTAAATGTCATATGGAGCTTCTTTCAAGAATTTTTTAATCTGCTCCCGGGACAAAATTGGGAACGTATCCTTCAAATTTTTCCCTCACGAATGCTTCTCTGCTTCATCGGAAATTTTCGATTTAAACTATACCAACAAAATATTTTCTTCGACACCGTTCACCAAATTTTTTATTCTCCATTCATGAAAACCCCCCAGAGATTCACGCGCTTTTGCGGCTTGAGTTCCCACGTAGTTTGACATTTCATCAATTTTCTTTCTAAAAGGACGCGAAAATCAAAGCAGTCAACCATGATTCTCACAAACGCAACGTTAAAAATCCAATTAATGAAAAAATTCACAATATAAGTTTTTCTATTTTCAGAACAATAGATATTGTTGCAATCAGAAAAAACAATTGATTACAACATGGAAAATATAAATACATTTCACTCGGTTATTTGTACATCCCGACGGCGAAGCCCGAGGGATGTAACTATGACAACCTCGTATACTTTTCATATTTCCCTAGTTTTAATGATAACTTCTTTACCGATTCTAAGGATGATATAATTTACAAGGCTTGTAGGTCATCTAACCTATGAAAGCATACCGAAATGTTGAAACTACTTATTGTTATTATGGATTACCGGAAGTTTAGTGGGTATTATGGGTAAGGAAAAAAGTGATCGTTGATTTTGTTGATTATTCTCCTAGTTTACTATATGTTGTTTTTTATTGTATTAGAACACAAATATATACCACACAAAAATTGAACTCATGAAAGCCCTTATTTTCAAACACATTTATTTCCAGGAAAGACTTTAAACCAACTGAAAATCCATAAACACAACAACAGGTTTTGCGAATACACGAAAGGTTCAATATATTTTTGTTAGAGGGGATGAAATATGGACTAACGATGGAAATTGTTCAAAACATTTCACACTGACCCTATAAAACCCAGCTGAAACCTCTGATGACAACGCCGCGGTTCGGGAACAGCATCTAATTTCCCCGATATGAAAATTTCAATAGTCCTGTTCCTCATTTTGTCATATTTCTGCTGCTAAACGATGAGGGGGATTTATGGAATTTAATTACACTATGCGGAAACGTGAAAAAACTTCATTTTTTTCATCGTCCTATGATACAAAGGCTAAAGGGAAGATGAATCTAATCATATTTCGGCATACTTATTTTTACGTGAAATTATTCTGAGCGTTTCATGCAGAAAGTATTCAATGAACTAGATGATGAATTTTTTCCGAAATTAATATGTGTGGGGGTTGAAAAGGCGTAATGAATACCATGAATACACAATGTTTGTCTTGTCTTCTTCTTTCATTTGGGGAACTCTCAATAGTAGCTTTGGTGGGGTTCGATACCTAGAATTGTTGTGTCCTCATAGTTAAAGTCATGGTTTTTCGTTTTCTTACCTCTTTTAATATTTTCTCCCGGAGAATTGGTGATGTCTGTTCCAACGCCCTGTCAATGTATCCTATGCTCTTCTTTTGTGAGTGATGGTGCTGGGAATTGTCTTCCAAAGTATGCGATAAATTCTGTTCTTTTCTATGCCAATGGGTCACCAACTCTTGTGGTTTTTTAGAAATGTTCTCGTTTTTATGAAATCCATTATGTTTTGTCTCTGTTTCCTTCCCTACCGTTGTATTTTGTGAGTATTTAGAACTTGTGTGACATTTGCTCGCACATTGTCTTAGTCCCCTCCCAATAATTCTTTGATACCCAATTTATTGGGATTGAATATATATTTATATATCATATCTGTGTCTGTGAATAATAACTGACTTCACATTGAAAATTTTGGAAAGAAGTTCATAGTCAGCGCTTTTTTATAAAATGGACTACGTAGACAGTTGCCAGTGAATGCAAACTCTTACAGTTCGCTCCGTAGTACAACCGATAAAACTCCGATATGGAATCGAAGCAATAATTTGTGTTTATTTGTATATTGACAGGTTGTATATCAGCCAACGACCCAACGATAGGGCTGCCGGGCTATATTTTCCCCAGTTTTATCAGTTTAGATTTATACACAGGAGAGAGTAGAGGCAGTACTTTTCGCAGTGTAATCTGAATCGTTGTTTCCCGACTGTGAGAGCTGGTTGTTTTCTGATCCCTTCTTCTAGTAGGGAAAGGATACCTTCAGAAAGAATAATGCCATATTTGTTATTGATGTAGGGACAAGAAATTCAATATTCATTTTCGTGAAAGATAACACTCTTCTTTAGTTATCTGAACGAATCAGAATTCATTTCCTTGTACTGCCGTATCGAAATAATTAACTCAGACTAATTGCATTGAATGAAAACAATATCGTGCACAGGGACACAATCTCAATCCTTGTACATAGAACATCCAAATCAAACTTTTGAATTCACCTATGTATAGGTAAAGCCAATAGTGGCATTGAACTTTATAATAGTCTACCTAATAGACTGAAAAATCTAGATTTATGAGGTTAATAAAAGAACTCTTGCTGGGAAGTTGTTCCCAAATAAAGTTTTAAGTTTTGTTGTTTTTATGTAATTTACCCTGATTTATTATCTTTTTCTTTCGTGGTTATATTTTTTTAATTCCTGAAATGACTTCCTATACATGAACTATGTCTTGAAGGATTCAATAAAAGTGACTTCAGCTTGTCGGCTTTCACACTCCTCTCCTGAGGAACATTCACTTATCACAGATTAAGATATCTGAAGTATTAAGCTCCGCTGGAGGAGTTTCCAGGTTTTCGGGCTCATGAAGGTGGTCGGGTCCGGTCAGCTCCTCAACCTCTTTTTGGTGATCTGTTCCACGTTTCCGAAGTATTATTATGATAATTCTAATTCGTAATCAACGATTTCATGATTCACCGAGAGCAACAAATGAAAACTGTTCGAATACCTGGAAGTAACTTATTCCTACTATGAAATATAAAAGAAAATATGAGTAATATCGAACTATCAACTTTTCCAGTTTTCCACGCATCAACATATTCAAGACAAAAAATGTATGAAAGATAATGTAAAATGGCAGAAGTTTCGGTTTAGTATGTATGGTAGAGAACTATACCATATATTTAATGAACCTCTTCTAAAGTTCAAAGCCGTTTACTCAAGTACCTAATACTCAAAGGAGCACACAAATGTTGCGGTGGCTCTAATTTCCAAAAGCATCTAGTTCGACGAAATATGTGTCACCCTATGAGCGTTCCAAGGCATGCACGATTCGTTCAGAATTCACAAAAAAGGGTCGGGGTGCTCTTGACTTCAACAAAGGCGCACGCATTTCACGACGTTCCATACGTGCATACATTATAAATATATGGCGGAACATGCCCTTTAAAAATTTAATACGTCCTAGTAGGCCATTTGTTCAGAGGCGTACGTGTTATGGATTAACAGAGTCAGTCTCTGGGGAAGCAGTAGAAATTGTGCAAGTTATTATGTGAGGCGGTTAACGCGCGCCCCTCTTAATGGTGGAGGCAAGTAGAAGGATGTGGAAGATGGCACATCCAGTCTCTAAATGCCTGAAATGTTGCGAAGTATAAGTTAAGTGTGGCATTGAATGGAAATGTCAAATTTGTAATGCAAAGAAGAAATTACACCATCAGGCATTTTCAATGTCTATTGTTCTCAATTTGGATAGACAATATTATTTCGTTGGGGTGATTCAGAACGGGAACAGTGATATATTACAGAAAGAACGAGGCGAGGATGGTGCATTATAGGTTTCTCAGGCTTTCAATGAATGTACGCGAAACATGAAATTTAGTTTCGTATTGATTAATGAGTGGAATGCTAAATATTTAATCTTCTCACAGTTGGACATAAGATGAATGATTTGAAATACACCCAGGTGCAGAAATATGTAAACACCTACGGATTTTCATCCACAAAGCAAATACTTCAATTTCAAGTTTCGAATCGGTATCTTTTTCAACCTCAAACATTGTATGATAGTTTGTAGAAATAGAAATTCATTTTATTTCGTTAAAATATCAGGCTGAAGCACCACGATCGATGACCATTTGGATATTTCCAATAAAGTGCATTTTGGTTTATTTATTTTCTTTGTTGAAATACAGTGTTTGCACTGTCCTTGCGGAGAGCCGGGATCAGAAAATGTTTCAAATAAAAGTTTCGTAGTTTTCGTGGGGACATCGAAAGCGGAAATTCTTTCTGACCTATGATGATTTCATTTCAGGGTCGAATATATTTTCAGCGGAGATATGAAGTGTTTTTTTCTCAGAATGCTCTTTATGGAAATTTTATACATAACAACTATTGAACATATTTGAAGATCTGATAACTCATGGAGAGAGAAATGACAAATGAAAAATTTTTTATTATCGAAAGATTCGAACAAAAATCAATTTATGCCCACTTGCACCGTTTTCTGGTTAAGATAGACTTATCTAAGGCGCCCTTAAATTTCGAGTCGGACTTTTCCTCGCCTTAACAGATCAGATCTCGCACCGCAATAGAAATGACTTTGTTCTTTGAGGTTTGACATCATCATACATGAGATATGTACTTACATATCACTTGGAACTTCTGAATCATCCACAAATCATCTCAGCAGTTGCAGAGCAGTTTTTTTTGTTCAACCGACAACATCGAAAAAATGCGAATTCGTCAATATCATGGTACTGATCGGCCCTATTAAATTCTAGACTTTTAGAAAAGCCATAATCAATGATATCTAATACCTATGTCGAAATCATCCTCGTATAGATATCATCAATTTCATTCGATAAAGTTCTATCCGTAATAATTATTAAACTCACGCAATCAAAAACAACTCGTCAAAACTGAAGTTCGTTTTTGACGTTATGAATATTTGAGACGGGCTAAAGTCTTGCTTAAGCCATGGATATTCGATGCTCAAAATAGTCATAACTTATGAGGCACTTAAACTGCGGTGCAACAGAAACGACGTCTCAACCTGACTTTAAATCTGAGTTGGACGTAAGTCAGACTCATATTTGACGGTGCAAGTGGGCATTAATAGCACATTTAATATAATTAAATGTTTTAAACGTACTCTCGATTTTGATTTTTACTCTCCCGAGACCAAGTATCACACGAAAATTTATATTATACAAAGAAACATTGATATTGCATATTAAAAAGGCTAGTTGGTCTTGATATGACCTTGGAATCAAGCTCCAAAGTCAGATTAAATGTGACGTTCGTTGTCCTCCTAAAGACTAAGAAACATCCATTTGAAACATTTTTCGTAGTAGTTAAAGATATTTTAAATGTGGTCCCTGGTATATCTGCAATACTACTATACTTAAGACGAATAGGCTTAAATCGCCGGTCGAAGTGAGCATCAATCACAAGTTCATAGAATTTGTAGAGGAAATGAGTTATTGAGGAGTCATTTTAGATTTGCATTTTTCTTTCATTAATTATGCAGAATGTATTTGTAAAAAATTTGGATATATTGGTTTTTACAGTCGCTTGTCTGTTAACTTGACAGAATGGTCGAAGCTCCTGGTTCACTATGCAATCATAAATCCCTCGATAAATCCCCATTTCAATTACTGCATATCTCTCACAAATTTATAGATTGCAGTTACCGCAAAACAAATGTGACATTACTAAACTGTTATTGTTGTACTTCAATAAAGGAAATGTTGGGTAGATAGGTTAACAGTTGAACAAAATATTCGAAGAAGCAATATACTTTGCATATAGGTTAGGTAGGTCCCCGAATATTTGTGGAATATGGTGCGAACAAGAGGTGGGACCCCATATACCTACTATGCGAACAGGACCGGACATAGGACGGACTGAAATATCGATTTGTCGGTAACTCATTTGTGAAAGGTAACCTGTTTTCTGTTTTGTCGAGGAATACGAAATTACTGTATTCGTGTTGAATAAAAAAATTTTGTGTATATTTAAGGACTGAAAATTAACTTAACTTTATTTCTTTATTGAAGATTCATATTGTTTTTTCAAACTAGAATTTTGCTATAAATAATGGTTTACCTACTTCTTCGAAATCAAAAACAAAAAAAAATCCGAATTAAGCTTTCGGCTAATTTCAAAAAAGCAATCCCATTTTTCCGATCTCGCAGCCTGGTATATCTCATTCATGCAACAGGGGTGGCTATTTCGAAAAATAAAGCGAACTATGTGAAATCAATTAGTCCTAAGAATAACCCCACACCAGTACAGCAATTCACACAATTCTTAGTTACTGAAGTTATCGAAATGACTTATGAATACTTAAAACGGAAAAATGGGCGGAGGTGATCGTGCTGATCAAAATATAAAAACCTATATCGCACGTCAATAAGAGGAAAAATGGTATTTTCCATTATTCTGCCACACTCTATTATACAGTATCAAATATTTGGCAACTACACAGGTATGATGGGCCGTAAATCAGACATTTGGAAGATTAAATTATTCCGGAATTACTCGAAACTTACAAAAAAAAACTATATGAAAAGGACCTGTTCGTTTTGGTGCAAATTCTCATGCACATTCATGCTATGATTCAATAGACCCTTTTGTGATGTATCAAAAAAAGCAACGTAACTGTGCGTATTGTCATAACAAAAGTATTCTCTTGCAAGAAATATGAAGTAGGTCTCCACCCCAAACAACGTTTCTTTCTACATGATACTGACTAATACTTTTAAAATAATTGAATGTATTAATTTTCAATAATGAAGGTAAACTTGACATTCTAAATAGTATGTATTGTATGTAGTATGTATGTAATATGTTCATATTACCAGGGTTCTTTTCAAAGGAGGGTCGTTTTCTCGAAAACTAGTAGGAATTTCGTGAAACATCGTTCACTGAATTTGTTTGAATTCGAATATAAACTGCTTCACATGGGTCAGGGATGTTGACTCAAATTTTCAGAAAAAATATATCATTTAAATGAGATTTTGTGATGAAAATTCATATAAATATGATTTCAAGTTGCAAGAAATGAAACTAATTTTAGCTTGTAGGTCTGCAGCGTCTACAGGGTGGTTAAGAAAATCCGAATAAATTAACGAAATTTTATTACCAGATAATTCAAGCATTTTAAGACTATCAATACAATGTATGGCCCTCACGGACTTCAATAACAGCTTAACATCTTCTTTGCATACTACACACGAGGTTGTTGAACATTTCTTGAGGAATGTGATTCCATAAACGGGGCAGAAGCATTCTCAGATCATTTAAGGATTCTGGGGTATGATGATGATCTTCTTTGGAGCATATCCCATGCATGTTCTATGCAATTCAAATCTGGTGAGTGCGGAGGTATTGGTAAATATGGAATAACAAGCTCCTCGCGCGCATTCTCAACTAAGGCTGCACGGTGCGGTCGATCATTGTCGTCTAGAAATTGAAAAGTTTCTCCAATAGCAGCGGAAAATTTTGGAAAAACATTGTCAATGACATGCTTCCTATAGTGTGAGGCGGTCATACCCCCAGGACAAATGTATAGATCTGTTTGCCCGTTAGAGCATATCCCGGCCCATACCATAAAACTACCCCCTCGGAATGGATGGACTTCTTGGACATAGCGACGATTACGGGGTATGCGTGGGATTGTCCATACTTTTGTTCTTCGAGAATCGGAAAATCGTCCATATCTGGTTTCATCAGTGAAAAGGTCACTACACCATTGATCGTTCCAATTGATATGTTGCCTTGCCCATTCCAGTCTTCGACGCCTATGGTCGCGGACGCCTAGAACCTAGATTCACCTCTGTCCAAAGTCGTCTGATGGTTTCGATGGAAACTTGAGCCCCATCTGCATTTTGAAGAGTATTCCGTAGCATTCTACACGTAGATGTAGGCTTTCTTCTCGCCGAAACGGTGATCAAACGATCCTGAGCAGGTGATGTTTTTCGTCGACCACTAAGCCTTGTTCTTTCCAACACGGAACCTCTCTTCCTGAACCTATTCCAAAGTCGAGATATCACAATTTGGCAGACTTTGAGCCTTTCCGCTACAACAACCTGAATTAGGCCACCCTACAGCATTTCGATAGCCCTATTAGCCTCAGCGTTTGTTGATTTACGTCTTGGCATTTTCAGAAAACTCGTTGCAAATCAAAGCCGTTGATAAACTGACTCCATTTCAAAATAAGAACATTCATGAAGCATATGCAAAGAACGAAAGTTCAGAAAAAAGGCGACCAGATTGATGAAATATCTCATACTGATTCTTATGGGATCGATTCAAGTTGTTATTGAGTTTTAAATGATTTTCTCGAAAACTACATACTTTTCAAAACGAATGAATACGATATCCCTTACTCTTGTGGAGCAGTATATTTCGAAAGACAGATAAAGTATTATGTGTTTTCTCGGTATAAGCTCTCGGTATATTATGGTCAAACGAGACAGTTATATCAATAATATGGCAATGTTTCTGTTGTTTTTCAATCAAGACGATAGCGAGTCTGTTGTTTGCTAAAGCTCTATATAGCAATGTCCCAATACAACTTCGACTGCCCGTTCTCAAGAATATCAGCTGGTAGGTGTAGATTATTCTTAACATAATTGAGTGCGATAGCTTGGTGAAACATTTTCGCCATTTGGTTGTGTCTATCCAAATATTCCCTCTATATATGTGTATAAAATATGCTCGGGTCTCGAAATGGCGAATGCGCCGGACCATCCTTAGGTTTTCATCTCGGTTTTCTTAAATTTTAAAATGTGTATCCACTATCCAAATTTGCGGTCTGCAATGCGACTCTCATAATGCATATGTACCAGTGCGGATTGCACCTCTAGACCGTTGACCCCAAAAATGCCCTTCTGCCCTTTCTTCACATTTAGGCTGATGAAAACTTCGTAAAGGCTATCAGGTGAAGATGGTGATGGATACAAATATTTAAAAGAAGTCTTTCCCAAGTGAAGCCAAATTAAATTTTTTTTTTGTCATAAACCAGAAAATTGCTGGACGACGTTAATTTTACAAAATAGCTTTCTATGCAGGGTTTGGGGTTGTTGCCACCCCCAGGTGTTTTTTTTCAAATGTCGTGTTCAACATCACCTTGTGATGTTGTGTGATGAATATGAATTTAATTGGGTTGTGTACAGAATTTTTAATCTAACCAACACTCGACATCTTTTCCCTATTTGAAAAATGTTAGGGCTTGATGCCCATATTCTTTCAAACTTTATTCAAAAATGCAGATATTATATTAAAAAAATTTTACTACCAAAGTAAATAACTAGCGTTGAAATATATGGACACGTATGTGCTGGAAACCTGAATTAACCTAGATGTGGCCGCAATCGAGCATACTCCATCCAATACTGCATTTCATAAAGCGAAGTATAGATCACTGATATCAGGAAGTTGATATAATATTTTCCAGCTATATGCAGGATAATAGAACCAAGAAGAGAGTCGACTTTATTCTCAAGACAGAACTCACAGAATTGAAATTGAACTGAAAGTTTGAATACTTTGCACACATTCTCAGAAACGAAATACGGACTCCTCAGATTAATAATAAAAGGAAATGTCAAGGGCACTTGCCATTGGGTTCAAGTGACACATCATTTCGAGGATTTTCCAATTCCATTCATTAATATGCTGAAAAAGTTCTAATTGGCATTCGTTTCGCTGTGAAAAATCCCACTCAATGAATTTTACTCATCACGAGTGTTTCACGTCGAAATGACACGTCTATATAATCCAATCTTTATAAAGGTTGCCACCAAGGTTAGGGGCATGATCATACACCAGGCGTCAAGAAATTGAGGTGCCTAAGCATTTTCCAAAAAAAAATTTACACACGGAAATATTGGGCTAGAGTGTTTTGGGTCACCCTTTGCTGGAAAGAAAGATGATTCTGAGTCATAGTCAATTATTGTTTCTATAAAAAAAACAACTCAATTCTCCCCAAAGAAACCTTTTAGGAAATATCAGAGTGAGCCACTGAATTGCTATCAAAAAAGTGTCAGGAGATAATATTGAAACCGCTCAAATTTCAATTTTCGCCGATAATTCTGAAACAAAAGAAAACAGAGAAACGCAAAATTGATGTCATCATGACTTTCTCAAAAAAAAAGATGAACGAAATGTGTCTGTCATTCATTTTTCCTCATTTCTTGATGTTAAAGAGTCGAAGGTCAGAGGTGTACAACTTTAAACAATTTTTCGCATCCTTCAAATCAACTGTTGGCATTTCTGAACTTCTTATCAAAACCGCTGTCTTAACAGCATTGTTGCAATGGATTATGACTATACTTCTTTCAAGATGAGAAGGTGCATGCATCATCGGTACATTTTAAAATTGCAAGTTTTATCTCAATTCATTTGGTGTACCTGCTGAGAGTAATTCAAAAGAATCGTGCTGCTGATAAATATAACCTGTATGGTCATATCGGAAATGAAAAAACCAACTTCTGAAGCTTGAACACTCTAGTTTTTGAAATTATTGGTTAAAAATTTTTCGGAATGCCGGTAGCCATGTAATCCTCAGATAATGCACGAAGAAAAAAATTTTGAAATTTTTTTTTTATAATTTATCTTTAAAAAAAAATTTGAGTGAAAAGTGAAAAAATAATTCAATTATTGATTTTTAAAAATAGTATGCCAAGTTTAAGGACAAAAACCTCTTTCCCTTAATTTTTTCAAAATTTCAATCAATCGGTCCAAGAACACCGCTGAACTTCAATCGATCTACCGATCAAGGGGGGACTTTGGAAAACATCAGGCTGTAAAATTTTTTTATAACCTAAGTTTTCCTCCCAATAACGACCAAGACAGTCCATTAAATAAAAAAATTGCACGTTATCGTTACAGGAGATTTTCGCTAGGCGATGAATAGTAGAGATATCGGCATTTGAGTGAAAAACGATCCTCTTGCATCCAAAATTGAATATTTCGAATACAAATGGTCGTATTCGAGTCCTTCTATGAGCAAATTAAAGGTGGATAAACTGGCTATACGAAATTTGCATCGGTCCAGCTCGGAAAAAAGCAGAAAGGTCTAGAGAAAAACAAATTTGAAAAGAATTTTGAAAAATTTTCTTCGTGCTTTATCCAAAGAATACATGGCTGCCAGTATTACCGAAAATTTCTAAACCAATAATTCCAAAAACTAGAGCCTTCAAGCTTTGAAATTTGGTTTTTTATTTCGCAAAGGTACGACCATTTTTCACTGAAATACAGCCTGTTGAAAATCACCATATTTTTTGAAAAGCTATCATTCTCAGTCTTCTTTATATATAACTTTCATCGATCTAGTTTGAACTTCTTCTGTATGAGTAAAACCAAACTTGTGTAAAACAAAGGAAATTAACTTGTGTTTCCAAATGGCAAACCGTAAGAAGCCATCAATTTCAGATGAATATTCAATGCAAGGCCATTCCATTAACCTTAAATATTTATGGTTGTGACATTGCACGATATCGAAGGAGCAAACGAAGAAACAACTCGATTGAAATGCTATTTTTTCAATCGATTATGTAAATACTTCGACATCGTCTAACGCCGAATAAGAGAGAAGCCGTATTCCGAATGAAAAAACTAAACATTTAACAGCTACGCGATAAAAGCTTTCGATTTCGTACGACGGGTGCAGCACCGGCCTAAAATGGGAGCACTTCACCCCTGGAATTCCCAGGAACCTTTCCGAGCGAATCGAGGAACCTTGTTAGTTTAGACCTAGCGCTTACAAGTCACGTGGCAGAAGCTATGGTGTGATATTCGAGCAGAAGTTCTGGGAATTCAGTTAGTTATACGGGAAGATCGAAAACCTTCATTTGAATATTTAATTATTGTAGCTCCTTTTTATCGGGATCTCACTTGAATTTATCACTCGTACAACTGAGAAATCTTCAGACCATTGTTCTCATGTCGAACTCCTAAAATTATTCGACATGTAAATTCAATTTGGAACTCAGTTTTTCGGTAGAATGTTGAAGTACTTAATTTTCTCCATTTCTCAGAAAATACCAGTATTTTCGATTCAGGCGTTTTGTTTGTTTAATATATCAGAAGTTGCTTCGTAAGAATGCCCCGCATATTGACACATATTGTGCTACTGATTCAACATTTTGATTTGATAGATGTTTGACCAATTGAGTTGCTTGGTTTCGAAAAGGAAAATGTATAGAATATGTGCGGAAATCACTGATATTCATTTACGAGTTCAAAATTTTTTTGAATGAAGGTGTGTTCGAACAAGTCTCGAGCCTACGAGTGTTATACGTTATTTTCTCTAGTTAAGTAAATTTTTATTGAAATTCATGTAATATTTCTATAAATATAGTTGAGTGATTTTTGCATTTTGAAATATTGATTGGTAAAACTGTTTTCTTTGTCACAAATTTGACAGATAATAAATAAATCCGTGGCAGAAGTCCAACATAAAATGAATAAATATTCATAACCATGAAACTTGTGCGAAACTGATATATTCTCGCACGATTTTGTTCTATATGGCTGAATGAACGGATGCGACACAGGATAAAAGAAAATATAATAAAGACATTGTTTGTTGTATATTATATCCAAGGGAATGACAAATGGGAAGTTCCGTCTACAGAATCGTGTCATAATCATAACCTGTATCAGATAATACTCTGACTTCCTAGAAGCTTCGTTGCCTTATATTCCATAACATATGACCTTAATTACTCGAGAGAATTGATGGACGAAGTAACTTAACACATAGGCACGTAAAACGCAAAAATTCAAACATAAGAAATCATACCTAATGAGAATAAAAGTGTACTCAATATGTTGCGTATTGCCTAATTTCTACATTTATATTCGACTTATGGAATTCAAACGCAAGATTGATTGTGAATATATTTTATTATGAATTCTGTTGTTTCAACTTTGGTTTTTACGTATGTCTTACTTCAGGTTTGAGTTTCGTACGTTGTGAATCAAGCATTCATTGATGAAATAATTTTAGATCGAGAAAATGAATACATGAGAACTCGTTGCTCACCAACAACTCAGGACTGAAACATGAAATCCCAATAGTTTATTATAAGACATTAAAAGAGTCTTCCGGGCTTATCGGCCGTGGTCTATTAGGAATTATTTCACCTAACGTTTCGCCCACAACTGCGGTAGGCATCTTCAGAGGATTCTTGGTCTTAGATTGTAACTCGACCGCTGAATTCCCGAAAGTGATGCTGGATTCGATCCGTTGGCCCTACTTATACCCTGATCATTGGCGGGAGAAGGTAGTGGGTTTACGCGCGCGATGTTGATTGGTCCATCGCTTCCACTTCGTATTGGCTCGATTTTGGTCTTTTCCAACACCGGCAACCATGCGCTATGTACCAAAGGGGTTTCTTCCCTTCTGTTCATATTGTTCTTATGTTTATATATCTCAATGGCTTCCAGGTTCATCCTAGGATAGAAACTTTTGATGTTTGAATTAGCTTCTGTCTTTGAGAAAACAATATTGTGTCCATCTGTCAGAGCATGTTCCGCTAGAGCGGATTTTTCTGTCTGATTGAGTCGACAGCATCGTTCATGCTCCTTAATTCTCGTATTGATACTTCGCTTCGTTGTACCAATGTAGACTTTGCCGCAGTCACAAGGTATCCTGTAAATACCGGGTTGGGAGAGTGGGTCGACTTTGTCTTTGGTAGTTCTGATCATTTGGCCAAGTTTTTGAGTTGGCTTATAGACAGTCTCTATATTGTGACCCTTTAGTATTCTACCAATTCTATCGGTGACCTTGGGGATATATGGTAAGATGGCTCTTCCATTGGGGGTGAGTTGTGATGTGTTATCATCACGTGTGGAAAGTCTTGGTCTTATTGCCCTCTGAATTTCCTTAGCATTATATCCGTTAGCGACGAATGCATGCTGTAGATGTTCAAGTTCATCTTCCAGAAATTCCGGCTCGCACAATCGTCGGGCCTGAAACTGTTTATTATAAGCATATTACTGTCATTATCCGTTTCCAATGAAAATCAGAACGAGTATTTTTTGATCGCCTCAATCACCACGTAGTCTGAGTCATTGACCGTAAAGTCATCAGAAACATGTGAGGTCTAATAATTTCATGGGAGGTTTGGATTGCTTCCGATTGTGATGAGCAAACTGACACCAAAATATCTCGGCGAGAAATGTTTTCCGTACTGATTCAATCCATCTTCGACTTTCACTTCGCGCTACGTGGAAGATACGAAATTAAAAAAAAAACAAATAATTTTTCACAATTATAAATTTTCAGAATTGAATTGGCATCACAAAAATATATCGTATAGGTATTCATATAAATTTTAAATGGGAAATTTAAAAAATCCGAGATAATCTATAATAATAAAGGACAAAAAGGGATATATCGAAAATGTTTTCATCTTCCAGAATTACATCTCGTTTCGTTTTATTAAGCAGTTCTAGCGGTATACAGGAAACATTCTACCTCCCTTTATTGAAATAGCAAACCCTCTCTTCCCCTATATTCTTGGGTCATCTATGCCGAATTACTTATAAAATGTAAATTCCTCAGATAAATATCTGGACCACGTCAAGGCTATATTGGATCTCGAAAGCTGGACGGGATTAAAGGATAGCTCTAGGGTAAGATAATCATAGTGGAGCATTGATGTTTGTTTGTCCCAACCGTTGATTCCAGATGGTTAGTCCGATATAATTTCAACCGGATTAGTCGATATTGCAAAAAAATGGCCCTTTCACAACTTCAAATCGATTATTGGAGAGATAAATAAAAAAGACACTTGACAACGTATATGGAACTCCTTATAAGTCACTCGAAAGAGAATATCTTGTAAACGAAGTAGTTCCAAACAACAACCATCCCATTATCAGTTTCAATGATCGATAGTATGTTACTGGCGTTCTCAATAAACGATCTATCCACCGAAACGGTTGATGGGCATTGAAATTTTAAATTTTTCATCATCCGCAGTATAATAGAGTGTTTGGATAGTGAGGCATACTAATTTCGTTGTTACAAAGTCTTTTTTTTTTTTTTCAATCTCTACCCCAATTTTTCTGGTTCTTTATAAGATTACCTAAATGATGGTGTTGAAAAACTGGCACCGCTGATAACAATTATTTTTCAGAAAAATAACACATCAACCATGAGAAATAAAAATTAAAATTCGATTTTATAATAGAAACTCATATAGCATAATGACCTCTAACAAATTGAGAGTTCATCGGATCAGTATCTGAAGGTACTTTTGATTCTATAAGCGTTAAGTTAAACTTCTTTAGGTTCGACCAAAGTATTTCCTCGCCAATGTTAACCAAAATTAAAAAAAAAAATTATTACGAATAGAAAGAAGATCCTTTTTTAATGGTTCTGTAATTCTGTCATCAATAACGACTGTTTGGTGAATCTGCGGCAAAGTTGCTCGACAAATTCGCCCCATTATTATTGCATCAATCAAAATTATCGCTAGGCAGACACATTCAACACACAATTAATCATTCAAGAGTAATGTATCGATTCATCGAAAGAATAAATATATCAGTCGAAGTAGGATAATTTATCTGCCCAGAAACTATGAAACATGACGGTGAATGATGCATATTACCCAAAGATATTCTAAATCATATATAACAACACCGTTTGGAGTCATCTGCTCGCTGCCGTGAAATATTGATTGATGTCGTGGGTGAAATACAAGGGGAAGAATCATTTACAGTATTGCCCGATCTCCTCATGGAAAAGAAGAGGCAAATGTACATCTGAATTTAACATGTACAAGTTTCTTAATTTGAGAGATATTCGGCTCTAGTTTAGGCTTACTCGTATATTTAATACAATTATGCATTTTCTGTCATTCCCTAAGTGATTTTGCCAATGCCACTTTAGACTGTTTTAAAAAAGATGAAAGAAATAAAAAATCAACTCATCCCCTTTATCTCAAAATTCTTGCTTCTCTTATTTTGTTCATTAAACATGTTTTTCAACATCTGATGCGTTCTACTAACTTGGTTTGCTCTTCTATGAAGGTTATCTTTGGTTGTATGGACGCATATATTTGGAAGAAAAAAAAACTGAGGCATGTTTTTCCTCATTACTAAGAGCTTTTTTCTGTTTATTTAGATTTTTTTGGATTTTAGATTCCTGTTTTTGCTCTGTTCCGCTAACATTTTTTATTATCTCGGATCATCAGCCCGTTTGGCTACTACTAATTTCTTTCCTTTGCGGTTATCCGGGTTTATATGTACTTCATGAAGATTGACAAATGGTCACCTCTACAGTTTAGCCTTTGGGAGCTGTGGTGACATTCCGCTGACATGTGATCTTCGCCAGTTTTCATACATTCAAATGTAGCATAGCAAATTTTCTGTGATTGTCCGACTAATTGGCATCTGTGGCATTTTATTATCGCTTTTAGTTTTTTCTCTTCATTCTGATGATTTTTGAGGCCGGGTTACCTTGTGCTTCTTTATGTTCTTTCTCCGTTTTTCCGGATATTTTTGCTCGCTTTTAATTTCATGAGCGTGGAATTCAATTTTTTTTTTGGGATTTCTGTACAAAAGGCTTCAATCGTTTTCTGAAGCCGGTTCAACTTGAATTCCTTGAGTTACCAGTTTGACTTCTTTGTTCTTTATATTCATTTGTGTTATTGTGCGGTTTGTTTTCTTCCACTTAGTACTATCCCGAAAATTCAAATGGGCGATTTTTATCCTCTCACTTGATTAATTTGTGTTCGAGGCGAGGTTTACGGTAGATTTCCATTCACTCACCTGTTGTGGCTGTCTTCTCTAATTTTGAGTTCCTGTATCGTCACTTCGTCTCATCTGTTTTTATTAGAAATTTCCTGGCCTACCTTTAATCTCTATTAAGGGTTCAAAAGTAATGAATGATTCAAATAATTTTAATACCCAACTTTTTTTAATATATGTTAATTTCGAAATTTAAATTTTTATCAAAATATTATTGATATAATTATCTTATCCTTACTCTAATAAAAAACTAACCAAACACTTACAACAAATCTCTATGCGTCCATATTCTTCAATGTTCCCGAATCACAAATTTAAAGTTATAACATTTCAATCCACAAACACTATTCTTATTTCTTCTTATTTCGAATTCCATTTGTGTATCCAAACTTCAATTGATATTTTTCTTTTCTTGCTGTTTCGCAAGTACTTTGTTTCTACCATATGTGAATCCCCTTAAATGTCTGTTTCCTGATTCTAAATATCCACATTCTATTTCAATTACACTCAAACTAAATATTTATCAATTCTCATGTATTTCAAATCATATTCTGTCAGACGTTCCGTGGATTACCATTCCCCATTCCTTTACTTCTTGATTCTTTATACTAAGAATACATTATTCATATAATGATTTTTCATCTTAATCTTTCATTTTTCAGCTCTAGAACTCTCCAAGAACGTTCGCTAGATTTATATTTACTTAGAATTTGGGAACTACTATTGAAATTTTATAGTTATATGGACTTCCAATGTAATAATTTCTGGAATTGTATATGAATAAATTGGAATTTTGAAACAAATTTAATCTAACTTTTTATGCCTGTCTTTGCAAATTAGACAAGTAATGTATTATTCTTTTATTGAGTTTGGAGGCTTTCTATGCCTGTCTTCACCTAGACTCGAACTCGGGGTTTCAGTTGTAATAGGCATGTCTTTCTTCCTTCGTTGCTTCTTGGTGCTTTGGGATTCTTCTGAAACACACATCTCCTATGTTGATAGGGGGTACATAGGGAAAGGAGGTCTGGTCATTCTCGGTTTCGTTGCTCGTCCTAAGAACAAGGTTTTCAGGATTCAATACAACTACTTAAGCTCGCACACCACGACAAGGTGATGGTGTTTACCAATCATTTGAGGTTCCACAAGGTTCGAATTGACTGACCATTGATTCTCGTATATTTCCGAATTTCCACATCTGTGTATATGTTATAATATACGCCAAATAATAAGGTATTCATACAAATTTCGATCACGTTTAATTTATGGATTCACTTTATTACCTTATTGTTCTTGATATTGTGATATCTCAAGTGGATGAAAGCTTATAAAAACAATGAATAGTTTACTGAAGACAATTTTTTTTATATTCAATTATTTGTCGTACGTATAATAACGTGTAATAAATATTCCACTATGCTATTTCCTTCATAAATTTCTGATGAAACTTGGGATATTATTTTCCAGAGACATTAGAATAATCAAATTTAGAGCCGAATAATTATGAATCAACAATAACAAAAAAACAAAAACATGTTTTTGGACAAGCTGAATTCGCTGGAGCAATAGTTTTTTACTTCGCCGAATATCTACTGGCATTATTGAGAATTATTGGACCCGAAACAGTCAGCAACTGTAAGTTAATGAATAAATAGTCTCCCAATGTTACTTTTTTACGGAATGGTGGATGATGTGTTTTCAATTAATATGAAACGCAGAACGACTGTTCTATTTTTTATTAAATTCCAGCCGTTTCTACTCGTCTCACCCATCGATCTATTTGTAATTACTTTACTGGATTAGGCTCCTATATGATTCATATGTGTTGGCACTTTAGCGAATTCCATGTCGATTCGCAACCGTTGGTTTCATGAAATACTAATCAATCGCTCAGAGTTCACTACGTGAGATTGACTACGATATGTTTTAACCAAAGTAGCGAATCATTCATTCATTCAATCAAACTTTCACATATTGTGATCTAGACTCGTTAAAAGTTTTTGGAAATTTTGGTTTGTGTTGTTCTGTTGTCTGAATCGTCGGATATCTATATGGAGAATCGTTAAAATATTGTGCATACCTATCATACCTGATTTCTCAACTGTGGTCTTTGCGACGCCTCACCATAAGAGTTAATGGCTATTTCTCACCAGGATAGATTGTAGATTTCATTAGAGGTTCATTGCACTGGAACCTTTAGGTCTATTGTGCCCTCATCAGATCTGTTCTCGCCATTACGTAGTCAACAGCGCACTCTCCAGTTCCAGTTCTAATGAACTTAAGTGTCTGGGACGTCTTCAAAGAGGTAACTTCCCCACATGTGCAAGTCTCTTGTCCAAAATATTTGTGAATGTCGAGGCATTCCGTCGTCAGGTGATCCCGGAGTTTCTTCCTGCTCTCCACAGAATCTGCACTAGTCATTTTCTACTGAACCCATTGTCATGAGGTGCTTCCTTAGGCGGCAGTACCATGTAATGTATCCAGTAAGAAGGTGAAGCGTAATCTTGCTAAGAAACCAGATACTTGTTAGATCTAGCAGTATGAAAGTATCAAATAATTTTTTTTGAAATTATCGAACTAACGAATATTCCGCCATAGTGTTTTCGTTCTTGTAGGCAGGGTTCGAAAATATCATGATATTTATATAAATATCAAAATATCGGATATATATCGATATATATCCGATATATATCAACTTTCTGATATTTATTTTCACGAACAATTTTTCAAATTTTTTCTTTAAAGAAGTCAATAAATCAAACGTATTTAGAAGTAAATTTACCAAATTTATTAAAAAAACTAATCAAGATTCTAAAAAACATAAAAAACAAAAAAAAGTTAGTTGATAAATTCATAAAAAAGTTCGTTATCCGGATTATTAAAAATTTTTTGTGCAGATGCAGTGGCCTCATCCCATTTCAGTCTCAAATTGCTATTACGTACTGCAAACTTCAGCTGTATACGTGAACGTGTTCAAAAATTAAAAAAAAAACAAGAGTACAATGAATAGTGCAATATGCAATGACGATTTTACTGTGAAGTTATAACATCACTATCTGGATTCCCTGAAAATACGTTGTTTCTTCGATCGTACAAACGGTCGGTATGTCGGTATACATTGGTGACATTGTTGTGCTCTTAAATTGCGATTGATTATGAAATTTTTATGCACAGTCGCAAATTTTGGTAAATTTATAAATATCCTTGATATATATCAATCCTTATAAATATCGATATATATCAGGATAAATATCGGCGATATATATCGGTCGAACCCTGCTTGTAGGTACATTTACCTATGTCACATTAGATCAGAATTCCATTCAGATTTGGATCGAATGTATGCAATGTCACTCAAACTTCCACTACTTATATTTAATCACTCACTAATTACCTAAACTAACCTTCATAAAAATTCCGATACAAGAAATACGAGGAATGAAAGTTATTCTATCGATATTATCCATTATCATTTCGAATTATCAAATACCTACCATTATCGAGCTGTCAGGGGGATTCAAGTCTTCTTGTCATAAGTCTTCGAATTAAACCTCTTCGTTTGATATCCTCATTTGTAATAGTTGCTCTTATCATGTTATAATTGATCAGGTCCTGCGATTGAACTGTCCTTCTAAATGCTATAAATTGCGAACCACTGAACCGAACGCAGTCAAAATGTGACTAGGCGTTCGTCAACAAGTTATGTCTCAAACACTGAAGTGATTTTTGTTGATCTGAAAACATTCTCAATTTTGGACGAAGATATTTGAAACATTATGCGGCGTCTCAAAAACTGAAGTGATTTTTGTATGATCTGAAAATATTCTCAATTTTTGACGAAGATATTTGAAACATTGCTTCATTTGAAAGGAAAATCCAATATCGAAATTCGTCGAGCGCCGCCATACCTACAACTGGAGGAGCAAGCGTTAAAAAACGATACGGTGGTGGACGACGCTGTGCTGCAACGGCGCCAGCAGTCATACTAAGGGTGCATCACCGATTGAAAAAAAAATCGGCGCACTCAGCACAGCAACTCTCCTAGACTCTCAACTTGAGCAATTACAGCGTTCGTTGCAAATTGAAGAAAAAGCTTAAGTTCCAGCCATTCAACAAAAAAAGAAGTCTCAAGGACGCAAAACATTATCTGCTCGTTTTCCTACCAATGGACCGCATCGATATAAGATAAATGAACAGGTCTATCGCGAAAAGACCTTGATACCTGGGTTCATACCATGAGCTTGCAAAACATTCGGTGCAGAGTGTTGGACAATCCACCAAGACTCAGCTCCCTCGCAAAAAGCAAATGGCAAACAAAATTGGTTGCGATCGAACGTTCCAGTTTTGATCGACCGGGAAATGTGGTCGTTGTCCTCTCCCGATTAGAATCATTTACAGGCCAAGGATTGTTCTAGAGAACTCACACCATTGGAATCGCTCAAGTTGTCCCTGACACGAGAATGGAACGGTTTAACTGAGGACATTATTCGAGCAGAGTGCACTCTCATATACCTTCCGGAACAGCGCGTAAAACAGCTTTGAATTTTCTGATTTCATATTCAAAAAATCGAATATAAAAAATTGAAAATTAACAGAGATTTTGCATTTTCAAAGACAGACACTTCGATTGCCAGACCCTGTAATTATATTATTCTTTCCCGCTTTTCATCCGAATTTTTAGAAGTCATTGACCATCTATCGGGTTTGAATTTCTGACGAAAATGTCACCAGTAAAAGTTTATCAGCCTATCGAATAATCGTAGATTATTGCAGACTCAACAGGTTCTCGAAATTTAATATCGAGCATGATATTCTTCAGATCCGCTAATAGTGGCGAGTTTTCTCATCATTCAAATCGATCTTACTTCATCGATACACAAAATGACTAATCCATTTAAAATGACTAAAACTAATTGAACTCTCGAATTTTTTTCAATTCAAATGAAACGGGCTTCCAGGAATAAAATGATGTATTCAGAAAAGCTCAGAATATTCATCACTTTCCAAGTCTTTCTGACGAGGAGTTTAAGATTTGATACGAATTTATTTTTTGTGGTCCGCACTCTCAACATGAATACCTGAAGTAAAACAACCATAAATAATTCACATACTGCATCAATAATGCGATACTCCGCAGCTTTCCCCATACGATGCATATTCCGATATCAGCGGAAAAGGCGGGCTAGCTCAAGAAGAATAATTTCGACCAGCCACCGGAATCTTTAATTATACTACCAAAGGAATTTCAGCGATAATATAGAACCCACTTCAGCGACCCAAGTTCCAGGGCTGTTCTCGTTGTAACTAATTAATCACTGGTACAATTGAATTTCGCCCTGTCTCTTTCAACATGGAAGAGGCTAAGTTCTTGTGGCATCTAATCGCAAAATGTCACCCTTGACGTCGGTTCAGGTGAACCTCGCGGCTAAGAGTGCTGTTCAAATAATGAGAGAACATTCATTTCTCCATTGTTTCCGTAACTGGTAACGTCTTTGTGGACCACTCTCCTGACGTATGACTTATTCAACAATCAGAATGGCTTCCGAAATTCTAAAAAGCCTCTCCACTTCTGTTGCTTTCAACTGAATTCATTTCAATTTCCGAATATAAAACTGTATAAAGTAAACAATCAAGTTCTAACGTGTTAGTTATCATAATACTACGAAATATTTCGAGATGAAAAACATTTCGTAGAAAACTTTGAAGAATCACACCTAAATACCCACAGGCAAAACAAAAATATCACGAAAATGGGATATCATATGTATATTTCAGAAAGTGATTAAATTCGATGGTGAATTTCAAATATTCTGAAAATCAAGTACTAGTTGTGTGAAATGAACCTATACATTGATCGTCTTCAGGAATCTTCTGCTAATGTTTGGTGGGTTATGTTAAGATCCCAACTGTTATATCTTTGTTCTTGCTGGGCCAGTGACTTACCAGTTCATTCCATGTTTTCATATTTGTTCCAGTAATTGATAATGAATTCCGTTTAAATATTTTTCAGTTCTTCATTCGTTTCAAATATGTGCTTCAAGAAAAATTATCGGTGCTTCCATTTTCATGGAATTGCTAATTGATCAATCGATTAAAACTCTGAGCCTGACAGTATTTTTATCACAACAAATTTGACTTCACGCAAATTTGCATGTTTCCTGAATCTGGAGGCGCCGAGTTGCAAATCCTCAGCTCAGAGTTGACATATCGAGGGTCAAATACTAAAACCATTTAATTAGCAAAGGCACGCTGTGGAGACGGACAAATAATCTTGATCTATGGTTTACTTGTTGCTACTACGCCACCGTCTAGTGGTCCAGAAAGACAAAGACTTATTGCGTTCTGAGATGGGTTGGCTCGGTGAATGTCCCAGGCTTTGAATTGCGTTAACTACGGTCGAAATGGGTTAGGGATCTCCCCCTAATTCGACGACAAGAAAAAATTTCATTTCCCTTCCACCCTTCTGTAAAAATACGGCTGGTTGTCGTTGCAGTTCTGATTCCCCCCATTTTCCTTTTGTGTTCTTGGAGCTCAACATTACCATCAAGTAATTTTCATCAAAATATAAGTAGTAATTTCACGTCTTCGGATTACTGCAATGGGCTTTTTTGGTACTTGTATGGAAGGAGTTTTGAAAATTTTGAATATTAAATAATTCAGTGCCCGACTGAAATAGTAGGATTATTCTAGAAAATCCAAGAAAAGTATCATGAATATGTGCAATATGTTTTTTTTTTCATCTTCCACGCCCTCGACCACAAATACTCATCTGCAGTTGAATATTCGTGTTCGAAAAAATAAAACTTGCCCATGGAAACTCATGTGAAAAGTTCAATTTTTTTCAAAATACTACTCTAATTTCTTCTGCTCCCTTATTGGACCGTGCAGCTCAACTTTTAAAATACGAGAAAAACTGAATAGTAATTTTGTGTGATTTCGTGTGCTATGTTGGAAGCAGAATATCACATTTTCATATTCACTTGATGAAATATCAATCCTAACACAGAAAACGACACAGTCGCACATATAAGTTGTATTTCACCATGTCTTTTGGCTTCCTCTCGAAGCTACTTAAAGCTTGTAAGAGTTGGAAGGATGGGTGTATTTTATATCATTAGAGAAATATTCAACTAAGCAAATGTTCGAAGTGAGTAGTGTTCACCCCAATACATTTATTAGCTCTCTTAAACAAACCAGCTTTTTCAAAGGCTAGATCAGTTATTTCGATTTTTTTGCATGTTCCAGTCATTCTTTTATTTGAATGTCTTGGGCAAATCAAATTCATCTCCGATTGACTACGTCACAGTATCCTCAACAGAATCACATTGCATAATCACGATTTTACTTTGTTTCTTCAGTATTGAAATATGAAATACAAATTTGAAATTTCAGAGTTTTGTATTGTATGATTCGACAAGAGAATTTCATTAATTCGATATCATTATTTTTTAATCTCAAAATTTTTAGAAGGACGCTTCAGGTTCAGAGAATTCATTCCGTTTAAAATTTCCATTCTGAAGTTGAATACATTCATTCAATACACGCAAACTTCAATATTGAAAATAATCAACGAGAATATCTCCCAATCCCCCCGTTTTCCGGATGAATTCATAAAAATTCAAATTCTCCAAAATAATCAGGAACTGTTTTCGTGAATCATCGGAACCTCGAAGCAACTTGGCGATCCAGATTAAAGGATAAAAGGGAGAAATGACTGAGCTCAAAGACGCCGTTCGATAGAGTCGGAGTTGAGATAAATAAATTACGTAATTAGCGATCGCAACATGCCAGATAGTAATAAAGATTTTGCCTCTTTCTTGGCTTTATGGGCGATAAGTCTAACGACAAGCAGAAAAGTGCCACCCGGCTATGCCTAATTGGGACTGCCATTGAAGGGAGTTCAAAACGTGACCTAGGACGCTAATGCAATTATTCCTTCCTCAGGACTAATTAATATGGTCTTTGACGATCAGTCGGTTGCATCTGGCGAAAGACTATGGGATGAAGTTGTGTAGAAAATAATGCGTTTATTCTCGAAGTGGATTTGTATTGAGATTTCATACAGGTCATGACTCGTTCGCATCGAAATATAGAAACCGGAGACATGGAACCAAACTGAGACATAATTTAGTTTTGTTGAATGGAATAATCTTTCGTTTGTACATCTATTCAAATCAATAGTGCTTCCACGCGTTGTGTAAGAGAAACACAACTAATTCTATTATAGGGCGAGATATAGGTCTATTTAGTTTCGTAACATTTAGGGATTCGGAATTGGCTCACCATCCGAAGGAGCCTAATTTGTCTTAGTTATATAGTATGATATAATGACATTAAGGGAGTCCTCTAGACTTATTGGCTGTGTTCTATTAGGAATTATTTCACCTAACGTTTCGCCTACATCTGCGGTAGGCATCTTAAGCGGGTTTTTGGTCTGAGATTGTAACGAGACTGCTGAGTTATTGACCTCGCTGTTGCAGGATTCAATTCGGAGCCGCTATTTATAGCTCTGCTAATGCTATAAGCCGACACGAAAACTTGGTCGAATGATCAGAATTATCAAAGACATAGTCGACCCACTTTCACAAGCCGGTATTCTTAGGAAAGCTTGCTAATGCGGAACTACATTGGTAGTACGAAAAGTATCAATACCAGAATTATGGAACATGAACAATGCTGTCGACTCAGCACAAATCCATCGCTGAGAATTTTTTCTGGGAGGGGTGGGGTTTAAAAAATTTTAGGATGTATTATATTGTCATGAAATGATTCCATGTAATGATTGTATGACATCCTTACAAAAACAAGAATTAAAATTACCAACAATAATTCAACAAAACCCAATATTGTGTAATATGTATGTAAGATAGATCCCAAGAAAACGATTTAAATCGATTTATACAAAATAAATCAAGGGCAGAATTGAATAGAATTACTTTATTCGCTCTCAAATATACATAGTACATAATTACCCGTATAGTTGGCTTAGAGCCCTTCAAAAAATAACCTTAATAATATAACACATTAGAAACCGAATCATATAACAATTATGTAAAACAATTAGAAAACTATTTCATCATCCATGAATTCATTAATGGTATAATAGGCTTTGGAAAGTAAAAATTTTTTCATTTTTGTTTGAGCTTCTTAGCACTATCATTCAATCGATTTTGCAGAGGTATTTTATTGAAAATGGAGATAATCTTGTACTCAACGTTTTAATTTTTGGTGGTTTCAATGTAAGTTTACGCCTTGTGTTGTGTTCATGATCCCTTTTGTAGAAAAACGCGAATCAGTACATTCTCCTTCTAAAACAAATATTCGGTAATATTCATTACAATTCAAAATCACGCCTGGAGTGATTCAATTCCTCAAAATATAAAGTCTTCTATGTGTTTCAAAAAAAAATTACAAACATTTCGGACAATAACCCGTGCTTTCAGCCCTAAACAACTGCC